>LR778279.1:45448189-45513189 GCA_902810595.1 Coregonus sp. 'balchen' | reverse complement strand
TGTTCTTTCGATTGGTGAAAATTTTAAAATGTGTATTTTTCCATATAGACACACCCTATGTGTTTTAATAAAATCAACTATATGCATTGAGCTTGTCTGATGCTTTAAGCTTACGATTTGATGAAATAAGACAAATGCCTCAAGAGGGTGCCAGAGATTTAGATAATAAAACTTTACCTGACTCAACTATTCTCCTCCAGCTCCTGCCGGCTTTCGCAGAATGCCAATTTATCTTACCATTTCTACCGATCTGCCAGTTACGGTTTTCATATGCACATTTTCGTGAAACAGTTTCATTTAATTTCTAATTACGTCTTCATATCTCAAAATCATTGTCATGTGGTTAATCAAAATTCTATCCAAATCCAAATGATACAAATGTTTGCTATTATTATTTTTTTTAATGAAAAATATACAACTGAAAAATCACATTTACGTAAGTATTCAGACCCTTTACTCAGTACTTTGTAGAAGCACCTTTGGCAACGATTACAACCTCGAGTCTTCTTGGGTATGACGCTACAAGCTTGGCACACCTGAATTAGGGGAGTTAATCCCCTTCTTCTCTGCAGATCCTCTCAAGCTCTGTCAGGTTGGATGGGGAGCGTCGCTGCACAGCTATTTTGAGGTCTCTCCAGAGATGTTAGATCGGGTTCAAGTCCGGGCTCAGGCTGGGCCACTCAAGGACATTCAGAGACTTGTCCCAAAGCCACACCTGCGTTGTCTTGGCTGTGTGCTTAAGGTCGTTGTCCTGTTGGAAGGTGAACCTTCGCCCCAGTCTGAGGTCCTGAGCGCTCTGGAGCAGGTTTTCATCAAGGATCTCTCTGTACTTTGCTCTGTTCATCTTTCCCTTGATCCTGACTAGTCTCCCAGTCCCTGCCGCTGAAAAACATCCCCACAGCATGACGCTGCCATCACCATGCTTCACCGTAGGGATGGTGCCAGGTTTCCTCCAGAGATTACGCTTGGCATTCAGGCCAAAGAGTTCAATCTTGTTTCCATCAGACCAGAGAATCTTGTTTCTCATGGTCTGAGAGTCCTTTAGGTGCCTTTTGGCAAAATCCAAGCAGACTGTCATGTGCCTTTTACTGAGGAGTGGCTTCCGTCTGGCCACTCTACCATAAAGGCCTGATTGGTGGATTGCTGCAGAGATGGTTGTCCTTCTGGAAGGTTCTCCCATCTCCACAGAGGAACTCTAGAGCTCTGTCAGAGTGACCATCGGGTTCATGGTCACCTCCCTGACTAAGGCCCTTCTCCCCCGATTGCTCAGTTTGGTCGGGCGGCCAGCTCTAGGAAGAGTCTTGGTGTTTCCAAACTTCCATTTAAAAATGATGGAGGCCACTGTGTTCTTGGGGAACTTCAATGCTGCAGACATTTTTTGGTACTCTTCCCCAGATCTGTGCCTCGACACAATCCTGTCTCGGAACTCTACGGACAATTCGTTCGACTTTTTGCTCTGACATGCACTGTCAACTGTGGGACCTTATATAGACAGGTGTGTGCCTTTCCAAATCATGTCCAATCAATTGAATTTACCACAGGTGGACTCCAATCTAGTTGTAGAAACATCTCAAGGATGATCAATAGAAACAGGATGTACTGGAGCTCAATTTCGAGTTGCATAGCAAAGGGTCTGAATTCTTATGAAAATAAGGTATTTCAGTTTTGATATATTTAATACATTTGCAAAAATTTCTAAAAACCTGTTTTCGCTTTGTAATTATGTGGTATTGTGTGTAGATTGAGGAGGAAAATGTTTTATTTAATAAATTTTAGAATAAGACTAACATAACAAAATGTGCAAAAAGTCAAGGGGTCTGAATACTTTCCGAATGCACTGTATATTTACGTTTACACAGTCATAAACAAAACATTATCAGAGTTGGCTAATTCATTTAGAGAAATGTTGTTGTTGTCACTCACATGTTGAAGAGCTTTGACAGCTTTGATCTGAGGCTCTGCCCAGGAGAAGTACTTCAGCATGTCCATTACCTGGAGGAAGAAGGGGAGGGGTTAGCATGTCCATTACCTGGAGGGAGAAGGGGAGGGGTTAGCATGTCAATTACCTGGAGGGAGAAGGGGAGGGTTAGCATGTCTCTGTGACCGGTTGTCCTTCATCAACCTTCTTTCTGAATGGCTGTCCTTGATCAACCTTCTCTGTGACCGGCTGTCATTCATTAACCTTCTCTGTGACTGGCTGTCCTTGATCAACCTTCTCTGTGACCGGCTGTCATTCATTAACCTTCTCTGTGACTGGCTGTCCTTCATCAACCTTCTCTGTGACCGGCTGTCATTCATTAACTTTCTCTGTGACTGGCTGTCATTCATTAACCTTCCCTGTGACCAGCTGTCATTCATTAACCTTCTCTGTGACCGGCTGTCCTTCATCAACCTTCTCTGTGACCGGCTGTCCTTCATCAACCTTCTCTGTGACTGGCTGTCATTCATCAACCTTCTCTGTGACTGGCTGTCATTCATTAACCTTCTCTGTGACTGGCTATCATTCATTAACCTTCTCTGTGACTGGCTGTCCTTCATCAACCTTCTCTGTGACTGGCTGTCCTTCATCATCCTTCTCTGTGACCGGCTGTCATTTATTTTTTATTTAACCTTTATTTAACTAGGCAAGTTCTTCTTATTTACAATGACGGCCTACACCGGCCAAACCCGGACGACGCTGGGCCATTTGTGCGCCGCCCTATGGGACTCCCCAATCACGGCCGGTTGTGATACAGCCTGGAATCGAACCAGGGGGTCTGTAGTGACGCCTCAAGCACTGAGATGCAGTGCCTTAGACGGCTGCGCCACTCAGGAGTCATTCATAAAATATGCCATTTAGCAGACGCTTTTATCCAAAGCAACTTACAGTCATGTGCGCATACATTTTTACGTATGGGTGGTCCCGGGGATCGAACCCACTACCCTGGCGTTACAAGCGCCATGCTCTACCAATTGAGCTACAGAGGACCATTCATCAACCTTTACTGTGACTGGCTGTCATTTATCAACCTTCTCTGTGACTGCAGTCATTCATCAACCTTCTCTGTGACTGGCTGTCATTCATTAACCTTCTCTGTGACCGGCTGTCATTCATTAACCTTCTCTGTGACTGGCTGTCAATCATCAACTGTTACGTGTGACATGTTTTTCTTTCTCCCAATCTTCCTTTGTAGTGTGTGTGTGGTTCAGAGTGGTTGCTCTGTTTGTGTGTTCTGGTCATTACAGGTGTGCTGAGTTGCGGCTGACGATGTTGGGCGTGGCTTCGGTCCGGAGTCCTGGCAGCTGTGGTTAAGTGACTGATTGACTAGAGTATATGAACTGTTTGCCGTGTGAGAGAGAGAGAGAGGGGACACTTTTTGTTTGGCTGAGGATTTGGTTGTTTTGATTTATCTTTGTTTGTGTTCCAGCCTGTCCACCTGATGTATTCCACCCTACCTGGGTTCCTGGAAGGGAAGGTAGTTCTGCCCATGGTGTACATCACCCGAGATACCCACTGTTTTAAAACACACTAGGTAGCCGGGGGCGGGTGTCACCCCTGTATTTGTGGTAACAGGTAGGAAAGTGGGTTAGGGCTTAGAGTGTGTTAGGAAGGATTAGGTGTGTAGAAGATGAGGGACCTTTTGTTTATTGTCATTACTTGGACCCCGTTCCCAAACATTCCCTTCTCTTACCATCCCTGGTTTGTTTGATTGGTCTTTGTTTTACTACTGTTTCTTTATGGGTGTTGTATATTATGTTGTTCAGTACCTTACTAAACGACCCCAGAGGGGTAACATTGAGTTCTGGTTGTTGTGTCTGGTTATTTTAGTTCGTTACACCCCACATTTTTTCGGCATCCATCTAGTTTACATTGTGTGCGCAGGCACGGGCATTTACGTCTCCTCCTCAGACGAGCTACACCCGAGGGGAGAACGTAACATCAACCTTCTCTGTGAACTGGCTGTCAATCATGAACCTTCTCTGTGACTGGCTGTCATTCATCAAACTTCTGTTTGCTAGCTACTGTACCTGCTCGCTGGAGAAGTACCCGTGCACCTGCTCTATCGCCTTGATCCGCTGATCTGTTAGCACGCACTGCAGAGAGAGAAGGACCAATAGAAACAGTTGGAAATGACTCCTAGTGTACATAATCAGTCAGTGGTGTGGATACTGTCTGCTATGCTCTCCATAGCCAACTAGCTGACAAGTGAACCAGAATCTGGGCTTATAGGAGGTGATGAATATGGCGATTCTCCTTCAAGCCAGTCAACTTGCCATTCACCAGCTTTTCAAGCTTAATGATAAAGTATTTTGATAAAAGTATTTGACACATTTCTATCGTCACTATGTACCAAAAAGGTCTAAATAAAAAGATGCATATAACTGGAAAAAATGCCTGGAAAGAATTTAAGTATTGTTTTTACCAAGCGTGCATGGCCAAATCCTTTTCTGTACCTCAAATAAAATCACTAATTAAGCACAGGTTGGCTGATCCAGCAGCAGGGTTGATTTGATCACCTACAACAGTATGAACGTCATACCAATCTGTTTTCACACGCGCTTCTTGGAATACAATAATATTTCATGTAAGTAGACAATATAGGGTACGTTTTACAGTGATTGTATAGTTGTAGATAGGATAGGCTTTATTTAGTGTATTTTAATTCCATGACTAATATTGCAGGAGGTGCAGAAGAGGTGGATTTGGCTCATGAGCACTTGGTCAAAAACAATCCTTAAGGCTTTTATTTTTTATTTTAAATCTTTTTTGGAAGTACATACCGGTCGTAACGGCAGTAAAGACGATAGTTGGTCAGCGAAACATTATTTGGTAAGTACCGAAAGTATTTTAACATTATCAAGCTTGAAAAGCTGGTGAATGGCAAATTGAATGGCTGCTTCATCGGCTTAAAGGAGAATCGCCATTTTCAGTCTCCTGAGTCCTGTAAACCCATATTCTCGTTCAGCTGAAAAAGTCGTTTACGTGGAAAAGTAATTTAGCCACTTTGGTTAACTGAACCCAACTTACCTTCCTGATTTCGTCTAAGACGATGTCGAATGATTTCTTATCCATGTTTGATTGGATAACACGATCTCGGATTCTCCCCTCTTCAGTGTTCTTACTCCTTGATAAATAGCAACCTGGCTGGCTCGCTTGAGTCAGTGGACGTGAGTTAGCTAACGTTACAGTACAATCAATATAACTGACATAATCTCAAAACGGACAAACTACCGGTAGCTAACTATTAAAATAGAGCTATACACTTCATAATGCGGCTTTAAGACAAAGTATATTCACAAATAGCACATTATTTGCAACGTTTTCTTTGTTGTCCTCGTTCAAATCTATTGCTAGCAAGAAAGTGCTGCAAAGCTGTGTAGACTGGCTACTTGACAGCTTGGCTAACGTTAGCTTAACTCTGCAGTTTATGATATCCCCCGAGCAGAAAGGGTCAAATGCTCTATGGAAAATGAAGACATCAATTAATTCATCCAACCGAAGCGTTTGACAATGTCTATCGTATGTACATTAGTTTATCGACATATTTTGAACTGTACAAACAGCCACAATAAACTAAGCCGCTAACACCGCTGCGACACTTCCTTTGCTAGGACCCCATTCAAAAACATGAGTAAAAATATCACTTTCTCAGAACATATATTTTTATTCAAAGTGGAACTATATATTAACACAAATTATGATGCGACCATTGTATTCTGACATTTTATGTAGGCAGAAACTGTGAAATAATCGATTTATTGTTAATGTTTTCGATCAGGCAGCTGGGCGGGGCACAAACAGGCACATGTTTGAACACCCTTGAGGAAGTAGACACAAAAATGTCGTCGGATCTGTGAGAAGTTGGCAAATATTTATTTATACTTATATTTTGTGTTGATGCAAGTAAAATGGACAGATTCACATGGTCAAATGGTCTTCTGGAAATGAATGAAACGTTGGTGATTCAACAACGAGGTGTCAAACTTTATGACGGAGAAGACAAGGTATGACGTTAACTAGCTCATATTGCCAGGCAAGGAAGACTGCTAGCTACCTAAATTGGTAACGTTACATGCTTAGCTAGCCATCTAGCTAAATGTGTTTTTAGGAAATAGTGGAATAAATCTAGTTAACTAGCTAAACGGAAATACAATGACTTCACTAGTTGCATGGGCGTGTTTTTGCCTTGCCAAACATGTTTACGGGTTATTGTTGATGTTTACAACAGTGCTGTCAGACTAAATACACATTTCTGCCTGCCCCATATCTGACAATTTGTTGTCCCTCTCTCGCTCTGTTTTTCCACAAGGCCAAGTTGGATGTTGGAATTGCTCTGCTGAGTACTCACCAGTTAATATGGAGGGACCTGAAGAATAATGTACAGTGACACTTTATATATACAATCTATGGGTGACACCCACCACAGCTATATTAGCCAGTGTGATCTTTGATGCTTTTCTTGACCTTTTCCATGTTCCTAATAAGATGGCCTATATTATTTACTCTCTTAACACACACGTGTGTGTGTGTGTGTGTGTGTGTGTGTGTGTGTGTGTGTGTGTGTGTGTGTGTGTGTGTGTGTAGGAATGCTGCATAGCCATACCCCTTTCTCAGATCATCTACTTTGAGGAACAAGCTGCGGGTATCGGAAAGAGGTGACTCCTAATTAAACCATGTAGCCTATTGAAACAATACCCACCACTTTGTAGCATATACATATTGCAGACATTCAGGATTTGTTGTTCAGAAGTGTTGTGAAATGTGACTTATGACTGAATATGATTTAGAATGCGTGAATATAATTTATACTGAACAAAAATATAAACAAATGTACAGTTCATATAGGGAAATCAGTCAATTGAAAAATTCATTAGGCCCTAATCTATGGATTTCACATGACTGGGTAGCGGTGCAGCCATGGGTGGGCCTGGGAGGGCATAGGCCCACCCACTGGGGAGCCGGGCCCAGCCAATCAGAATGAGTGTTTCCCCACAAAAGGGCTTTATTACAGACAGAAATACTCCTCAGTTTCATCAGCTGTCCGGGTGGCTGGTCTCAGATGATCCCGCAGGCGAAGAAGCCGGATGTGGAGGTCCTGGGCTGGTGTGGTTACACGTGGTTTGCGGTTGTGAGGCCGGTTGGACGTACTGCCAAATTCTCTAAAACGATGTTGGAGGTAGAATTCTCTAAAACGATGTTGGAGGCAGCTTATGGTAGAGAAATGAACATTCAATTCTCTGGCAACAGCTCTGGTGGACATTCCTGCAGTCAGCATGCCAATTGCATGCTCCCTCAACTTGAGACATCTGTGGCATTGTGTTGTGTGACAAAACTGCACATTTTAGAATGGCCTTTTTTTGTCCCCAGCACAAGGTGCACCTGTGTAATGATCATGCTGTTTAATCAGCTTCTTGATATGCCACACCTGTCAGGTGGATGGATTATCTTGGCAAAAGAAAAATGCTCACTAACAGGGATGTAAACTAATTTGTGCACAACATTTTAGAGAAATACGCTTTTTGTGCGTATGGAACATTTCTGGGATCTTTTACTTCAACTCATGAGACATAGGACCAACACTTAACGTTGCGTTTTATATTTTTGTTCAGTTTATAATACGTGAATATGATTTATAATGAGGGAATATGATTTATAATGAAAGTGGTCATCTTTAGCTCAGTTGGTAGAGCACGGATATTGGGTTCGATTCCCAGGACCACTCATATGTAAAATGTATATACGCGGGACTACTGTAAGTCACTTTGGATAAAAGTGTCTGCTAAATGGCTATTATTATTATTCTTATATTAGTTGACTGTGCTTTCATCATTGATATATGACAGAACATCCCCTCTCTCTCGCTGTATCTGACCCTGCAGTGCCAAGATTGTGATCCACCTGCACTCTGCCCCGGCCAATAAGGAGCCAGGACCCTACCAGCAGAGCAAGTTCTCCTACATCAAATTGTCCTTCAAAGAGCATGGACAGATAGAGGTGGGTCGACAGTAGCAGTCATTTATTATTACTGTTATTATTATATGTAGGCCGTATTTACATTTACATATACATCATTTAGCAGATGCTCTTATCCAGAGCGGCTTACAGATAGTGCAGTCGTCGTACTTGGTAGTCCATAGTAGTTTAGTGTTATTAATGGCTGTATTTGGCAAGTAAAGGCTGAATTACAGTACACAACACATAGTAGCTAGTGACACTGAGAGAAATACCGTTGGATACTGGCTAGTGATACTGTGATGAGAGTAATACCGTTGGATACTGGCTAGTGACACTGAGAGAAATACCGTTGGATACTAGCTAGTGACACTGAGAGTAATACCGTTGGATACTAGCTAGTGATACTGTGAGTAATACCGTTGGATACTAGCTAGTGATACTGTGAGAAATACCGTTGGATACTAGCTAGTGATACTGTGAGTAATACCGTTGGATACTAGCTAGTGATACTGTGAGTAATACCGTTGGATACTAGCTAGTGATACTGTGAGTAATACCGTTGGATACTAGCTAGTGATACTGTGAGTAATACCGTTGGATACTAGCTAGTGATACTGTGAGAAATACCGTTGGATACTAGCTAGTGATACTGTGAGTAATACCGTTGATATAGCTAGTGACACTGAGAGAAATACCGTTGGATACTAGCTAGTGATACTGTGAGTAAAACCGTTGGATACTGGCTAGTGACACTGAAGTAATACCGTTGATACTGGCTAGTGACACTGAGTAATACCGTTGGATACTAGCTAGTGCTACTGTGAGTAATACCGTTGGGTACTGGCTAGTGACACTGAGAGTAATACCGTTGGATACTGGCTAGTGACACTGAGAGTAATACTTGGATCTAGCTAGTGATACTGTGAGTAATACCGTTGGATACTGGCTATGACACTGAGAGAAATACCGTTGGATACTAGCTAGTGATACTGGAGAAATACCGTTGGATACTAGCTAGTGATACTGTAGAAATCCGTTGGATACTAGCTAGTGATACTGTGAGTAATACCGTTGGATACTAGCTAGTGATACTGTGAGAAATACCGTTGGATACTAGCTAGTGATACTGTGAGTAATACCGTTGGATACTGGCTAGTGATACTGTGAGTAATACCGTTGGATACTGGCTAGTGACACTGAGAGTAATACCGTTGGATACTGGCTAGTGACACTGAGAGTAATACCGTTGGATACTGGCTAGTGACACTGAGAGTAATACCGTTGGATACTGGCTAGTGACACTGAGAGAAATACCGTTGGATACTGGCTAGTGACACTGAGAGTAATACCGTTGGATACTGGCTAGTGACACTGAGAGTAATACCGTTGGATACTGGCTAGTGACGCTGAGAGTAATACCGTTGGATACTGGCTAGTGATACTGTGATGAGAGTAATACCGTTGGATACTAGCTAGTGATACTGTAAATATGTGATGAGTAATACCGTTGGATACTGGCTAGTGACACTGTGAGAAATACCGTTGGATACTGGCTAGTGACACTGAGAGTAATACCGTTGGATACTGGCTAGTGACACTGAGAGTAATACCGTTGGATACTGGCTAGTGACACTGAGAGAAATACCGTTGGATACTAGCTAGTGACACTGAGAGAAATACCGTTGGATACTGGCTAGTGACACTGTGATGAGAGTAATACCGTTGGATACTGGCTAGTGACACTGTGAGAAATACCGTTGGATACTGGCTAGTGACACTGTGATGAGAGTAATACCGTTGGATACTGGCTAGTGACACTGTGATGAGAGTAATACCGTTGGATACTAGCTAGTGATACTGTAAATATGTGATGAGTAATACCGTTGGATACTGGCTAGTGACACTGTGAGAAATACCGTTGGATACTGGCTAGTGACACTGTGAGAAATACCGTTGGATACTGGCTAGTGACACTGTGATGAGAGTAATACCGTTGGATACTGGCTAGTGACACTGTGAGAAATACCGTTGGATACTGGCTAGTGACACTGAGAGTAATACCGTTGGATACTGGCTAGTGACACTGAGAGTAATACCGTTGGATACTGGCTAGTGACACTGAGAGTAATACCGTTGGATACTGGCTAGTGATACTGTGATGAGAGTAATACCGTTGGATACTAGCTAGTGATACTGTAAATATGTGATGAGTAATACCGTTGGATACTGGCTAGTGACACTGTGAGAAATACCGTTGGATACTGGCTAGTGACACTGAGAGTAATACCGTTGGATACTGGCTAGTGACACTGAGAGTAATACCGTTGGATACTGGCTAGTGACACTGAGAGAAATACCGTTGGATACTAGCTAGTGACACTGAGAGAAATACCGTTGGATACTGGCTAGTGACACTGTGATGAGAGTAATACCGTTGGATACTGGCTAGTGACACTGTGAGAAATACCGTTGGATACTGGCTAGTGACACTGTGATGAGAGTAATACCGTTGGATACTGGCTAGTGACACTGTGATGAGAGTAATACCGTTGGATACTAGCTAGTGATACTGTAAATATGTGATGAGTAATACCGTTGGATACTGGCTAGTGACACTGTGAGAAATACCGTTGGATACTGGCTAGTGACACTGTGAGAAATACCGTTGGATACTGGCTAGTGACACTGTGATGAGAGTAATACCGTTGGATACTGGCTAGTGACACTGTGAGAAATACCGTTGGATACTGGCTAGTGACACTGTGATGAGAGTAATACCGTTGGATACTAGCTAGTGATACTGTAAATATGTGATGAGTAATACCGTTGGATACTGGCTAGTGACACTGTGAGAAATACCGTTGGATACTGGCTAGTGACACTGAGAGTAATACCGTTGGATACTGGCTAGTGACACTGAGAGTAATACCGTTGGATACTGGCTAGTGACACTGAGAGTAATACCGTTGGATACTGGCTAGTGATACTGTGATGAGAGTAATACCGTTGGATACTAGCTAGTGATACTGTAAATATGTGATGAGTAATACCGTTGGATACTGGCTAGTGACACTGTGAGAAATACCGTTGGATACTGGCTAGTGACACTGAGAGTAATACCGTTGGATACTGGCTAGTGACACTGAGAGTAATACCGTTGGATACTGGCTAGTGACACTGAGAGAAATACCGTTGGATACTAGCTAGTGACACTGAGAGAAATACCGTTGGATACTGGCTAGTGACACTGTGATGAGAGTAATACCGTTGGATACTGGCTAGTGACACTGTGAGAAATACCGTTGGATACTGGCTAGTGACACTGTGATGAGAGTAATACCGTTGGATACTGGCTAGTGACACTGTGATGAGAGTAATACCGTTGGATACTAGCTAGTGATACTGTAAATATGT
The DNA here is from genome assembly GCA_902810595.1 of Coregonus sp. 'balchen'. NCBI lineage: Eukaryota > Metazoa > Chordata > Actinopteri > Salmoniformes > Salmonidae > Coregonus > Coregonus sp. 'balchen'. The sequence goes on along the minus strand of LR778279.1, from coordinate 45,501,839 downwards.
GATGAGTAATACCGTTGGATACTGGCTAGTGACACTGTGAGAAATACCGTTGGATACTGGCTAGTGACACTGTGAGAAATACCGTTGGATACTGGCTAGTGACACTGTGATGAGAGTAATACCGTTGGATACTGGCTAGTGACACTGTGATGAGAGTAATACCGTTGGATACTGGCTAGTGACACTGTGAGAAATACCGTTGGATACTGGCTAGTGACACTGTGATGAGAGTAATACCGTTGGATACTGGCTAGTGACACTGTGAGAAATACCGTTTGGATACTGCTAGTGATACTGAGAGTAATACCGTTGGATACTGGCTAGTGATACTGAGAGTAATACCGTTGGATACTAGCTAGTGATACTGTGATGAGAGTAATACCGTTGGATACTGGCTAGTGATACTGTGATGAGAGTAATACCGTTGGATACTGGCTAGTGATACTGTGATGAGAGTAATACCGTTGGATACTAGCTAGTGATACTGTAAATATGTGATGAGTAATACCGTTGGATACTAGCTAGTGATACTGTGATGAGAGTAATACCGTTGGATACTAGCTAGTGATACTGTAAATATGTGATGAGTAATACCGTTGGATACTAGCTAGTGATACTGTAAATATGTGATGAGTAATACCGTTGGATACTAGCTAGTGATACTGTGATGAGAGTAATACCGTTGGATACTAGCTAGTGATACTGTGATGAGAGTAATACCGTTGGATACTAGCTAGTGATACTGTGATGAGAGTAATACCGTTGGATACTAGCTAGTGATACTGTGATGAGAGTAATACCGTTGGATACTGGCTAGTGATACTGTAAATATGTGATGAGTATACCGTGGATACTAGTCTAGTGATACTGTGATGAGAGTAATACCGTTGGATACTGGCTAGTGATACTGTGATGAGAGTAATACCGTTGGATACTAGCTAGTGATACTGTGATGAGAGTAATACCGTTGGATACTAGCTAGTGATACTGTAAATATGTGATGAGTAATACCGTTGGATACTAGCTAGTGATACTGTGATGAGAGTAATACCGTTGGATACTGGCTAGTGATACTGTGATGAGAGTAATACCGTTGGATACTGGCTAGTGATACTGTGATGAGAGTAATACCGTTGGATACTAGCTAGTGATACTGTAAATATGTGATGAGTAATACCGTTGGATACTAGCTAGTGATACTGTGATGAGAGTAATACCGTTGGATACTGGCTAGTGACACTGAGAGTAATACCGTTGGATACTGGCTAGTGACACTGAGAGAAATACCGTTGGATACTGGCTAGTGATACTGTGATGAGAGTAATACCGTTGGATACTACTAGTGATACTGTAATATGTGAGTAATACCGTTGGATACTGGCTAGTGATACTGTGATGAGAGTAATACCGTTGGATACTAGCTAGTGATACTGTGATGAGAGTAATACCGTTGGATACTGGCTAGTGATACTGTGATGAGAGTAATACCGTTGGATACTAGCTAGTGATACTGTGATGAGAGTAATACCGTTGGATACTAGCTAGTGATACTGTGATGAGAGTAATACCGTTGGATACTAGCTAGTGATACTGTGATGAGAGTAATACCGTTGGTCCTGTGTGGCTCAGTTGGTAAGCGCATGAACAGACTGTAACGGAAAGGTCGGTGGTTCCAATCCCCGAGCTGACAAGGTGAAAAAATCTGCCCGTTCCCTTGAGCAAGGGACTTAACCCTAATTGCACCTGCAAGTCGCTCTGAATAAGCGCATCTGCTAAATGACTGAAATGTAAATGTACTGAAGGGAAATACCATTGAATGAGCAGTGAGTGAGTGAAACTGTAGTCTGATACATGCTGATTTAGAGCCAAAATGGCATCGTGTTTGTTTTTCTGTACTGACTGAGCCATCATGGTGTCTGTGGGTAGTTCTACAGGAGGCTGACAGAGGAGTTGAGTCAGAAGAGATGGGAGAGTACGCCCATGTCACAGCCCATCCCCACGGCAACGGACTCACAGGTCAGAGGTCGTCATAGAACAGACAATCTACTCTATTCCACTCTTCTCCACTCCACTCTTCTCTTCTCCACTCTTCTCTACTCTTCTCTTCTCCACTCTACTCTTCTCTACTCTTCTCCACTCTTCTATTCTCTACTCTTCTCCACTCTTCTCCACTCTTCTCCACTCTTCTCCACTCTTCTCTTCTCTTCTCCTCTCCACTCTTCTCCACTCTTCTCCACTCTTCTCTTCTCCACTCTTCTCCACTTTTCTCTTCTCTACTCTTCTCTACTCTTCTCCACTCTTCTCTTCTCCACTCTTCTCCACTCTTCTCTTCTCTTCTCCACTCTTCTCTTCTCCACTCTACTCTTCTCTACTCTTCTCTACTCTTCTCTACTCTTCTCTTCTCTACTCTTCTCCACTCTTCTCTTCTCTACTCTTCTCTTCTCCACTCTTCTCTTCTCCACTCTTCTCTACTCTTCTCTACGCTTCTCCACTCTTCTCCACTCTTCTCTTCTCTACTCTTCTCTTCTCCACTCTTCTCCACTCTTCTCCACTCTTCTCTTCTCCACTCTACTCTTCTCTACTCTTCTCCACTCTTCTATTCTCTACTCTTCTCTACTCTTCTCTACTCTTCTCTACTATTCTCCACTCTTCTCTACTCTTCTCTTCTCTACTCTTCTCCACTCTTCTCTTCTCCACTCTTCTCCACTCTTCTCTACTCTTCTCTACTCTTCTCTACTCTTCTCCACTCTACTCTTCTCTACTCTTCTCTACTCTTCTCCACTCTTCTCTACTCTTCTCCACTCTACTCTTCTCCACTCTTCTCTACTCTTCTCTTCTCTTCTCCTCTCCACTCTTCTCCACTCTTCTCCACTCTTCTCTTCTCCACTCTTCTCCACTTTTCTCTTCTCTACTCTTCTCTACTCTTCTCCACTATTCTCTTCTCCACTCTTCTCCACTCTTCTCTTCTCTTCTCCACTCTTCTCCACTCTTCTCTACTCTTCTCTACTCTTCTCTACTCTGCTCTTCTCCACTCTTCTCCACTCTTATCTTCTCTTCTCCACTCTACTCTTCTCTACTCTTCTCTACTCTTCTCCACTCTTCTCTTCTCTACTCTTCTCTTCTCCACTCTTCTCTTCTCCACTCTTCTCTACTCTTCTCTACGCTTCTCCACTCTTCTCCACTCTTCTCTTCTCTACTCTTCTCTTCTCCACTCTTCTCCACTCTTCTCCACTCTTCTCTTCTCCACTCTACTCTTCTCTACTCTTCTCCACTATTCTATTCTCTACTCTTCTCTACTCTTCTCTACTATTCTCCACTCTTCTCTACTCTTCTCCCACTCTTCTCTTCTCCACTCTTCTCTACTCTTCTCTACTCTTCTCTACTCTTCTCTACTCTTCTCCACTCTACTCTTCTCTACTCTTCTCTACTATTCTCCACTCTTCTCCACTCTTCTCCACTTTTCTCCACTTTTCTCCACTCTTCTCTTCTCCACTCTTCTCTACTCTTCTCCACTCTTCTCTTCTCTTCTCTTCTTCCACTCTTCTCTACTCTACTCTATTCTGTTATGGCCCTGTGTGGCTCTGTTGGTAAAGCAACGCTTATATTCTGATTTAATGTGACTGAGATGCAAAGACACCCAGCCATACAGTGGCACTGTTTCAGCTAGGGATGTTAACTAACGGTTAATCACCGAAAATACATTTGACCGGTCATGCTTATCGGTCTATAGGGCAGTTTGCATAATTTGGGGGAAGTAAATTGTTAGATTTGAACAAATCTCGTCAGTCATAAAAAACGCTTGCATACCCCCCCCCCCCCACACCACACATTGCATAATCCCCCCCCCCCCCCCCCCCCCCACATTGCGAGCAAAACATTTTAGCAGCCCCCCCTTTGACAGCGGAGATAATGTTTTTAGTTTTCGAGTTTTAAAGCAAGTTTACTGCAATTCTACACATTTTGCCATAGTGTGGAGAGAAATGTTTGCAGTTTTTAATATGATATCTGAGTGAGACTGACTAACCAAATCAATGATGATCCCCCGGCCGGTAATTCCACCATGATTATAAATTTAGATATCTGGACGCTAGACTAATTTACCAATCTAACTGACTGACTATCAGTGACTGACATACACTACATGACCAAAAGTATGAGGACACCTGCTCGTCGAACATCTCATTCCAAAATCATGGTCATTAATACAGAGTTGGTCCCCCTTTGCTGCTATAACAGCCTCCTCTCTTCTGGGAAGGCTTTCCACTAGATGTTGGAACATTGCAGCAGGGACTTGTTTCCATTCAGCCACAAGAACATTAGTGTTTTGCTTGTGAAGTTTTCAAGATATGTAACTTTCAAAATACAGAAATCATCCCTGTGTGATGCATATATGATGTTGACTACGGAGTTAATATATGATGTTGACTAGGGAGTTAATATATGATGTTGACTAAGGAGTTAATATATGATGTTGACTAGGAGTTAATATATGATGTTGACTAGGAGTTATATATGATGTTGACTAAGGAGTTAATCTATGCATGTTGACTAAGGAGTTATATATGATGTTGCCTACGGGTTATCTTGCTGTTGCCTAGGGTTACTCTATGATGTTGACTAGGAGTTAATATATGATGTTGACTAAGGAGTTCATATCATGATGTTGACTAGGGACGTTCTCTCTGTGTTGACTACGGATTACATCTATGACTGTTGCATGGGAGTTCATACTATGATGTTGACTAGGGTGTTAATATATGATGTTGACTAGGGGTTCCATCTATTCTGTTGACTGGGTGTTCATATCTATGTGTTGACTAAGGAGTTAATATATGATGTTGAATAGGGAGTTAATATATGATGTTGACTAAGGAGTTAATACACTGCTCAAAAAAATAAAGGAGGGCAACAACCCAGCAGCAGGACCGCTACCTCCGCCTTTGTGCAAGGAGGAGCAGGAGGAGCACTGCCAGAGCCATGCAAAATGACCTCCAGCAGGCCACAATGTGCATGTGTCTGCTCAAACGGTCAGAAACAGACTCCATGAGGGTGGTATGAGGGCCCGACGTCCACAGGTGGGGGTTGTGCTTACAGCCCAACACCGTGCAGGACGTTTGGCATTTGCCAGAGAACACCAAGATTGGCAAGTTCGCCACTGGCGCCCTGTGCTCTTCACAGATGAAAGCAGGTTCACACTGAGCACACGTGACAGACGTGACAGAGTCTGGAGACGCCGTGGAGAACGTTCTGCTGCCTGCAACATCCTCCAGCATGACCGGTTTGGCGGTGGGTCAGTCATGGTGTGGGGTGGCATTTCTTTGGGGGGGGGGCCGCACAGCCCTCCATGTGCTCGCCAGAGGTAGCCTGACTGCCATTAGGTACCGAGATGAGATCCTCAGACCCCTTGTGAGACCATATGCTGGTGCGGTTGGCCCTGGGTTCCTCCTAATGCAAGACAATGCTAGACCTCATGTGGCTGGAGTGTGTCAGCAGTTCCTGCAAGAAGAAGGCATTGATGCTATGGACCACCCGTTCCCCAGACCTGAATCCAGTTGAGCACATCTGGGACATCATGTCTCGCTCCATCCACCAACGCCACGTTGCACCACAGACTGTCCAGGAGTTGGCTGATGCTTTAGTCCAGGTCTGGGAGGAGATCCCTCAGGAGACCATCCGCCACCTCATCAGGAGCATGCCCAGGCGTTGTAGGGAGGTCATACAGGCACGTGGAGGCCACACACACTACTGAGCCTCATTTTGACTTGTTTTAAGGACATTACATCAAAGTTGGATCAGCCTGTAGTGTGGTTTTCCACTTTAATTTTGAGGGTGACTCCAAATCCAGACCTCCATGGGTTGATCAATTTGATTTCCATTGATAATTTTTGTGTAATTTTGTTGTCAGCACATTCAACTTTGTAAAGAAAAAAGTATTTAATAAGATTATTTCATTCATTCAGATCAAGGATGTGTTATTTTAGTGTTCCCTTCATTTTTTTGAGCAGTGTATATGACGTTGACTAAGGAGTTAATATATGACGTTGACTAAGGAGTTAAAATATGACGTTGACTAAGGAGTTAAAATATGACGTTGACTAGGGAGTTAATATATGATGTTGACTAGGGAGTTAATATATGATGTTGACTAGGGAGTTAATATATGATGTTGACTAAGGAGTTAATATATGATGTTGACTAAGGAGTTAATATATGATGTTGACTAGGGAGTTAATATATGATGTTGACTAGGGAGTTAATATATGATGTTGACTAAGGAGTTAATATATGATGTTGACTAGGGAGTTAAACTCTAACAGTGTCTGTGTGGGGGGGTACTAAGCTGACATATGGAATTGTTTTAAGATGCTCATACCATGGATAATTTAGCTACTTGATTTAGCATTTTAGGACCCCTCTAGGTATCACCAATTTTAAAATATAGAATTTGGTCTTTACTACTATAGCCTATAGAAATGCATTGAATAACACTTTCATAAATAGCAAAAAATACAGTAAAAAAAAGAAATCATAAGGAATAAGGTTTTGAAGTGTATGTCCTATATCTAGTAGATATAAGAAATATCAGGAAATATTTATATGATCTATATTTTTGTTGGCACAAAACTACCTCCATACTTCCATTCGTTGGTATGGGTTACCTTCACGGGGGTCGTAGTGAAAAACCATTGTGTTCGTGAGAGTATCCCCTTTCCATAGAGTGGTCATAATAGTATGTAGGCCGTTCGGACGCTACAGGCGTTTTCGTAGTAAGAAGACCGATTTCCGCCATAGCTCGGTCACCTTCCACCGCAGATGCGGAAGGCCCGGAATAGTGGTGGATTGAGACGCAGCCCATTCAAACAACCTGAGATCTCTAGCTTAAACTGATGGATTTTGATGGGGATTTAGTTATGCTACTTAGACTCTTAAGGATTTTAATATATAATGAACAAAAATATAAACGCAACAATTTCAACGATTTTACTGATTTTACAGTTCATATAAGGAAATCAGTCAATTTAAATGAATAAATTAGGCCCTAATCTATGGATTTCACATGCCTGAGTAGGGGCGGAGCCATGGGTGGGTGGGCCCTGGGAGGACATAGGCCCACCCACTGGGGAGCCAGGCCCAGCCAATCAGAATGAGTTTTTCCCCACAAAAGGACTTTATTACAGACAGAAATACTCCTGACGATCCCGCAGGTGAAGAAGCCGGATGTGGAGGTCCTGGGCTTGCGTGGTTACACATGGTCTGAAGTTGTGAGTCCGGTTGGACATACTGCCAAATTCTCTAAAACGACGTTGGAGGCGGCTTATGGTAGAGAAATGAACTTTAAATTATCTGGCAACAGCTCTTGTGGACATTCCTGCAGTCAGCATGTCAATTGCACACTCCCTCAACTTGAGACATCTGTGGCGTTGTGACAAAACTGCACATTTTAGAGTGGCCTTTTTTTGTCCCCAGCACAAGGTGCACCTGTGTAATGATCATGCTGTTTAATCAGCTTCTTGATATGCCACACCTGTCAGGTGGATGGATTATCTTGGCAAAAGAGAAATGCTCACTAACAAGGATACGCTTTTTTTGCGTATGGAACATTTCTGGGATCTTTTATTTCAGCTCATGAAACATGGGACCAACACTTTACATGTTGCGTTTATATTTTTTCAGTATATGATGTTGACTAGGGAGGTAATGTATGATGTTGACTAGGGAGTTCATATTTCTGACTGTTGCCTTATGGCACCTAGTTGTTAATATACAGGGCTGTTGTTCCTGAGCTAACCCCGTTCCTTCCTCTCCTTGCCTTATGGCACCTAGTTGTTAATACATGGGGCAGGGGACAGGGCTGTTGTTCCTGAGCTAACCCCTTTCCTTCCTCTCCCTGCCTTATGGCACCTAGTTGTTAATATACAGGGCTGTTGTTCCTGAGCTAACCCCGTTCCTTCCTCTCCTTGCCTTATGGCACCTAGTTGTTAATACATGGGGCGGGGGACAGGGCTGTTGTTCCTGAGCTAACCCCTTTCCTTCCTCTCCCTGCCTTATGGCACCTAGTTGTTAATATACAGGGCTGTTGTTCCTGAGCTAACCCCGTTCCTTCCTCTCCCTGCCTTATGGCACCTAGTTGTTAATATACAGGGCTGTTGTTCCTGAGCTAACCCCGTTCCTTCCTCTCCTTGCCTTATGGCACCTAGTTGTTAATACATGGGGCGGGGGACAGGGCAGCTAAGCCCTTTCCTTCCTTCCTCTCCCTGACTGACTATTGTTGTTTTATGTGTGTTGTTTTGGTTCAGACCTCTTCAAGGCATTCTGTCTCTCTCTCTGTGATTCTCTCTCTCTCTCTCTGTGATTCTTTCTCTCTCTGTGTTTGATTCTCTCTCTCTCTGTGATTCTCGCTCTCTCTCTCTCTCTCTGTGATTCTCTCTCTCTGTGATTCTTTCTCTCTCTGTGTTTGATTTTCTCTCTCTCTCTCTGTGATTCTTTCTCTCTCTGTGTTTGATTCTCTCTGTGATTCTTTCTCTGTGATTCTCTCTTTCTGTGATTCGCTCTCTCTAAATGTGTTAAATGCAGAGTTTTGATTAAACGGTTATTAAAAGTAAAAAATGAAGAGTTTGGCAGGTAGCCAAGTCGCAGCAAACAGCACATCAGCACAACTCGGAAGTGCATTTGCGGAGTAGGGGGGGTTAGTGTTGCATCCCTCCAATTCAAACACGTCCATGTGAATCTCTCTCTCTGTGATTCTCTCTGTGATTCTCAATTCAATTCAATCTGCTTTATTGGCATGACGTAACAATGTACATATTGCCAAAGCTTACTTTGGATATTTACAATATCAACATAATTAAAATAATAATAATCAATATTGTCAACAGGACAACAGTAACATCAATAACCAAGGGTCAAAATAACCATTGAACAATAACAATATAGAGGGCATGTGCAGGTTGGTTGGTCTGTCAGACACTGTCCCTCATCTTATGGCAGGCAGCAATGTAGTGCGCTGCAAACCCACATCTCTCTGTGTCCTCTCCCAACAGGACGGGTAGCCTATTCTCATCAGAGAGGTCTTTGAAACCTTGAAAAACGGTTTCAAATTTGGGGAAATGACACAATCTAATTGTTTTCTATTTTTTACATTTTGTCAGGAAATGCAGCTCTGTCTCAGGTTCTGCTGTGGTGCAGTGGTTGCACAGCCTTTCCTCTACAGGGAGACAGGTTTTCCTGTGTCTACCCTTCTCAATGGCAAGGCTGTGCTCACTGAGCCTGTACTTTTTCAAAGGTTTTGATCAGTAACCAGGGTCTCTCTGTGATTCTCCTCTCTCTCTCTCGGTGATTTATATCTCTATCTCTATCTCTATCTATATGGGATTTCTCTCTACGCTATCTATCTATCTGTGATTACCTATCTCATCTGTGATTCTCTCCCGCTCTCTCTATCTATCTCTATCTCTACTCTCCTGCTATAGCTCGTCTATCTCTATATCTAGTATCTTCTGTGTGATTCTCTCTCGATTCTCTCTCTGTGATCTCTTATCTCTCAGGTTCGATTCTCTCTCTCTCTGTGATTCTCTATGTGAATCTCTCTGTGATTCTCTCTATGTGATTCTCTCTGTGATTTTCTGATTCTCTGTCTGTGATTCTCTGTCTGTGATTCTCTGTCTGTGATTCTCTGTCTGTGATTCTCTCTGTGATTCTCTCTGTGATTCTCTCTCTCTCTGTGATTATCTCTCTCTGTGATTCTCTCTGTGATTCTCTCTGTGATTCTCTCTCTATGATTCTCTCTGTGATTCTCTGTCTGATTCTCTCTTTCTGATTCTCTTGTGCTTCTCTATATATCTTTGATCTGTCATCTCTCTACCTCTTCTCTCTTCTCTCTGTGATTCTCTCTCTCTCTGTGATTCTCTCTCTCTCTGTGATTCTCGCTCTGATTCTGTCTGTGATTCTCTCTCTCTTTGATTCTCTCTTTGATTCTCTCTTTGATTCTCTCTGTTATTCTCTCTATGTGATTCTCTCTCGCTGTGATTCTCTCTCGCTGTGATTCTCTCTCGCTGTGATTCTCTCGCTGTGATTCTATTGATATGATTCTCTCTTGGTGATTCTGATGTTTTTTATGTGTGTGCGTGTGTGTAAATAATGTCTCTCCTCTCCGGTCGTCTGCAGACGGAAGGGGACGCCGGTCAGGTGGGGATCGTCGGCATTGAGAGGAAGATAGAGGAGAGGAGGAAAGAGACAGACAAAAACATCTCAGAGGTGAGAAAGGTAGAGGATGGAGAGATAGGGTAGAGAGACAGACAGAGGGAAGGAGAGAGAGAGACAGAGGGAAGGAGAGGAGAGAGACAGAGGGAAAGGAGAGAGAAGCGAGAGAACAGAGGGAAGGGAGAGAGACGGGAAGAGGCGAAGGAGAGAGAGAGAAGAGGGAAGGAGAGGAGATGAGGAGGAGAGAGGAGAGACAGAGGAAGGAGAGAGAGAGAAAGTGGAAGGGGAGAGAGACGGGGCCAGAGAAGCAAGAGGGACAGGAGGACGAGCAGAGGGGAAGGATGGAGGGAGAGGGGCAGAGGGAAGGAGAGAGAGAGAAGAGAGAGGGAAGGAGAGAGAGAGACAGAGGGAAGGAGAGAGAGAGACAGAGGGAAGCAGAGAGAGAGAGAGACAGAGGGAAGGAGAGAGACGGGCAGAGGGAAGGAGAGAGACGGGCAGAGGGAAGGAGAGAGACGGGCAGAGGGAAGGAGAGGCACGGGAAGAGCGGAAGGAGGAGACGGGACAGTAAGGGGAAGAGTGAGAGAGGGCAGAGGGAAGAGAGAGAGACGAAAGGGACGGGCAGAGGGACGGTTTCTAGAGAGAGAGAAAGGCAGAGGGAAGGATAGAAGAGAGAGACAGAGGGAAGGAGAGAGAGACAGCCAGGGAAGGAGAAGACGGGGCAAGGGACAGAGGGAAGAGAAGAGGGCAGAGGGAAGGAGAGAGACGGGCAGAGGGAAGGAGAGAGAGAAGTGAACGGAATGGATTCAATGGGGAGAATCCATTGTGTTTGGCTCTCAAAGACCTCCCCATTGATGTGCTCTAAAGTCTTTTATTGCATTTTAGGAACATTACCCTGAATAGAAATAAAACTAGAAGTCCCACAAGACTAGTCCTGTGTAGTCAGTTGGTAGAGCATGGCGTTGCAACGCAGGGTGTGGGGTTCGATTCCCAAGGGGGCCAAGGAATGAAAAAAATGATGCACTCACTACTTGTAAGTCGCTCTGGATACAGATGCGGCTGCAAAAATGACTAAAATGTTTTTTGTAAAAGACTGGTGGTTGGAGGCAGGCTACACGAGGAGGGGGGGATATGGAATGGCTTTTAAATGGTATACCGTGCATTCGGAAGTATCTCAAGACACCTCACCTTTTCCACATTTTGTTACGTTACAGCCTTTTCAAAATGGATTGAATAAATGTTTTTCCTCATCAATCTACACACAAAACAGGTTTAGACATTTTGCAAAAAAATTTAGAAAAAAATGTAAAACAGCAAATCCTTATTTACATACGTATTCAGGACCCTTTGCTAGAGACTCGAAAATGGAGCTCCGGTGCATCTGTTTCCATTGATCATCCTTGAGATGTTTTCTTACAACTTGGATGGAGTCAACCTGTGGTAAATTCAAATTGATTGGACATGATTGGAAAGGCACAACACCTGTTATATAAGGTCCCACAGTTTGAGAGTGCAGTGTCAGAGCAAAAACACCAAGCCATTGAGGTAGGAGGAATTGTCCGTAGAGCTCTGAGACAGGATGGTGTCGAGGCAAAAAGATCTGGGGGAATGGTGGTACCAAACATTTCTGCAGTATGAAGAGGTCCTCAGAACACAGTGTCCACATCATCTTAAATGGAAGAAGTTGCAACACCAGACTTCTTCCTAGAAGTGGCCGCCCGGCCAAACTGAGCCAATCGGGGGAGAGAGAAGGGCACTTGAGTCAGGGAGGTGACCAAGAACCGATGGTCACTCTGACAGAGTCTAAGAGTTCCTCGGGGAGATGCGGAGAACCTTCCAGAAAGGACAAGGTTAGCGTGGCCAGAAGGGAAAGCCACTCCCCAGTAAAAGGCCCATGACAAGCCCGTAGGAGTTTGCCAAAGGCACCTAAAGGACTCTCAGGCATTGAGAAACAAGATTCTCTTGCTCTGAAGGAAACCTAAGATTGAACTATTTGGCCTGAAATGCAAGCGTCACAATCTGGAAGGAAACCTGGCACCAAGCCCTATGGATGAGCATCGGTAGGTGGATACCGAATAATGAGGGGGATGTTTTTTCAGCGGCAGGGGACGGGGAGACTAGTCAGGATCGAGGGAAGAAAGATGAAAGGAGCAAAGTAACAGAGGATCCTTGATAAAATGCTCCGGAGCGCTCAGGACCTCAGACTGCGGAGGAAGGTTCACCTTCCAACAGGACAATGACTAAGCACACAGCCAAGACAACGAAGGAGTGGCTGTGAGGACAAGTCTTGAATGTTCCTTGAGTGGCCAGACAGAGCCCGGGACTTGAACCCGATCGAAAAACTATGGAGAGACCTGAAAATAGCGTGCAGCGACGCTCCCCATCCAACCTGACGGAAGCTTGAGAGATTGCAGAGAAGAATGGGAGAAGAAAAAACTTCCCCAATAACAGGTGTGCCAAGCTTGTAGGTCTTACCCAGAGAGGGCGTTTAATCGCTGCCAAAGGTGCTTCAAAAACGAAGCTGAGTAAAGGAGTCTGGATACTTCATGTAAATGTGATATTATTATTGATTTTTTATTTTTTAAATAAATTTCAAAAGGGTATTGGTTAAAACCTGTTTTGCTTTGTCATTATGGGGGTGATGTGTGTAGATGAGGTGAAATGAAAAAAAAAAACATTTAATGTCAATCTTGAGAAAATAACGTTAAAAAAAAAAAAAACAAAAAACAATGTGGAAAAAAGTGAAGGGGGGTCTGACTGAATACTTTCGAATGCACCTGCATCTGTGGTGAGGGTTAATCTGAATTGGTACTACTCTCATGCTTGCATTGTTTTTTTTATGCCTCTCGCTCTCACTCACCCACTACTAATTCCACCTCGGCTCTTTGACGTTTTATGTAGCTGGGGGAAAAAAAAAGGAAGAAAGACGAACAAAAGGGAAGCACCCCCCTTCAATTCCCTTCCCTTTCCTTTGAGGCACGACAAAAAGTAAGGAGGAGAAATTTCACTAGTGCTTTTTCACCATTAAGAATTTAATTAATAAAAATGGACATATCAAATAAATTCACATTAATTCCCACCTGACAAACCCCTTCAGCCCCACTTCCCCCCCTTGCCTGAGATTCCACTCCCTTCCTCTTCATCCCATTCCACTTTGAGGACCCTTTGAGTTAAAGAAGGGGTAGGGAGAAAAAGTGGAGAAGCAAGAAGGAAAGAGGGGAAAGGAAAAGGGGAAGAAAGGCAAGGGACGGGGAGAAGAAAAAAAGGGCGAGGCAAAAGGAAGAAGGAGACGGAGAGGAAGCAAAGTGAAGAAGAAGGGAGAAGAAGAAGGGGTAGGGAAAGTAAGAAGAAGGGACAAGAAAAACCAATTTCCCTACCCGATAATTTTTCTTCAATATCGATGTCAATATTAGTAGCGGAGGAAGAAAGAAAGGAATAAAGGAAGGAATGGAGAAGAAGGACAGGAAAGATTAGAATAGGAAGGGGAAGTAAAAACCCAAATGTAAACGGGGAGAGAAGGAAAAGTAAAAAGATTAACAAATGAGGGGAGTAAGAAAAGGAAGGGAAAGAGGAAAAAGAAGAAACAAAGAGGGGCAAGTAAGAAAGAAGAGAAGAAATAGAAGAAGGAAGGGGAGGAAAGGAAGGGAAAAGAAGGGAAGAAAGAAAGGGGAGAAAGAGGAAGGGGTAGGAAAGGAAAGGAAGAAAAGACAGGGACGAGAAAAAGAAAGGAATGCAGGAAGGGAGGTAGGGAGAGGGAAGGGACAAGGAAACGAAAGGGAGGGGGAAGGAAAGGGAAAAGAAGAAGGAAGAGAGGGAAAACATGGAGGGGAAGAGGGGGAAAGAAAAAAGGAAAGAAGGGGAGAAAAAGAAAAAGTAAGGAATCCATCATACTCACTTTCCCTCCTTCCCGCATCACTCCCCACCGCCCCTTTGCCTCCTACCCTTTGCCTCAACCCAATTATTGGCAGCAACTAAACCTTTGAGAACTCTCCCCACGTACATCAATTCCCCTCCCCCTTCCCCCTCCCCTGATTTGAGGACCTCAGTAAGCTGATGGTGGAAGGGGTACAGAGCGTTTTGTAAATAGTAATATTCCAGGTGCAAGCCCGGGTCTCTATAAACACCACATGGACCCCTGGTCTATAAACACCATATAACACCATAACACCATAGGGACCCGGGTCTTTAAACACCATAGAACGCCATTTATAAATGCAATATTGACCCTGGTCTATACACCATATTGACCATGGCTATAACACCATTATAACACCCATATTGACCTGGTCTATAACGCCATATTGAACCCTGGTCTATAACACCATATAAAACCATATTGACACTTTTGGTCTATAACACCATATTGACCCGGGTCATATAACACCATATAACACCATATTGACCCTGGTCTATAACGCCAATTGACCCTGGTCAGATAACACCATTAGAACACCATATGGACCCTGGCTATAACACCATATTACCCTGGTCTATACACACATAAACACCATAATATTGACCCTTAGGTCATAACCCATATTGACCCTGGTCTATAACCCATATGACCCTGGTCTATAACACCATATTGACCCTTGGTCTATCAACATCATAGTGACCCTGGTCTATAACGCCAAATGACCCTGCGTCTATAACACTTATAGACCCTGGTTCTATAACACCATAAACACAATAGTGACCCTGGTCTCTAACGCCATATTGACCTGTCTATAACGCCATATTGACCCTGGTCTATAACGCCTATAACACCATATTGACCCTGGGTCTAGACGCCAATCCATATTGACCCTGGTCTATAAAAGCCATATACCCTGGTCATAACACCAATTGACCCTGGGATTATAAACGCCATTATAACACCTATTGACCCTGTCTATAACACATATAACGCCCCTATGACCCTGGTCTATAACACCATATGGACACACATGGTCTATAACGCCATATTGACCCTGGTCTATAACACCATATTGACCTGGTTATAAACCAGAAACACCATATGGAACCATGAGTCTATAACGCCACGTTATAAAGCCATAAACCATATGGACCCTGGTCTATAACGCAAATAACGCCTAATGACCCTGGTACTATAAACACCTATTGACCTGGTCTATAACACCATTAAACACCATATTGACCCTGTTCTAAACGCCAGATTGACCCGGGTCTATAAACCATATTGACCATGTCTATAAAAAACCCATATTGACCCTGGTCTAAACCACCATTATAACGCCTGATAACCCCATATTGACCCCTGGCTATACACATCTGGACCCTTGGTCTATTAACGCCATTAAAGCCATATAAAGCCATTATTGACCATGGTCTAGAAACACCATATTGACCCTGGGTCTATAACACCATATAACACATATTGACCCTGGTCTATAACCATATAACACCATATTGACCTGGTCCTATAACACCATATGACACTGGTCTATAATAACACCATATTGACCATGTCTATAACACCCATATTGACCATGGTCTATAACGCAATATTGCCCCGGTCTAAACACATATTGACCTGGTCTATAACACCCATCTTGACCTGGGTCTATAAACGCCATATAACACCATATTGACCTTGGTCTTTAACACCATAGTTTGACCCTGGTCTATAAACCATAATAACACCATATGACCCTCGGTCTATAACACCATATTGACAAGGTCTATAACGCATATTGACCCTGAGTCTATAACACCATATTTGACCCTGAGTCTATAACACCATTTGACCCTGGTCTATAAACACCATATTGGAACATGTGGTCTTATAACACCCATATTGACCCTGGTCTATAACGCAATATAAAACACCATATTGCCTGGTCCACCATAACACATATTGACCCTGGTCTTAACACCCATATAAACACCATATTGACCTGGTCTATAACGCCATATGACCTGGTCTATAACGCCATATTGACCTGGTCTATAAACACCCATATTGACCCTGGTCTTATTAACGCCATATTTGACCATGGTATATAAACACCATATTGACCATGGTCTAATAACGCCATATTGGACCCTGGTCTATAACACCATATTGACCGTGGTCTAAACGCCCATATAAAACCATATTGACCCTGGTCTATAACACCATATGACCCTGGTCATAAACACCAGATTATTGAACTGGAACGAAATTGCAACAAATCTCTGAAGCTGGAGACTCTTATCTCCCTAACGAACTTTCTTTAAGATCGTTGTCAGAGGCCCGCATACCGATCCACTGACCTGTACACAGCCATCTGAAATTGCCCACCCAACTACTCATCCCTATATTGTTATTTATTTTGCTCTTTTGCACAAGTATCTCTATTTGCACATAATCTCTGCACATCTATCATTCCAGTGTTAATACTTTTGTAATTATTTTGCACTATAGCCTATTTATTGCCTTACCGCATAACTTCCCTACATTTGCACACACTGTATATATATTTCTGTTGTATTTTTGACTATGTTTTTTTATACACCCATTGTAACTCTGTGTTGTGTTTTTATCGCACTGCTTTGCTTTATCTTGGCCAGTCGCAGTTGTAAGAGAAACGTGTCTCAAAAGGCTTACCTGGTTAATAAAGGTGATTGAACATAAATAAACAATGTGACCCGGTCTATTAACCCATTTGACCCGTTCTTAACACCATATTGACCCTTGGTTCTATAACCCATATTGACCCTGGTCTATAACGCCATATTGACCTGTAGTCTTTAACACCATATTGACCTGCGTCTATAACGCCATATTGACCCTGGTCTATAACGCCATATTGACCCTGGTCTATAACGCCCATAGTTGACCCTGGTTATAACGCCATATTGACCTGGTCTATACGCATATTGACCCTGGTATAAACGCATATTGACCCCGGTCTTAAAAACCTATTGACCCCGGTCTATAACACCATATTGACCCTGGTCCTAAACCCATATTGACCCTGGTCTATAACACCATATTGACCCTGGTCTATAACACCATATTGACCCTGGTCTATAACACCATATTGACCCTGGTCTATAACACCATATAACACCATATAGACCCTGGTCTATAACACCATATAATGCCATATTGACCCTGGTCTATAACACCATATTGACCCTGGTCTATAACACCATATTGACCCTGGTCTATAACGCCATATTGACCCTGGTCTATAACACCATATTGACCCTGGTCTATAACACCATATAACACCATATTGACCCTGGTCTATAACACCATATTGACCCTGGTCTATAACACCATATAACACCATATTGACCCTGGTCTATAACACCATATTGACCCTGGTCTATAACACCATATTGACCCTGGTCTATAACACCATATTGACCCTGGTCTATAACACCATATTGACCCTGGTCTATAACACCATATTGACCCTGGTCTATAACACCATATTGACCCTGGTCTATAACACCATATAACGCCATATTGACCCTGGTCTATAACGCCATATTGACCCTGGTCTATAACGCCATAACCCATATGACCTGTCTATAACCCCACTATAACACCATATTACCCTGGTCGATAACGCCATGACCCTGTGTCTATAACACCATATGACCCTGTTCTATAACCCATTTGACCCGGTCTATAAACTCCATATTGACCCTGTGTCTATAACGCCATAAGAATTGCCCTGGTCCTATAACGCATATTGACCCTGGTCTATAACGTCCATATTGAAACTCTGGTCTCTAACACCAATAACGCCATATTGACCTGGTCTATAACGCCATATTGACCCTGGTCTATAACGCCATATTGACCCTGGATTTTTTAAGTTTAACGTTTATTTACAGTGTGAGGACCACTTCTGACAATCTTACACACCCTAAGCCGCTCATGATACAAAACGTTGTGTTTGGGTGTGTGTGTCTTTCGTAGCAGCTCCAGGAGACGATGGTCGAGCTGTCCCGGTCCCATGCAACAAAGATCAAAGAACCAAGACAGGCGACATCACTAAGGATGAATTGTATGTCGATCTCCATACAGCACACCAAAGCTCTCGTCCTCACCACTATCTCCATCACCACACTCCATCACCACGATCTCCATCACCACCTTGCCGTTCCTGCATCCCAGAGGGGCACATTATTCCTAATGTAGCCTGACGGTGTGTTTTCCAGGGTCCCTAGTAGTATGATAGGTCCAGTAATTTGTTGTATACAAGGTCACCATATATTATGAGTGGTCCAGTGTCAAATGTGTTGTTTTACAGGGTCAGCCATAGTAGTATGATAGGCTCCAGTGAGTGTGTGGTTTTACAGGGTCACCATAGTAGTTGATCGTAGGATCCATGTAAAGTGTGGGTTTGACAGGGTCGCCATAGTAGTATTATAGGTGCAGTGGTATGTGGTTTGTTGTCCGGGTCAGCCATAGGTATATATAGGTGCAGTGTAATGTGTTGTTTTACAGGGTCAGCCATAGGTGTATGGATCGGTGCAGTGTAAGGTTTTGTCTGCAGGTCAGCCATGTAGTAGATAGTTCCATGTAATGTGTTGTTTTACAAAAAGGTCACCATCGTCAGTATGATATGTCCAGTGTAATTTTTTTGTTTTACAGTGTCAGCCTAGTGTATGATAGGTACAGTGTAAGTGTTGTTTTACAGGGTCGCTATGTAGTCTGATAGATCCAGTGTAAGGTGGTTTTAATTTACAGGGTCCGCCATAGTAGTATGATAGGTCCGATGGTAATGTTTTTTTTAAGGGTCAGCCATCGTAGTATTAGGTTCAGTGTAATGTGTTGTTCTACCGGTCAGCCATATAGTATATAGGTCCAGTGTAATGTTTGTTTTACAGGGTCAGCCATAGTATATTATAGCTCCATGTAATGTGGTTGTTTTACAGGTCAGCCCACTAGTAGTATGATAGGTCCAGTGTAATGTGTTTTTTACAGGTCCGCCTAGTATAATGATGGTCCAGTGTAATGTGTTGTTTTACCGGTCAGCCATATCGTTGATAGGTGCTTGTAATGTGTTTTGTTTTATCAGGGCAGCCATAGTAGTATGATAGTCCAGTTAAGGTGTTTTTGTTTTACGTGTCAGCCATATAAGTATGATCGGTCCGTGTAATGTGTGTTGTTTTCAGGGTCCAGCCATATTAGATGAGATCCAGTTTACTTTTGTTAAATTTTTCTACAGGGTCAGCCATAGTATAAATTATAGGTCTCCGTGTACTGTGTTGTTTTACAGGGTCAGCCATAGTAGTATATAGGTGCCAGTTTAATGTGTTGTTTTACGGTCCAGCCAATAGTAGTCTGATAGTCCGGTAATAGTGTTGTTTTACAGGGTCAGACATAGTAGTAGATGTCCATGTAATGTGTTCTTTTACAGGGTCGCCATAGTAGTATGATAGGTCCAGTTGTAGGTGTTGTTTACAGGTCAGCCATAGGATTAGATAGGCCATGAATGTGTTGTTTTTATAACAGTGTGCCATAGTTATATGATAGTCCTATGGTAATGTGTTGTTCTACAGGGTCGCCATAGTAGTATTATAGGTCCAGTGTGATTTTTTGTTTGACCGGTCAAGCCATATTGTATGATCGGCCGGTGTACTGTTGAATCTGGACAGGTCAGCACAAGTAGTATGATAGTGTTCAGTGTACTGTGTGTTTTTTACGGTTCAGCCATAGGTAGTCGATAGCTCGCAGTGTAATGTAATTGTTTTACATGTCGGCTCGAGCCATAGTATATGATAAGGGTCCAGTGTAATGTGTTGTTTTACATGGTCAGCCATAGTAGTATGGATGGTCCAGTGTACTGTGTTTGTTTTACAGAGGTCATATAGTCGTATGAATAGGTCCGTGTATTGGTGTTGTCAAAGGTCAAGGCCACTAGTAGTAAGTGATAGGTTCCAGTGTTGTGTAATGTTTTACAGGGTCACCATATATTAATGATAGCTCCGGTGAATAATTATTGTTCATACAAGGTCGCCATGTATTATGAAGGATCCCAGTAGTATGTGTTGTTTTACAGGAATCAGCCATAGTATATATAGCTCCATGTAATAGTGTTGTTTAACAGGTCAGCCATAGATGTATGAGTAGTCCAGTGTATGTGTTGTTTTAACAGGGTCCACCAGTAGTATATATAGGTCCAGTGTAATGTGTTTTTTTACAGGTCATCCTAGTAGTGTGATAGGGTGCAAAGTGTAATGTTTGTTTTTACAAGGTCAGCCAATATTATGATACGAGTTCCATGTGGTAATTTGTTTTTTTACAGGTCCACCATATTTAGTATGATAGGTGCATGTAATTGTTGTTTTACAGGTCAAGCCTATAGTATGATAGGTCCAGTTAATTTTGTTCTAAACGACAGGTCAGCAGCAAATGGAGGAGTATGATAGGTACCAGTGTAATTTGTTGTTTTACATGGTCAGCCATAGTAGTATAGATATCCATTGTAGTGTTGTTGTTTTATACAGGGTCAAATCCTAGTATATGATAGGGCACCGTTTACTGTGTTTGTTTGATCAGGTGTCAGCCTAGTAGTCTCTCAGGTCTAGTGTAATTTGTTGTTTTACAGGTCTCCAAAGTTAGTATGATAGGTTTCGTGTAATGTGTTGTTTTCAGGGTCGCCATCTTGTATGATATGGTCCAGTGTAATAGTGTTGTATCTACAGGGGGGTCAGCATATTCGTATGATCGGTCCATGTAATGGTGTTGTTTTACAAGGGTCCCCATAGTAGTATGATGGTCCAAAGTGTCTGTGGTTGTGTTTCCAGGGTCAGCCATAAGTATTATGAGAGGTCCAGTGTACTAGTGTTTTTGTTTTACAGGTCATCCATAGTAGTATTATAGAGGTCCAATTTTAAATTTGGTTTTGTTTGTTACATGTTCACCATAGTAGTATGATAGGTCAGTTGTATGTGTTGTTTTCAGGTCAGCCCATAGTAGTATGATAGGTATCCAAGTGTAATGTGTTGTTTACAAGTGTCTCCATAGTAGTGAAATGATGTTCCAGTGTAATGTGTTGTTCTTAACAGGGTCGCCATAGTAGTATGATATGTGCGTGTAATGTGTTGTTTTTACAGGTCAGCCTGTAGTAGTATATGGATAGGGTCGCAGTGTAATGTTGTTTTAAAACCGGGTCACGCCCATAGTAATTATGGATAGGTGGGCAGGTACTAGTGTTTGTTTTTCAGGGTCAGCCATAGTAGTATGATGTCCATAAGTGTACATGTGTGTTTTACAGTTGTCTTCCGTATTAGTATGATAGGTCCAGTTTAATGTGTTGTGTTAGTACCAGGGGGGGTTTTCCCCAATCCATAGTAGTATGATAGGTCCCTGATAATGTGGTTTGTGTTACAGGGTCAGCCATAGTAAGTAGATAGTCCAGGGTATGTGTTTTCTACAGGGTTCGCCACATAGTAGCTAGGTCTAGTGTAATGTGTTGTTTTTTACAGGTCGCCATAGTAGTATTATAGGTGCAGTGTAATGTGTTGTTTTAACAGGGTCACCATAGTATCTGATATTCTCATGTATTGTTTGTTTTACCAGGGTCATCCTATAGTAGTATGAGAGGTCCAGATGTAATGTGTGGTTTACATGGTCACCATGAAAGTATATATAGGTCCCGTGTATGTGTTGGTTTTTAACGGTCAGACCATAGTAGTATATGCTCCATGTAATGTATTGTTCTCAGGTCAGCCATAGTAGTAGGATAGTGGCCATGTATCGTGTGGTTTTACAAAGTCGTCATCCATAGTAGTATTATACGACATCCAAGTGTAGAATGTGTTGGTTTTACAGGGGTCAGCCAATAGTTAGTATGATAGGGTGCCAGTGTAAATGTGTTGTTTTCGCGGTCAGCCATAGTAGTATGATGGTCCAGTGTAATGTTGTTGTTTTAACAGGGTCACCATAGTATGTGATAGGTGCAGTGTAATGTGTTGTTTTACAGGGATATCCAGAGTATATGATAAGGGTCCAGGTAATGTGTTGTTGAATTCTGCAGGGTCAAAGCCATATTATTATATGGTGCAGTGTCATTTGTTGTTTTAACCGGGTCAGCCATAGTATATGATATGTCCAGTTTAATGTGTTGTTCTACGGGCCAGCATAGTAGTATGATAGTCCAGTGGAAGGTGTTTCTACAGGTCGATCCATAGTATTATGAGAGGTCCAGGTGTAATTTGTTTGTTTTAATTACCAGGGTCAGCCATAGTAGTAGGATGGATGCCATTAATGATGTAATGTTTTACAGGTCAGCCATAAGTATATGAATAGGTCTTGTATGTGTTTGTTTTCCAGGGTCACCATAGTAGGATGATAGTGCAAGTGTATGTGTTTGTTTTTAACAGGGCGCCATAGTAGTATAGATAGGTCCAGTGTAAATTTGTTGTCTACAGGTCAGCACCATAGTAATTTATGAATAAGTCCAAGTGTTAAATGTGTTTGTTTTACCGGGTCAGCCATATAGTATGATAGGTCCATGTAATGTGTTGTTTTACAGGGTCAGCCATAGTAGTATGATGGTCCCAGTGTAATTGTTTTTTTTTTAGCACGGGTCAGCCATAGTAGGTTGATATAATCCAATTGTAATTGTGTTGTTTCCTGAACCGGTCCCGCCCTGTATTATGATCTTTTCCAGCTATCATGTTTAGTTTTACAGGGTCAGCCTGAAAAGTAGATGAAGGATCCAGGGTAATGTGTTGTTTTTTACAGGTCCAGCCATAGAATAGTGATGATCGGTCACAGTGTTAATGGTGTTGTTTTACATGTCAGCCCTAGTAGAATATGATATGTGCAGTGTAATGTGTTTTTTAGCGGACGGTCAGCCATCTTAGTATGAGTAGGTCCAAGTTAATGTGTTGTTTTACAGGGTCATCCATAGTAGTATGATAGTGCAGTGGGTAATGTGTTTGTTTTACCAGGGTCAGCCTAGTAGTATGAGTAGGTCCCTGTATGTGTTGTTTTACGGGTCAGCCTTATATTATGATAGGTCCGATGTACTGTGTTGGATTCTTACAGGGTCAAGCCAATATTCCGTATGATGTCCATTTGTTTGGTCACAAATAGTTTTTTTTTCCAGGGTCAAGGCCATAGTAGATGATAGGTTCCATGTAATGTGTTGTTCTACAGTGTCAGCCATAGTAAAGTTGATAAGGTCAGTGTAATGTGTTTGTTTTTCACAGGTCAGCCCATCGTAGTATGTACTCCCGGTGTACTGTGTTGTTTTACAGGTATCAGCCATAGTAAGTATGATAGTCCATGTCACTGTGTTTTTTACAGTCAGCCATTAGTAAGTATGATAGTCCAGTGTAAGTTGTTGTTTTAACAGGGATCCCAGCTATAGTACAAGTAATGAATAGGTCCAGGTAACTTGTTGTTTTTCAGCAGGTCCGCCTAGTCGTATTATAGTCCATTGTAATGTGATTGTTTTTACAGGGTCACCATAGTAAGTATATAGTGCCAGTTGTTAATGGTTGTCTACAGGTCAGCCATAGGAGTATGATAGTCCGTGTAATGTGTTGTTTTACAAGGGTCCGCCTAGTAGGTAATGATAGCTTCCATTGTAATGTTTGGTTTACAATGGGTCAGCCATAGTAGATATGATAGGGGAAAAAGGTCCAGTATAATGTGTTGTTTTACAGGGTCAGCCATAGTATATGATAGGGTCCATGAATGGTTGTTTTACGGGTCGCCATAGTAGTGTGAATGGTCCGTGTATGGTTGTTTTACAGGGTTTCGCCAAGGAATTATGATGGTGCAAATGTGTTGGTTTACAGGGTCAGCCATAGTAGTATGATATGTGCAGTGTATGTGTTGTTTTACAGGGTCAGGCCATAGTAGTATGATAGGTCCAGTGTATGGTGTTGTTTTTAAGGGTCATCTATAGTATCTGTGGTGCCATTGTAATGTGTTTGTTTTTACAGGGTCAGCCCAAGAGTATATGATAGGTCCAGTGTAAGTGTTGTTTTAAAGCAGGGTCAGCCATAGTAGTATGATAGGTCAGTGTATGTTTTGTTTTGAACAGGCACCATGGAGTATGATAGGTCCGTGTAATGTTTGTTTTAAAGGGTCAGCCATAGTATATTGGTCCCTTGTATGTGTTTGTTTTACAGGGTCCCCATAGTATAATGATAGTCCATGTAATGTGTTTGTTTAACAGGTCCGCCATAGTAGTATGATAGGTGCAAAGGTAAATGTGTTGTTTAACAGGTCAGCCTAGTAGTATGATGGTTCCGTGTAAATTTTGTTTTACAGGGTCAGCCATAGTAGTATGATAGGTCCAGTTAATTGTTGTTTAACAGGGTCCGCCATCGTAGTATGATTAGGTCCAGTGTAATGTGTTGTTTACAGGGTCAGCCATATAGTATGATATGTCCAGTGTTAATGTGTTGTTTTAACAGGGTCAGCCATATAGTATGTATAAGTTTGCAGTGTAAATGTGTTGTTTTCCAGGGTCGCCCCAGTAGTAGTAGATAGGTCCAGTGTATGTTTGTTCTACAATCAGCCATAGTATATATAGGTCAGTGTAAATGTGTTTTTTTTAACAGGTCCCCATAGTAGTTGATCTCCATGTAATGGTGTTGTTTACATGGGTTCAGCCATAGTAGTATGATCGGTTCCAGTGACTGTGTTGTTTTACAGGGGTCAGCCATGTAGTATGATAGGTCCAGTGTAATGTTTGTTTCACAGGTCAGCATATCGTGTGATAGTCATGTAATGTGTTTGTTTTACAGGGTCATCCATAGTAGTATGATAGGTGCATGTAATGTGTTGTTTTACCTGTCACCATAGTATAATGATAGGTGCAGTGTAGATGTTTGTTTTACCACAGGGTCAGCCATATTAGTATGATAGGTCCAGTGGTAATGTGTTGTTTTACCAGGTCACTATAGTATGTATGATGTCCATGTAGTGTTTCTTTTTACTTACAGGGTCAGCCATAGTAGTATGATAGGTCCATTGTAATGGTGTTTGTTTACAGGTTCAACCATAGTAGTATGTAGGTCCAGTGTACGGATTGTTTTTACACAGTGTCATCCATAGTATTATGATAGCTCCAGTGTATTTTTGTTTTACAGGGTCCGCCATATTATATGAGAGTCCAGTGTAATTTTTTTGTTTACAGGGTCAGCCCATAGTGTAATGATAGTCCTTGTATTTTTGTTTTACAGGTCGCCATAGTAGGTATGATAGCTGCGTGTAATGTGTGTTTTACCGGGTCCCATAGTAGTTAAGATAGGTCCCGTGTAATTTGTTTTTTACCAGGGTCAAGCCATAGTAGTATGATATGTTCCAGTTAATGTTTGTTTTACAGGGTCACCATAGTAGTCTGAAGTCCCGTGGTAGTGTTTTGTTGTAACGAAGGGTCATCCCATAAGTAATATGAGAGGTCCCAGTGTATGTGTTGTTTTACAGGGTCAGCCATAGTAGTATGAGAAGTGCGTGATAGTTGTTTGTTTTACAGGTCAGCCTAGTAAGTATTATAGGATCCAGTGTAATGTTTGGTTTTTACAGGGTCAGCCATAGTAGTAGCATAGGTCCTGTAATTTTTGTTTTACACAGGGTCAGCCATAGTGTATGATAGGGTCCAGTGTATGTGTTGTTTTACAGGGTCAGCCATATTAGTATGATAGGTCCTGTAATGTGTGATTTTTATTATACAGGGTCAGCCCTAGTAGTTGATCGGTCCAGTGTAAATGTGTTGTTTTAACCGGATCAGCCATAGTAGTATGAATAGGTGCAGTGTAATTGTTGTTTTACAGGTCCAGCCCAATCGTAGTATATAGGGCCAGTGTAATGTGTTGTTTTTACAGGGTCACCATAGTAGCATGGATAGGTCCAGTGTAATGTTTGTTTTACGAGGGTCACCAATAGTAGTATGATAGGTCCAGTTAATGTGTTGTTTTACGGGTCAGCCATAGTATATGATGGTGCAGTTTAATGTGTTGTTTTTACAGGGGTCAGCCATAGTAGTTATGATAGGTCCATGTCATGTGTTTGTTTTTACAGGGTCCCCATAGTAAGTATGATAGGTGCCGGTGTAATGTGGTTGTTTTACAGGGCAGCACATAGTAGTATGATATGTTCCATAATGTGTTGTTTACAGGGTCGCCATCAGTAGTTGATAGGGTGCATGTGACTGTGTTGTTTTTAACAGGGTCAGCCATTAGATGATCGTGGCAGTGTAATGTGTTTGGTTTACAGGGGTCAGCCCATAGTAGTATGATAGGTCCGTGTATGTGGTTTACAGGGTCCGCTATAGTAGTATGATAGGTCCAGTGTACTGTGTTGTTTTTACAGGGTCCGCCATATAGTTGGATAGTCAGTTAAGTGTTTGTTTTACAGGGTCCCATAGTAGTATGATATCTCCAGTGAATTTGGTTTTTTACAGGGTCAGCCATAGTGTATGATAGGTCCAGTGTAATGTGTTGGTTTACAGGGTCATGCCTAGTAGTATTATATGTCCAGTGTCATGGTTGTTTTACCAGGTCAGCCATAGTACATAGTAAGTTATTCCAGTAATGTGTTGTTTTACAGGGTCAGCCTAGTCGTAGATAGGTCCATGTATGTGTTGTTTTACAAGGTCCGCCAAGTGATGAAGGTCCATGTGTATGTGTTGTTTTTACAGGTCAGCCATAGTAGTATGATAGGTCCAGTGTAATGTGTTGTTTTACAGGTCAGCCATAGTAGTATGATAGGTCCAGTGTAATGTGTTTTTTACAGTGTCGCAAGTGTTATGATAGTCCAGTGTAATGTGTTGTTTTACAGGGTCGCCATATATAGATAGGTCCAGGCAATGTGTTTGTTTTAAAAGGGTCGCCATAGTATATATAGGTCCAGTGTAATGTGGTTGTTTACAGGTCAGCCATCGTATTATGATAGGTCCAGTTAATGTGTTGTTTACAGGGTCAGCCATAGATAGTAGATATGTCCAGTGTATGTGTTTTTTACGGGTCAGCCATAGTAGTATGATAGGTCCAGTTAATGTGTTGTTTTTACAGGGTCAGCCATAGTAGTATTATAAGGTCCAGTGTAATGTGTTGTTTTACGGTCAGCCATAGTTATGATAGGTCCATGTAATAAGTTGTTTTAACATGTCAGGCCATATTAGTATGATAGGTTCCAGTGTATGTGTGTTCTACAGGTCAAGCCATAGTAGTATGAGAGGGCCAGTGTAAGGTGTTTTTTTTACACAGGTCAGCCAAGTATTATGATAAGGGTTTTTCCCCCCCCCCCCCCCCACCAGGTTTTGATGTGGTTGTTTTACCAGGGTCCAGCCATCTTAGTATGATAGTCAGTGTAAATGTTTTGTTTTACAGGGTCAGCCATATTAGTATTATAGGTCCAGTGTAATGTGTTGTTTTACAGGGTTTCGCCATAGTAGTATGATAGGTTCATTGTAATGTTTTTTTTTTAACATGTCAGCCATGTAGTATGAAGGTCCAGTGTATGTGTTGTTTTTACGTGCCAGCCATAGTATATGATAGTTCCAGTGTAATGTGTTTTTACGGTCAGCCATATTATTATGATAGGTCCAGTGTATGTGTTTTTTTACAAGGGTCAGCATATATATTAGAGGTCCAGTGTAATGTGTGTTTTACAGGTCAGCCCATAGTAGTATGATAGGTCCCGTTGTAATGTGTTGTTTTTACGGGTCCAGCCCATCGTCTATGATAGGTCCCCTGTATGTTGCTTTGTTTGTTACAAGGGTCAGCCATAGTAGTATGATAGGTCCCGTGTATGTGTTGTTCTTCCCGGGTCAGCCATAGTAGTCATGATCGGTCCTGTATGTTTGTTTTTACAGGGTCAGCCATAGTAGTATGATAGGTCCGTGTAATGTGTTGGTTTACAGGTCAGCCATAGTCGTATGATAGGTCCGTGTAATGTGTTGTTTTTCAGGGTCACCCTAGTAGTATGCAATAGGTCCGTGTACTGTGTTGTTGTACAGGGTCAGCCCATAGTAGTATATATGTCAGTGTAAATGTGTTTTGTTTTCACAGGTCAGCCATAGTAGTAATATAGGTCCATTGTCAGTGTTGTTCTACAGGGTCAGCCTATAGTATGTAGGTCCAGTGTAATGGTTAATCCCTAACTGCGGGGTTATGGTCTTATTATCCGTTCAAGCACGTCAGGTCGTGGTTTTTCCCAAACCTTTCACTCCGGCACCCCTTTCATCCTGTTGGAAACATCCCGTGCCCCCCTTTTTTATTTATTTTTTTTATTTCACCGTATTTAACCATCAACCAGTTGAGACAGTTTCTCATTTACAACTGCACCTGGCCCGATAAAGCAAAGCCTGCATAAAAACAACCACACAGAGTTACCTATGGGGTAAAACAAACTAAAAATCAAAAAAAAATCTTCGTATATATATAACAAACATAATCAATTACTATACATGTGCAATTTAGCAATTATGGAGTAAGGCAATAAAATAGGCTATAGTGCAAATAATGACATTTAGTATTAACACGGAATGATGTGCAAGAGATGATGTGCAATGAGATACTGGGTAACCGATTAGCAAAATAAATAACAATATAGGGCTGAGTAGTTGGGCGGGCTAATTTCAGAGGGCTGTGTAAGGTGCGTGATCGGTAAGGTGGCTCTGACAACTTATGCTTAAAGTTAGTAGGAGATAATTCTCCACTTCAGAGATTTTGCAATTTGTTCCATACATTGGCCGCAAGAACTGGGAATGAATTGCGGGCCCAAAGGAGTGTTGGCTTTGGTATGACCAGTGAGATAAACCCGCTGGAGCGCATAGCTACGGGTGGGTTTGCTATGGTGACACTGAGCTAATATAAGGCGTGGATTTTGCCTAGCAGTGATTTTAAGATGGCCTTGAGCCCATTGGTTGGCGACGAATATGTAGTTAGGCCAGCCAACAAGAGCGTACAGGTCACCTGGTGGGTATTAATATGGGGCTTTGGAGACAAACGATGCACTGTGATCGACGCCATCCAATTTGCTGATAGAGTGTTGGAGGCTATTTTGTAAATGACCTCGCCGAAGTCGAGGATCGGTAGATAGTCCAGTTTTACGAGGGCATGTTTGGCAGCATGATGAAGGAGGATTTGTTGCGAAATAGAAAACCGATTCTAGAGTTACCTTTGGATTTGGGAGATTCTTATGTGGAGTCTGGAAGGAGATTTTACAGTCTAACCAAGACACCTGATATTTGTAGTTGTCCACGTACTCTGTTCAGACCCTCAGAGTTAGTGTTCAGCGTTGGCGGTGCAGCCGCGTTCTGGTTGAAGAGCTGCATTTTGTTTTACGCGTGTTTAAGAGCAGTTTGGAGGCTACTGAAGTAGTGTTGTATGGAATTGAAGAGCTCGTTTTGGAGGTTTGTTAACACAGTGTCCATGAAGGCCAGATGATACAAATGGTGTCGTCTTCTTAGAGGTGATCTGAGATCACCACAGTAAAACAAGAGCGACGTGTCCTGATAAAACTAGAAAAGAGTTGGCCCAAGATTGAACCCTGTGGCACCCCATAGAGACTGCCATAGGTCCAGACACCAGGCCCCTCCGAGTTGACAATTGAACTCTCTCGAGAAGGATTGGTGAACCAGGCGAATCGTTTTTGAGAACCAAGGCTTTTAGTCTGCCAATAAGAATGCGGTTGGTTCACAGAGTCGAAAGCCTTGGCCAGGCAGGTCAATTGAAAACGGCTGCACAGTACTGTCTATGATCGATCGCGGTTAATACTATCATTTAGACCTTTGAGCGTGGCTGACTGCAACCATGACCAGCTCGACCGGATTGCATAGCGGAGAAGGTACGGTGGGATCGAAATGGTTGTGATCGGTTTGTTGACCTTGCTTTCAAAAACTTTTGAAAGCAAGGGCAGGATGGATCTGGGTCTGTAACAGTTTGGGTCTAGAATTTCACCCCCTTTGAAGAGGGGGATGACCCGCTGCAGATCTTTCCAATCTCTGGGGATCTCATACGTAACGAAAGGAGGTTGAACAGCTAGTAAAATAGGGGGCTTGCGACAATTTCGGCTGCTTAGTTTTTAGAAAGAAGGGTCCAGATTGTCTATTCAGATGTTTGTAGGGGTCCAATTTTTGCAGCTCTTTTTAGAACATCACTGTCTGGATTTGTGTGAAGGAAAGCCGGGGGGGGCATGGCAAGTTGCAGCGGAGGGTGCAAGCTGGTCCGGGTAGTGGTAGCCAGGTTGTGAAATCATTGCCAGCCTTACAAAATGCTTGTGAAATTCTCGATTATTGTAGATTTTTCGTTGGTGAATGTTTCCTAGCCTCATGCAGTGGGCAGCTGGGGAAGTACTCTTATTTTCCATGGACTTTACGTGTCCCAAACTTTTTTTGGAGTGAGTGCTACAGTATGCAAATTTCTGTTTGAAAAGTTAGCCTTTGCTTTCCGAACTGCGTGTGTATATTGGTTCCTAACTTCCCTGAAAAGTTGGCATATCACGGGGGCTATTTGAGGCAATGCAGTTAGCCACAGGATGTTTTGTGCTGGTCAAGGCATCGTCTGAGTAACCCAGGGGCTATATTCTGTTCCTTAGTCTGTATTTTTTGAATGGGCATGTCTATTTAAGATTGGAGAGGAAATACTTTAAGAACACCAGGCATCCTCTACTGACGAATAATCTATACCATCCAGGAACCTGGCCAGGTCAATTAGGAGGCCTGCTTCGCTGAATGTGTTTTTGGGAGCGTTTACAGTGATGAAGTGGTGGCGTTTGACCCGCAGGACCCTTTGCCGGACGCAGGCAATAGGAAGTGATCGCTGAGATCCTAGGTTGAAGACAGCGGCAGGTGTATTTATAGGGTAAGTTATTCAGGATGATATCTATGAGGTCCCCTGTTTTAACGGATTTAGGAGGTTGTACCTGTCGGTTCGTTGATACTTTGCGTGATGTTGAGGGCATCTTAGCTTGGATTTTGGATGGCTGGGGTATTAAGCATAGCCCAATTTAAGTCACCAAGCCTACGAACTCTGAGGATAGATGGGGGCCTCATTCACATATGGATTCCAGGGCACAGCTGGGGGCTGAGGGGGGTCTTAGGCAAGCGCAACAGTGAGAGATTTTTTATTTCTGGAAAGGTGGATTTTCAAAGTAAAAGCTCAAACTGTTTGGCAGCCGACCTGGATATATGATTGAGCTCTTCGGCATCGCTACGTAGATTGCAACTCCCCTACCGTTTCCCTCCCTTTGGCAGTTCTATCTAGAACGGAAATGTATAGTTGGGGATGGAAATTTCAGAATTTTGGGTGGCCTTCCTAAGCCAGGATTCCAACACTGCTAAACATCGTTGCGGAGTGTGCTAACGCATGAATACTCAAACTTAGAAGGATGCTTCTGATATTATGTGCAGAAACTACACCAATACTTTTACTGTTACAGAAGAATCAACAAATGATAGCCTCCTGGGGAGGTAGGAGTGATACGGGGGGCTGCAGTGCCTGGGTTCCTCTACATACCAATGAACATAGGAGGACAGAATAGGATACGACTAACGGCTTTAAAGAACTGGTCTTCTAGTGCGTTGGGTCCATAGAATAAAGGGGGCAAGATTTCCGGGCTGTTGTAAGATAGATTCAGGGCATTTAGGTTACAGAAAGGATATGGAGGGATTGAGTAAGTTCATGTCCCAAGTGGTTGGGTAACATAAAGAGATAGCGCATTGAGGATCATCGATTGATCCGGTTCTTCGGCGTTATGGGGGAGGAACAAAGGAACTATATGAGACAGTTTGAGAGGGACTAGGGGTACTACATTGAAATTGTATAATACCGAAACTAACCCAAACAGCAATAGGCAGGCATAATTGAACATGAGAGAGGCAAAGCAGTCAGTGTTATTAGAGAGAGCAAGACACAACTGGAACTAGCGATAACGTTTTGGGCTAGACTAAACCGAATTAACAGGACAGGGACCGTGTAAGGAAGTCCGCGGCATCATCTTGCAGCTGAGTGATCATAAGGTCCGTGAAGCAGCAAATTGAGTCCAAGAGGCGTTTTCAAATTGGTGCTTCGCACAGCTAGCAGGAGCTGCAGGCTAGCTCAGGCGAACTTGTGCTTGCTATAAAGGGGCAAGGTAATCAGCCAACAACATGTTGCAGTTTTTATCACTAGCTAGCTGGTTGTGGAGATCCGGCCTGGGTCCATGATTCCGGCAAGAAAGTCCAATAAGCATGGGTCCATAGCACGCGGGGTCGATAGCACGCTGTCAGACTGGCCTCGATTGTCAGGCTAGCTAGAGCTGGGCCTGGGTGTATATTGGAGGGCCACGGACAATGTGTAGACGCAACGGTGACTAATAACAGGTAGCCTTTAGTTGCGCTAGCTAGCTGGTTGTGATGATCTGCGCTAGGTCCCGTGATTCCGGCATAAATTCCATAAGTCTAATGGGTCGATAGACGCGGGGGTCGATAGCACGCTGGTGCAGACTGGCCGACTAATTTGGTCCAGGCTAGCTCAGAGCTGGCTGGTGGATAGTGGGAAGAACCTAACGGTACTAATAGCAGGTAGCCAATTCAGATGCGGCTACACACGTTTCCATCACTTTACGGTTTCTTGATGAAAAGTTATAAGAAACTAATAGAATCCTTTCCACGTTGGGTGAGGCCGGTTGCCAGGAAGATTATATTTAGTTAAAGATAATAAAAAAATTGAGAAATTAGACAAAAAAACCAGAAACGGGTATTTTACACGGACAAAAATAAAGCGACCCTTCCTCCCCCATTGAATGCATTGCGCCTATTGTTTCCATACAAATACAAGAATAACACACATTCTTCAAATGTAGTTAATAGATGAGAAACAGTAACTACTAACACCACTACCTGGACCATTTCTATTGTAGATTGTTGAAGACTCGGGGGACCATTTCTATTGTATATTGTTGAAAGACTAGGGGGGCCATTTCTATTGTCGCTGTTTGAAGACTAGGGGTACCATTTCTATTGTAGATTGTTGAAGACCTGGGGGGACCATTTCTCATTTTTGTATATTGTTGATAGCTAGGGGGACCATTTCTATTGTCGCCAGACTAGGGGTGGTCCATTTCATTGTTAGAAGACTCAGGGGTGACCATTCTATGTAGATGTTGAAGACTAGGGGGGACCATTTCTATTGTAGATTGTTGAAGACTAGGGGGGACCATTTCTATTGTAGTTTGTTGAAGACTAGGGGGGACCACTTCTATTGTTGAAGACTAGGGGGGTCCATTTCTATTGTTGAAGACTAGGGGGGACCATTTCTATTGTAGTTTGTTGAAGACTAGGGGGGACCACTTCTATTGTTGAAGACTAGGGGGGTCCATTTCTATTGTTGAAGACTAGGGGGGACCATTTCTATTGTAGTTTGTTGAAGACTAGGGGACCATTTCTTCTTGTAGTTTGTTGAAGACTAGGGGGACATTTTCTATTGTAAGATTGTTGACGCTATGGGGACCATTTCTATTGTAGATTGTTGAAGACTAGGGGGACCATTTCTATTGTAGTTTGTTGAAGACTAGGGGGGACCATTTCTATTGTAGATTGTTGAAGACTAGGGGGGACCATTTCTATTGTAGTTTGTTGAAGACTAGGGGGGACCACTTCTATTGTTGAAGACTAGGGGGGTCCATTTCTATTGTGAACTAGGGGGGGGGGAAACCCCCCCAATCTATTGATATTGTTTGAAGACCGCGGGGGACCATTTTCTATTAGTTTGTTGAAGCTAGGGGGACCATTTCTATTGTTGAAGACTAGGGGGGTCCATTTCTATTGTTGAAGACTAGGGACCATTTCTCAATTTGGGTTGTATTTTGTTGACGGACCGAAGGGGGAACCATTTTCTATTGTAGTTTGTTGAATACAGGGGGACCATTTCTATTGTAGATGTTGAAGACTATGGCCCATTTCTATTGTAGATTGTTGAAGACTAGAGGGGGCTGACCAATTTCTATTGGAGTTTTGTAAGACTAGGTGTACCATTTCTATTGTAGATTGTTGAAGACTAGGGGGACCATTTCTATTTTAGATTGTTGAAGACTAGGGGGGACCATTTCTTATGTAGGTGTTTGAGGACTAGGGGGAGCACTTTATTGTAGATTGTTGAAGACTAGGGGGGACCATTTCTATTGTAGGTTTGTTGAAGACTAGGGGGGACCATTTCTATTGTAGATTGTTGAAGACTAGGGGGGACCATTTTCTATTGTAGGCTTGTTGAAGCCTCGGGGCTCCCTTTCTTCTTGTCGCTTTTGCCGCTCGGGTGGCCCCTTATCCTTGTTGCGCCTCGGGGGCCCCCTTCTCGTTTCGCTTGTTTTTGCAGCTGGGGGGACCATCCTATTGTAGATTGTTGAAGCCTAGGGGGGGACCATTCTATTGTAATTGTTGAAGACTGGGTGACCATTTCTATTGGTAGATTGTTGAATACTAGGGGGGACCTTTCTATTGTAATTGTGAGACTAGGGGACCAGTTTCTATTGTATTGTCTAATTGAAATACAAAATGAAAATGGTTTCTGGAAGGATTCTTAGGGTGATTTACTATGTTCATCAAACCTTATTGTATTCCCCCCACAATTTGGGCCCTTTACATTGTCTTTCTAACAAAATAAGGAGATCGTTGCTATTGCTACACTGTTACAGTCTGGGAGACGGACCTCAGAGATTCAATCTTTCTTACTTGAAACTACCTATTTTAAAGTTTAGAATATTGCCAAGGTTGTCTTTCAACTGTCAAAATTTACCAATTGTCACTCGTTTTGAGAAATGGCGCTCACGCGAGTGGCACATCTCGTCACTTCGCAATAGAAACCATTTGGAAAAATATCACTTTCTGTACAATTCTTATTGGTGCTTATGAATGAACCATGTTATGAAGGAACCATGTTCAATTGGTCTGCACTGTTTTATGTGGTCCATGTTAACTCTCAGATTTGAGGATTTGTTAAGTAGAGAGGATTGAGGGCGTTGATGATGAGGGCGTTGATGATGAGGGCGTTGATGATGAGGGCGTGGTCCTCTGTAGCTCAGCTGGTAGAGCACGGCGCTTGTAACGCCAAGGTAGTGGGTTCGATCCCCGGGACCACCCATACACAAAAAATGTATGCACGCATGACTGTAAGTCGCTTTGGATAAAAGCGTCTGCTAAATGGCTTAATAATAATAATAATAATAATAATAATAATATGATGATGAGGGCGGTGATGATGAGGGCGTTGATGATGAGGGCGGTGATGATGAGGGCGTTGATGATGAGGGCGGTGATGATGAGGGCGGTGATGCAGCCTATTGTGTGAGGTGCAAAGGTCACCAGTTAGAATTGCTAGATGATTATTGGGAGAGTAATGATGATGTTGAGAGCAGTAGTTGAGGGCTGTTATGATCTTAACATAATCAAATGACCCGTTGTTTTTTTTATTGTGAGAATCCAGCCTATTATATTTTTGTAGATCATGTAATAATTTAGTTGCGTCTCCACGACTGTAAGTCAGCATTTCACTGTAATGTCTGCACCTGTTGTATTCGGCGCATGTGGCCAATTTGATTTGATTTGAACCTGACTCCTAAACCTCTTACCCAAACCCTAATTGTAAACCTAACCCTAACCCTCTAAGCTTAAAAATAGCATTTGTCCTCATGGGGACGTGGGAAATGTCCCCACCAGGGAGAATCTTCCTTGTTTTACTATCCTCGTGGGGATTTTAGGTCCCAACAAGGATTTGAAGAACCAACCCAAACACACACACATCCGTGTAGGACACAGAGACATTGTGTGCTGACTGCGAGGTAGAGGGGGACAGAGAATTGCAGACAGGCAGTTGAAGGGACACCTGTGTGTGTCCTCCAAACAGTACAGCAGGGTTCTTCAATTCTGGTCCTGGAGGGCCGAGACACCTCTGTTTTTCATCCTCTCCTTCTAACCAGGGGCTAATTCAGACCTGGGACACCAGGTGAGTGCAATTAACTACCAGGTAGAAATAAAAAACAGAAGTGTTTCGGCTCTCTAGGACCGGAATTGAAGAACCCTGGCAGTACAGACTTACCTACTATGGATTTAACTGGTGCTACACACACAGACAGACAGACTCCATCTTGATAGATCTTCACAGTAGCCTGTCCACTAAGACAGAACTGGCAGTAACCAGACATCCAGTTGGCAAAGACACCAAAATTCCCTCAACGTCAACTAATGAATGAATCAGTACTCTGTCTGGGCCTAATATCGCTCGGTCTGTTTTTCGCTCTACCAGAAGATCCGGTTAGCGCACGCACACACACACACACACACACACACACACACACACAGACACAGACACAGACACACATACACGTTTGTTTTACTATCCTTGTGGGGACCAAACA
This sequence comes from Coregonus sp. 'balchen', assembly GCA_902810595.1. Classification (NCBI taxonomy): domain Eukaryota; kingdom Metazoa; phylum Chordata; class Actinopteri; order Salmoniformes; family Salmonidae; genus Coregonus; species Coregonus sp. 'balchen'. Next base: position 45,465,313 of record LR778279.1, on the reverse strand, counting down.
ATTGATTCCCATTCAAAATCATATTTTCCCTAACCCTTAACCCCTAACCCCTAACCCCTAACCTTTCCTTGTGGTGAAATGTCCTTCTTTTACTGTCCTTCTGAGGACTTTAGTACAACCAAAACACACACACACACACACACACACACACCACACACACACACACACACACACACACACACACACACACACTGTGTGTTCAACTTAACAGTTCTATATTGTCTTCTCTCTACCAGACGATCCGGTTCAAATCCTACCTGCTCAGTATGGGTATAGCCAACCCTGTTACCAGGGAGACGCACGGTTCTGGAACCCACTATCACCTACAGCTGGCCAAGCAGCTGGGAGACATGCTGCTGGCACCACTAGAGGTAGGGAGGGAGGGAGGGGAGACATGCTGCTGGCACCACTAGAGGTAGGGAGGGAGGGGAGACATGCTGCTGGCACCACTAGAGCTAGGGAGGGAGGGAGACATTCTGCTGGCACCCACTAGATGTAGGGAGGGAGGGGGAGACTGCTGCTGGCACCACTAGAGAGAGGATGGAGGTAGGTTATACATGCTGCCCTGGCCACCACTAGAGGTAGGGAGGGAGGAGGGGAGACATGCTGCTGGCACCACTAGAGGTAGGGAGGGAGGGAGGGGTGGAGCCATGCTGCTTGGCACACTATAGGGAGGGAAGGGAGGGATGGGAGACATGCTTCATGGCAGACCATCTAATGGAGGGAGGGAGTGGAGGGGAGCACATGCTGCGGCACCATCCACTAGAGGTACTGGAGGGAGGGAGGGAGACCTGCTGCTGGCCGCACTATAGTAGGGAGGGAGGGAGGGGAGACATGCTGCTGGCACACTAGAACTAATAGGTAGGGAGGGAGGGCAGGGAGACATGCGGCTGGCACCCCACTAAGGTATGGAGTGCTGGAGGGTAGACATGCTTCTTGGCACCACTATAGTGAGGTAGGAGGGGAGACATGCTGCTGGCACCACTAGAGGTAGGGAGGAGGGGGAGGGGAGACATGCTGCTGGCACCACTAAGGTAGGGAAGTATGGCGGGGGACAGGCTGCTGGCACCACTAGAGGTGGAGTGGGAGGGAGGGGAGACATTCTGCTGCACCATACTAAGGTAAGAGGGAGGGTAGTGGATACATGCTCTAGGCACCCCACTAGAGGTAGGAGGCGAGGGAGAGGGGGAGACTGCGCTACTGGCCAAAAGGGTATTCTTGCTGGCCAAACACCAGTTTTCGAAAGCCACACTACTCGGTCGTTGAGGAAGGAGGACCGTGACGCTGAGTTTGCGACATCAAGTCTTCTAAGTGGCAACCCAACCCTAAAAACTCGCTTTATGTGATCTGCGGGAGGGGATACCATGCCATTAGTGCGCTTACTCTGCACCCACTAGAGGTAGGGAGGGGGTGAGACAATTCCGCTGGCACCACTAAGGTAATGGCGGGAGGGGAAGACATGCTGCGGAAACCATAGAGGTAGGGAGGGAGGGGAGACCAATGCTGCTGGCCACCACTAAGGTAAGGATGGAGGGGAGACTGCTGATGCTGCTTGGCACCACTTGAGAGGAGTTATGTTAGGACGAGGAGGGATACATGCTGCTGCCACCACTAACTTTCGGGAGGCGGGTTGAATTGGCCCGACATGCTGCTGTCACCACTAAGGTGATTTAGGTTAGTGAGAGGGATACTTGTCTTGTTGCACCCCTCTCTTTCTTTTCTTTTCTTTCTTGTCTCTTTTCGCCCTCTGCCCCTTTCCCGGCCCCTCTCGTTCCTTTCTTCTCATTGCAGTCTTGTCTTCCATGGCTTCTTTCCCGCCTCTCCTTTCTTATTCTTTCTTCTTGGCTCCCTCTCTGCTGGCACCACTAGAGGTAGGAGGGAGGGAAGACATGCTTGCTGGCACCACCTATAGGAGGGAGGAGGAGGAGGACATGCGCTGCACCCACTAAGAGTTCTTTCGTTCGAGATTCTCCACTACTATCTATCCCTGGCCCTCCTCCTTGTTCAAGACCCGGCGGCCAACTCTACGTGATTGCTCTTCTTTTCTTCGCCTCTTTCGTCTCGTCATCCCGTCCGCTTCTTCTTCTGCTATCCCAACACCACCTCACTTTCAGGGGATGTTCTTCAACATTTGCGCCCCTTCTGCTGTTTGTCACCCCACTAAAGGGGGATGAGGGATTGGAGACATGCTTGTCTGAGCACCACTAGAGGTAGGGAATTGAGGAAGAGGGAGGGAGGGATGGAGGGGAGCATGCTGCTGCCCACTATAGGTAGGGAGGAGGGGAGACAGATGCCTTCTGGTGCAAAAACAGAACGACGAAAAAGCAAGACACTTATTATATTTATGTGTCAGGTTGATGTCGGTATCACCATGCCTGCTGTCTTTGCAACCACTATAGTAGGAGGTAGGGAGGGAGGTGGAGTCTTCTTATGGCACCACTAGAGGTAAAAGGTGGGAGGGAGTGAGGCGGATACATGCTGCTGGCCCCACTAGATGGTAGGGAGGGTTAAGGAGGAGGGAGAGGAGTGGAGAGGGTAGACCTGCTGCTGGCACCACATAGGTAGGGATGAGGGAGGAGGGTAGACATGCTGCTGTGGCACCACTGAGTTTATGGAGGGAGGGAGGGGAGACTGCTGCTGGCACACTAGAGGTAGGGAGGTAGGGAGGGTGTAGACATGCTGCTGGCACCACTAGAGGTAGGTAGGGAGGGAGCGGGCAGGAGGGAGACATGCTGCTGGCACCACTAGAGGTAGGGAGGGAGGGAGGGAGACATGCTGCTGGCACCACTAGAGGTAGGGAGGGAGGGGACATGTTGGCACACTGAGTCATCTGTGCACCACTTAGAGGGAGGGGGAGTGGGGAGGGAGACATGCTGTGACTTGGTAGGGGAGGGATGGAGGAGGGAGGGGAAATGCTTGGCACCACTTTAGGGGAGTCTGAGGGAGCTTCACTCTACTGAGACTCTAATTGTATGTGTGGTACAGAGATGAGGTAGTTATTCAAAAATCATGTTAAACACTAGTCCGTGCAACTTATCTTGTGACTTGGTAAGCAAATCTTTACTCCTGAACTTATTTAGGCTTGCCATAGCAAAGGGGTTGAATACTTATTGACTCAAGACATTTCTGTTTAGATTTTTAATTAATTTGTAAAGATTCTAAAAACATAATTCCACTTTGACATTATGGGGTATTTTTGTGTAGGCCAGTGACAAAACATCTAAATTGTAGACCGTAACGCAACAACATTTGGAAAAAGTGAAGGGGTGTGAAGGCACTGTAGTTAGCAATTGCGCTAACGCTAGTTGGCAACTTCCTTCAAACTGAACGCAGAGACATAAAAATGGCATGAACGGGTTCATCTGACTCTGGGGAGGTAGATAAAGGACTTCATTGCCAAAATCCTGAACTATCCCTTTAACCCATAACAGTCTAAGCCGGTGGGGGGGTCTACTAAGCTATATGGAATTGTTTTAAGAAGGTCATACCAAGGATCATTTTGCTATTTGATTTAGAATTTTAAGTCCCTTTTTAAGTATAAAAATATAAATTTGATCCCAATTTTTTTTGGCCTTTACTGCTATTAGCCCATAAAAACGCATTGAATAACAGATTCACTACATGGAACAACAGATAGTCCTTACTGCTATTAGCCCATACAAACACATTGAATAACAGATTCACTACATGGAACAACAGATAGTCCTTACTGCTATTAGCCCATACAAACCATTGAATAACAGATTCACTACATGGAACAACAGATAGTCCTTACTGCTATTAGCCCATACAAACACATTGAATAACAGATTCACTACATGGAACAACAGATAGTCCTTACTGCTATTAGCCCATACAAACACATTGAATAACAGATTCACTACATGGAACAACAGATAGTCCTTACTGCTATTAGCCCATACAAACACATTGAATAACAGATTCACTACATGGAACAACAGATAGTCCCCCCCCCCTAAAAAAATCTAAAGGAAGTTAGTTCTGAAGTGTCTGTCCTATATCTGAGAGATATGAAAGATCAGGAAACTTTTTTTTTTTTACTTGTATTTAATCCCTTATTTTTGGCACTAAACAAAACAACCGACATGTTCGTGAGAGACGTATTAATGTGAAGCCCAAACTGTTCGGATGCTAAAGACAGAAGTTGGCAGATCGGCGGTACCGACTTCAGACCAATCCCAAGATGCTTTTGGGGGTCGTAGAGGAAAACGGAGAACACCATTGTGTTCGTGAGAGTCTCATAGTCTCGATAGTTTTGTAGGCCAAACCGTTCCGACGCTACAGACGTATTTTGTGAGAAGACCGATTTTTGGGGATGTCTCATGGTCTGACAAACACCGCTCTAGCTCTGCCACCTTTCACCGCAGGAAGTGTGACATCAGAGGATGCGGTGGATTGAGACGCATTCCAATGCAAGAAAAAACATATCTCTAGTTTAAACTGATGGATTTTGATGGGGATTTATGTATTACGCTAATTAAATTTCCGCGGGGGGCACGGACATCGACCTTAGGTTAAACGTGAAGAGTTTTCACCATATACTCTGGAGGATAGTACAGTGAAAATCATAAGCGTTCACATTTTGTGTTACAAAGTGGGATTAACATGTATTTAAATGTCATTTTTTGTCAACGATCTACACAATGTGAAAGTGGAAGAAAAAGTAATGTAAAAAAAATGTATGTATTAATGAAAAATAAAACGCTAATATATCTCGATTAGATACTGTAAGTATACATGTTAGAAACACCTTTGACAGCAATTACAGCTGTGAGTCTTTCTGGGTAAATCTAAGAGCTTTCCACACCTGGATTGTACAGTATTTGTCCATTATTCTTTTTAAAAATTATTCACACTCTGTCAAGTTAGTTGTTGATCACTACGCCACTCCAGAACTTTCAATGTCTTATTGGTAATCAACTCCAGTGTAGATTTGGCCTTCTTGTAGGTTAAATATGTCTGTCTCTGTCTCTCTCTCTGTCCCTGTCTCTCCCTGTCCCTGTCTCTCTCTGTCCCTGTCTCTCTCTGTCCCTGTGTAGGAGCGTGGTGGGATGATGGTCCTGACTGAAGTCTACTGTCTGGTCAACAGAGCTAGGGGAATGGAGGTGAGCTGACCAGGCGATCAGAGACACACACTGACCAGGCGATCAGGGGGGGGTTAGAAGGATTACTTTATCCTATCCCAGGTGTTCCTTAAAGAGGTGGGGTTTCAAGTGTCTCCGGAAGGTGGTGAGTGACTCCGCTGTCCTGGCGTCGTGAGGGAGCTTGTTCCACCATTGGGGTGCCAGAGCAGCGAACAGTTTTGACTGGGCTGAGCGGGAACTGTGCTTCAGCAGAGGTAGGGGAGCCAGCAGGCCAGAGGTGGATGAACGCAATGCCCTCGTTTGGGTGTAGGGACTGATCAGAGCCTGAAGGTACGGAGGTGCCGTTCCCCTCACAGCTCCGTAGGCAAGCACCATGGTCTTGTAACAGATGCGAGCTTCAACTGGAAGCCAGTGGAGTGTGCGGAGGAGCGGGGTGACGTGAGAGAACTTGGGAAGGTTGAACACCAGACGGGCTGCGGCATTCTGGATGAGTTGTAGGGGTTTAATGGCACAGGCAGGGAGCCCAGCCAACAGCGAGTTGCAGTAATCCAGACGGGAGATGACAAGTGCCTGGATTAGGACCTGTGCCGCTTCCTGTGTAAGGCAGGGTCGTACTCTCCGAATGTTGTAGAGCATGAACCTACAGGATCGGGTCACCGCCTTGGTGTTAGCGAAGAACGACAGGGTGTAATCCAGGGTCACGCCAAGGCTCTTCGCACTCTGGAAGGAGGACACAACGGAGTTGTCAACCGTGATGGCGAGATCATGGAACGGGCAGTCCTTCCCCGGGAGGAAGAGCAGCTCCGTCTTGCCGAGGTTCAGCTTGAGGTGGTGATCCGTCATCCACACTGATATGTCTGCCAGACATGCAGAGATGCGATTCGCCACCTGGTTATCAGAAGGGGGAAAGGAGAATACACTACACATACACACATAGTCTCTGTTCTATTAGGATTGGTAATATCTGCCACACTAACAGGTACTATGTTGAAGTCAGACTAGACCTGTCTAATTCTACTTAATTTGACCTAATTCAGTTCTCCCCATTGACGACCGTTGGTGAGCAGGCAAGAGGTGAGGCTAATTCAGTTCTCCCCATCGACGACCGTTGGTGAGCAGGCAAGAGGTGAGGCTAATTCAGTTCTCCCCATTGACGACCGTTGGTGAGCAGGCAAGAGGTGAGGCTAATTCAGTTCTCCCCATTGACGACCGTTGGTGAGCAGGCAAGAGGTGAGGTCTTTGCCAGAGCCCCGTTGATGGGCATAGCAGCGTAGATCAGCTCAGAGATACTGGTCGGTCACACACACATCACTGATTCCATTATCAATGGTGGTTATGATTTAACATTATATGGTAAACACAGTGATCAGGCTGGTTCCCCCAGGCTAGGTTATACCCTGGACATTATATGGTAAACACAGTGATCAGGCTGGTTCCACCAGGCTAGGTTATGCCCTGGACATTATATGGTGAACACAGTGATCAGGCTGGTTCCACCAGGCTAGGTTATGCCCTGGACATTAAATGGTGAACACAGTGATCAGGCTGGTTCCACCAGGCTAGATCCTGGATATTATATGGGAACACAGTGATCAGGCTGGTTCTACCGGCCTAGGTTATGCCCTGGACATTATATGGGAACACAGTGATCAGGCTGGTTCCACCGGGCTAGGTTATATCCTAGACATTATATGGTGAACACAGTGATCAGGCTGGTTCCCCCAGGCTAGGTTATATCCTGGATATTATATGGAACACAGTGATCAGGCTGGTTCCACCGGGCTAGGTTATGCCCTGGACATTATATGGGAACACAGTGATCAGGCTGGTTCCACCGGGCTAGGTTATATCCTGGACATTATATGGTGAACACAGTGATCAGGCTGGTTCCACCAGGCTAGGTTATGCCCTGGACATTATATGGGAACACAGTGATCAGGCTGGTTCCCCCAGGCTAGGTTATACCCTGGACATTATATGGGAACACAGTGATCAGGCTGGTTCCACCGGGCTAGGTTATATCCTGGACATTATATGGGAACACAGTGATCAGGCTGGTTCCACCAGGCTAGGTTATGCCCTGGACATTATATGGTAACACAGTGATCAGGCTGGTTCCACCAGGCTATGTTATGCCCTGGACATTATATGGTAACACAGTGATCAGGCTGGTTCCCCCAGGCTAGGTTATACCCTGGACATTATATGGTAAACACAGTGATCAGGCTGGTTCCACCGGGCTAGGTTATGCCCTGGACATTATATGGTAACACAGTGATCAGGCTGGTTCCACCAGGCTAGGTTATGTCCTGGACATTATATGGTGAACACAGTGATCAGGCTGGTTCCACCGGGCTAGGTTATGCCCTGGACATTATATGGTAACACAGTGATCAGGCTGGTTCCACCAGGCTAGGTTATGTCCTGGACATTATATGGTGAACACAGCGACCAGGCTGGTTCCACCAGGCTAGGTTATACCCTGGACATTATATGGAGAACACAGTGATCAGGCTGGTTCCACCAGGCTAGGTTATGCCCTGGACATTATATGGTGAACACAGTGATCAGGCTGGTTTCACCAGGCTAGGTTATGCCCTGGACATTATATGGAGAACACAGTGATCAGGCTGGTTCCTCCAGGCTAGGTTATACCCTGGACATTATATGGTAACACAGTGATCAGGCTGGTTCCACCAGGCTAGGTTATACCCTGGACATTATATGGGAACACAGTGATCAGGCTGGTTCCAGTGATCAGGCTGGTTCCCCCAGGCTAGGTTATACCCTGGACATTATATGCATCTAAGAAGTAGAAAATGATTGTCAGTTTACATAAATGATGTTTCACAGTATTGTTATCAACTGTATCAAAGTAAAGAAGTCAGTTACCTTCTGTATTTGGATAAATGATGAGCCTGTGAAAGCTGTTGTCGCTGACAGGTGAAGGTCGCTGGGCGGATACTTGCCAACATGTGGCTGACTGTTCCATTCATAGGAACGCTCACAGAAAGGGCATGTCTGCATGATGCTGATGAGGCCCCCCGTATGGAGCCAGATACCTGCCAAAAAGGTTGAACGTACGTATTGTTAGGATCGTAAGAAAATCAATGCGTGAAACATGAAACGTAAACGTGAAATTTCATCTGCGAACGTACAAACACCATGTTACGATTAGGGACTAACGTTTTAGGCTCGAGCAAATCTTGTGTTGCAATTCTGATGTACGATAATACTTTTCAGAGTTTTTTTGGCAGTTTCATCTCACCAACAAAACAAACATACAGCAAACGGCCTGTGAGGAGTGCTAGCATAACACCGTATAGAAAAATGGAAGTCAGTGAAAACAAAAAGAGGTGTCCTGAACATTTTCAAGTTAAGTCTCCATTCTCTATTACTCCTCAGTTGAGTTTACTTCACATTTTAGGTAGTGGATTTGTTTGCCAGCGCAAGTCTAGATAGCACTAGCTGTATTATGCCTACAGCAGTGAAGTTATGTATGAAAATGTATGCACTCACTAACTGTAAGTCGCTCTGCTAAATGACTAAAATGTAAATGTAAAATGTACATTTCAGTCCACTAGGTGTATCTCTACAGCATGGGCATATCTCTGGGTGACGTGGACATCCCCATGCATGCAGCTTATCAAAATATGACTAATTCAATATTGCACCATCCCATTCTCTGGGCTTTGCCAAAGCGGATTCTGTAGGAGGGGTTCATATGAATTTAAAATAATTTGACATGATTTATATGAATCAGGTCATGAACATTTGACATGAACATGGGAGAGGTTAAACGTAGGCTGAGTCTGGCATAAGCTTATTCTCACACTTTACAATGACTCTGTTGCAGTGGTCTTAGCTAGTCTCCGTACAGGCTATTCCAGCCATCGCGACGCCGCTGCCCAGTTGAAGAGCTTGTGATCTCCATGCAGCACCACAGCACCATGCGCCTTCGGAAAAACACCTCTCGGTCTCAGAAGATGCCCTTCTGAAGGCATGCAGCCCTAGTCATTATACCCTAATGTACAGTGCCTTGCAAAAGTATTCAGCCCCCTTGGCGTTTTTCCTATTTTGTTGCATTACAACCTGTAATTTAAATTGATTTTTATTTGGATTTCATGTAATGGACATACACAAAATAGTCCAAATTGGTGAAGTGAAATGAAAAAAATAACTTGTTTCAAATAATGCTAAAGAATAAATAATGGAAAAGTGGTGCGTGCATATGTATTCACCCCCTTTGCTATGAAGCCCCTAAATAAGATCTGCTGCAACCAATTACCTTCAGAAGTCACATAATTAGTTAAATAAAGTCCACCTGTGTGCACTCTAAGTGTCACATGATCTGTCACATGATCTCAGTGTATATATACACCTGTTCTGAAATGCCCCAGAGTCTGCAACACCACTAAGCAAGGGGCACCACCAAGCAAGCGGCACCATGAAGACCAAGGAGCTCTCCAAACAGGTCAGGGACAAAGTTGTGGAGAAGTACAGATCAGGGTTGGGTTATAAAAAAATATCAGAAACTTTGAACACCCCACGGAGCACCATTTAAATCTATTATTAAACAATGGAAAGAATATGGCACCACAACAAACCTGCTAAGAGAGGGCCGCCCACCAAAACTCACGGACCAGGCAAGGAGGGCATTAATCAGAGAGGCAACAAAGTGACCAAAGATAACCCTGAAGGAGCTGCAAAGCTCCACAGCGGATATTGGAGTATCTCTCCATAGGACCACTTTAAGCCGTACACTCCACAGAGCTGGGCTTTATGGAGGAGTGGCCAGAAAAAAGCCATTGCTTAAAGAAAGAAATAAGCAAACACGTTTGGTGTTCACCAAAAGGCATGTTGGAGACTCCCCAAACACATGGAAGAAGGTACTCTGGTCAGATGAGACTAAAATTTAGCTTTTTGGCCATCAAGGAAAACGCTATGTCTGGCGCATACCCAACATATCTCATCACCCCGAGAACACCATCCCCACAGTGAAGCATGGTGGTGGCAGCATCATGCTGTGGGGATGTTTTTCATCGGCAGGGACTGGGAAGCTGGTCAGAATTGAAGTCATGATGGATGGCACTAAATACAGGGAAATTCTTGAGGGAAACCTGTTTCACTCTTCCAGAGATTTGAGACTGGGATGGAGGTTCACCTTCCAGCAGGACAATGACCCTAAGCATACTGCTAAAGCAACACTTGAGTGGTTTAAGGGGAAACATTTAAATGTATTGGAATGGCCTAGTCAAAGCCCAGACCTCAACCCAATTGAGAATGTGTGGTATGACTTAAAGATTGCTGTACACCAGCGGAACCCATCCAACTTGAAGGAGCTGGAGCAGTTTTGCCTTGAAGAATGGGAAAAAATCCCAGTGGCTAGATGTGCCAAGCTTATAGAGACATACCCCAAGAGACTTGCAGCTGTAATTGCTGCAAAAGGTGGCTCTACAAAGTATTGACTTTGGGGGGGGGTGAATAGTTATGCATGCTCAAGTTTTCTGTTTCTTTGTCTTATTTCTTGTTTGTTTCACAATAAAAAATGTTTTGCATCTTCAAAGTGGTAGGCATGTTGTGTAAATCAAATGATACAACCCCCCCCCCCCCCCCCCCCCCCAAAAAAAAAAAATCAATTTTAATTCCAGGTTGTAAGGCAACAAAAGAGGAAAAATGCCAAGGGGGGTCAATACTTTCGCAAGCCACTGCAGGCCTATTTGCCTACTAGCCAAATAAAGTGCAGAGCATGCTCTGCAACTCATCATTCCAACATATTTGAACATTTAATTCATCTTTCAGTCAGTAGGTCATCCATTCAGTCATTTGAGTTACAATAGGAACTAAATCAAAAAGAATAGAACAGTCTTATCAACAACAACAAAAATATTTTAATCCATGTGTGTATTCAAAATTATCTAAATTCTCCAAAGTTCTTTAGCCTGTCACTTTAATAATTCAATGTTTTAATTTAGGCCTATCCAAAATAAAAAAATAAAATAGGCCTTCAACTTGTAGGCATTTAGTCTATCAATCTAGAATAATAATAATAATTTAAGAACTGTTTTTATTATAGGCTCCCCTTAACAAGAGCCCGTAGCTCACAGGCCTCGAAGACCAGCCTCTAAATACATTTTAAACAAAATAGTTGAAGAAGCAGGTGCAGTGGCTGATGGGAAAAACAGATCTGGCACTAAGAAAAGGCTATAGATAGTCTTGAGTCTCATGGTCCTCTGTAGCTCAGCTGGTAGAGCACGCCGCTTGTAACGCCAGGGTTGTGGGTTCGATCCCCGGGACCACCCATACACAAAAAAAATTATGCACGCATGACTGTAAGTCGCTTCGGATAAAAAGCGTCTGCTAAATGGCATATTATTATTATTATTATTGACCATTTGGGACCCCTAGGCTATTTTGCTCAGGACAGGTTACAGCCAATAATTTAATCAATATTTTGTTTTCTCGTGTATTGATATGGATATAGCCTCTGCGTGATGGGGGTGGTGCAACGCAACTGGCTATAACAAGCCTACAGACAGAGTGGAATTCACAAATACAACAGTCACAAATGCCTAATATGAGGCCTACAGTCCGTGATTCATTAGGTTACGTGATCACCACAGTAGCCCCATAGGCCGTTTAAATAACCCACAACAGCATGGCCTATTTAGATAGCGGAATAGGCCTGGCCTAAATCATATTTACTTTCTATGTTGCAGCTCAGGCGGTTATTCTAGACAAGGCTCTTCTGTGTCTTTATCATTCTCACACAAGCCTTTACTACTCCATCTACTGGTATAAAAGTCCTTATTGAATGTAGTTCTAAAACAAGCTCTAGACTTTTATTTTGGAAATGAAAACCGGAAGCTGCAAAAGCATCTCTTTAACGTCTAGGCTAGAGTTGGTTTGATTGACTAGCTAACTTCGACCAGCTACGTTCGGTTCATTGTCCTTTGCAGATGCCACATTGCTGACAAAAGTTTGTACGCATAAAAAAGATCTGTAACCGAGTGAAGGGAGACGTAAAGTATGAATTGAACGTGTAAATGTTCGTTCATAGTCGTAACATCGGGTTTGTACGTTTTATAGATCTATTTTAACGTTTACGTTTCATGTTTCACGCATGGCTTTTCTTACGATCCTAACAATTTACGTATGGATTTTCTTACGATCCTAACAATTTACGTATGGATTTTCTTACGATCCTAACAATTTACGTATGGATTTTCTTACGATCCTAACAATTTACGTATGGATTTTCTTACGATCCTAACAATTTACGTATGGATTTTCTTACGATCCTAACGATACGTACGTTCAACCTTTTTGGCAGGTATCTGGCTCCATACGGAGGTCCTCATCAGCACCATGCAGACATGCCCTCGCTGGTCAGACCTCGCTGGTCTTCCCTCGCTGGTCTTCCCTCGCTGGTCAGACCTCACTGGTCTTCCCTCGCTGGTCTTCCCTCGCTGGTCTTCCCTCGCTGGTCTTCCCTCGCTGGTCAGACCTCGCTGGTCTTCCCTCGCTGGTCAGACCTCGCTGGTCTTCCCTCGCTGGTCTTCCCTCGCTGGTCAGACCTCGCTGGTCTTCCCTCGCTGGTCTTCCCTCGCTGGTCTTCCCTCGCTGGTCTTCCCTCGCTGGTCAGACCTCGCTGGTCTTCCCTCGCTGGTCAGACCTCGCTGGTCTTCCCTCGCTGGTCTGCCCTCGCTGGTCTGCCCTCGCTGGTCTTCCCTCGCTGGTCTTCCCTCGCTGGTCTGCCCTCGCTGGTCAGACCTCGCTGGTCTTCCCTCGCTGGTCTGCCCTCGCTGGTCTTCCCTCGCTGGTCTGCCCTCGCTGGTCTGCCCTCGCTGGTCAGACCTCGCTGGTCTTCCCTCGCTGGTCTGCCCTCGCTGGTCAGACCTCGCTGGTCTTCCCTCGCTGGTCTGCCCTCGCTGGTCTGCCCTCGCTGGTCTTCCCTCGCTGGTCTGCCCTCGCTGGTCAGACCTCGCTGGTCTTCTCTATACTGCATGTTCGGCTGCAAACTGGACATCTCTCGAACATCTGCAGCAGGCGTGTCCTTTTTCATAGGAGTCGAGCAACAACGGAGGAGGTGTCACAAGGGTACTTGTGTCGCATGACATACTTTTATTCTGAAGTCTTGCCTGACAAGCTGTGAAAAATGTTATGATACCCACCTCTGCTCCTTCTGGTAGGTCCCAGTTCATGACCAGGGGATCAGTCTGGCATCCAACTGGGCACTTTGTCTGACAGAAAAACAGGGTCAACGATTGTCATCATCCCCTCAGTTATAAACACAGCTCGAGAAATAACGTAATCTCGTTTGGAAAAGCTAATTCTGTGTTTGACAGATGTAGACTGACTGGCTCCGGATTGGATTAGATTCAGGCCGGTGACGCCGTTACACCATGCAACCAATTTTAACATGTTTTGCTATGGCCCTGGGCTGGTTTGAGTTTGTTGCTACTAGTTAGTACGCTGAGTCAGCTAGCACCACCATAGCTGCATCCAATATTTATTTGTGCCCTAGACCTGGGTTGCACCTCGGAGGCTAATGTCACTCTTCTAAATTACACTAACTTACAGTGGCATGGAAATACGATGACATTGCTAAAGTAGGCAAATAATTAGCAGGAAACAACTTTGCCATATTATGATGTCGTCAAATTTACTGTAGAGCGATGGGAATGTTGCCGTTATTGTTACTAGCAAAGTTCATAAACAATAGCTAGCAATGCTAATATTAGCTAGCTAAAAATACAGTGGTCCCCTCAATCTTAGTTAGCTGGCTAAAGTTCTACAGCATCTAAAGTCAATCATGACAAAAGGTTTTCCTGCTAATTATAGTGTAAGCTATAAAAACAACACTTCTACTAATTTGTAAGTCGCTCTAGATACGAGCGGGCAGATGGCAGACGGCATTGTGTGGGCGAGCGATTTGCTGATGTCAACGTTGTGAACAGAGTGCCCCGTGGTGGCGGTGGGGCTATGGTATGAGCAGGCATAAGCTACAGACAACGAACACAATTGCATTTTATTGATGGCAATTTTGAATGCACAGAGATACCGTGATGAGATCCTGAGGCCCATTGTCGTGCCATTCATCCACCGCCATCACCTCATGTTTCAGCATGGTAATGAACGTCCCCGTGTTGCAAGGATCTGTACGCACTTCCTGGAAACTGAAAATGGCCTGCATACTCACCAGACGTCATCCATTAAGCATGTTTGGGATGCTCTGGATTTATGTGTATGACAGCGTGTTCCAGTTCCCGCCAATATCAGCAACTTCGGAACAACATTCCACAGGCCACAATCAACAGCCTGATCAACTGTATGTGAAGGAGATGTGTCGCGCTGCATGAGGCAAATGGTCACACCAGATACTGACTGGTTTTCTGATCCATGCCCCTACTTTCTTTTTAAAGGTATCTGTGACCAACAGATGCATATCTGTATTCCCAGTCATGTGAAATCCATAGATTAGGGCCTAATGAATGTATTTCAATTGACTGATGTCCTTATATGAACTGTAACTCAGTAAAATCTTTTGAAATTGTTTTGTTTTATATTTTTGTTCATAATAAACCTCCCTATTCTTCCTCCTTCTCTCTCCTCTTTTCCTCCTCCTCTCTCCTTCTCTACTCTTTTCCTCCTCCTCTCTCCTCTCTCCTCTTTTCCTCCTCCTCTCTCCTTCTCGCCCCTCTTTTCCCCCTTCTCTCTCCTCGTCTCTCCTCCTCTCTCCTTCTCTCCTTCTCTCCCCTCCTCTCTCCTTCTCTCTCCTCTTTTCCTCCTCCTCTCTCCTCCTCTCCCCTCTTTTCCCCCTTCTCTCTCCTCGTCTCTCCTTCTCTCCCCTCCTCTCTCCTTCTCTCCTTCTCTCCCCTCCTCTCTCCTTCTCTTTCCTCCTCGCCCTTCGCTCCCTCCTCTCTCCTCCCTCCCCCCTCTCTCCTCCTCTCCCCTTCTTCCCGTTCGCTTTCCTCCTCTCCCCTCCTCTCCTCCTCTCTCCTCTTTTCCTCCTTCTCTCCCCTCCTCTCTCCTTCTCCTCTCTTCTTCTCTCCTTCTCTCCCCTCCTCTCTCCCTCCTCTCTCTCCTCTCTCTCTCTCTCCTCCTCTCCCCTTCTCTTCCTCTCCTCCTTCCCCTCCCTCTCCTCTCTCCTTCCCTCTCTCTCCTCGCCTCCCCTCTCTCCTCTTCCTCCTCCTCTCTGCCCCCTCTCTCCCTCTCTCTCCTCCTTTTCTCCATCTCTCCTTCTCCTCCCCTTCTCTTTCTCTTCCTCCTCTCACCCTCTCTCTCCTCCTCCTCCTCACCGTTTCTCTCTCTCCTTCTCTTTCTCTTCTCTCCCTCCTCCTCTCTCCTCTGCTCTCCTCTTTCCTCCTCCTCCTAGTTGCTATCGCCAGAGGATTTGGTGAATGCCTGTAAGATGTTTGAGTCGCTGAAGCTACCACTGAGGTCAGTGTGTGTTTTGTGTGTGTTTGAGTGTGTGTCTGTTTGTGCATATGTGTGTCATAGAGGAATCGGCCGAGCTCTTCCTGTTTGACTTCCTGTTGTTGGAGGCTGTTTCCTGTGGCCGTGTCACTTCCCGTCCCTTCCCAAAGATTCAAAAGAAAACAGAGAACTCCGAAATGCCACCCTATTCCCTATATAGTGCACTACTTTTGACCATGGCCCCTAGTGCACTATATAGTGGATAGGGTACCATTTGGGACACATCCCTGGTCCTTCTACTTAACTTGCTTAAAATGAAAACCTGATCTAGTGTTAAAGCAACAGACCTCGCTGAGGAAAACTGTCTTCTACGATCCTCACTGTGTTACTCTACCAACTCCCTGTTACAATAATTTTCCTGCTAACTCTTTTTCCTCCTCCCTTCTCTTTCCTCCCTTTTTATCTTCCCCCCTCCCTCCCTCCCTCCCTCCCTCCCTCCCTCCCTCCCTCCCTCCCTCCCTTCCTTCCCCTCCCTCCCTCCCTCCCTTCCTTCCCCTCCCTCCCTCCCTCCCTTCCTTCCCCTCCATCCCCCCTCTCCCTTCTTCCCCTCTCTCTCTCTCCAGGTTGCGTATCTTTGACAGTGGTGTGATGGTGGTTCAGTTGCAGTCCCACAGTGAGGAGGAGATGATCTCCTCGGCCCTGGACAACGTAAGAATCACAACACGTTTACATTTAACATTTTAGTCATTTAGCAGACGCTCTTATCCAGAGCGACTTAGAAGTTAGTGAGTGCATAATTTTATTTTTTTCAGTGAGTTGGTGCTGCTAGTGATAGACAAATGAGAGGAACTGGACCTGGGGCTTTCCCACCCGGACCCGATATATGCATAAATAAAATAAATCAATTTTGAGACTTGTTCCGAACGGATCCGAGGACAACTACACCCGTTCCGTAAAGACCTGGTCGGATCCAGACCCGTTCCGATCCGAGTGAGGGAAGCAGCAGAAAATAAATGTGTGAAGCTACTTTATTAAGCGGAGCTGATAAAGGCGCGAGAGGCGGGAGAGAGAGGTGGCGCTCTAGTAGGCGGGGAGGGAGGGAGTGACACGGAGCAGGGAGGGAGAGATCGCAACCAACCAAGCCGAATCGCACTATAGTAGACTAATAGCTGCCTTGGTTATTTATCATCTAATATGATTACGTGGTACCTGTCTTGACTGCATCAAACCGGGAGAAGCTAGTTAAGCTAGCTAACGTTAGCTCCTGTCTCCCTGTCTTGACTGCGTCAAACCGGGAGAAGCTAGTTAAGCTAGCTAACGTTAGCTCCTGTCTCCCTGTCTTGACTGCGTCAAACCGGGAGAAGCTAGTTAAGCTAGCTAACGTTAGCTCCTGTCTCCCTGTCTTGACTGCATCAAACCGGGAGAAGCTAGTTAAGCTAGCTAACGTTAGCTCCTGTCTCCCTGTCTTGACTGCGTCAAACCGGGAGAAGCTAGTTAAGCTAGCTAACGTTAGCTAGCTAGGCTAGTTGAGGCTGCAGTGCGCTTTCTCATCCTACAGTTACAAATAACTCTATTCAGAATATAAAGTAGCGCACTACGT
>LR778279.1:45405157-45448089 GCA_902810595.1 Coregonus sp. 'balchen' | reverse complement strand
GTGCCGGGAAAATGGGGGCACCCTATTCCAAAATTATATATAGTGCACTGGGGAATAGGCCCCCTATTTCAAAATTAATATGCACAGTGAATAGGGTGCCATTTGGGATGCATATCCAGTCAACCACCTGCCAAAGACTGAACGATATTTACATTTACATTTACGTCAAATATATTTTTCAAATTTTTTAATTTTTAGAGTATATTTTTAATTTTCATTTGTCTATCCCAGGATATCATTGTTTAAATGTAATACAATGTTACTCTAGACACACTAGATTAAAACTGTCAGCAGTGTCTGAATCCTGGCTCAGGAAGGCCACCAAAAATTCTGAAATTTCCATCCCCAACTATAACATTTTCCGTCTAGATAGAACCCTCATAGATATCATCCTGACTAACATACCCTCTAAATACACCTCAGCTGTCTTCAACCAGGATCTCAGTGATCACTGCCTTATTGCCTGCGTCCGTAACGGGTCCGCGGTCAAACGACCACCCCTCATCACTGTCAAACGCTCCCTAAAACACTTTAGCGAGGAGGCCTTCCTAATTGACCTGGCCCAGGTATCCTGGATGGATATAGATCTCATTCCGTCAGTAGAGGATGCCTGGTTGTTCCTTAAAAGTAATTTCCTCTCCAATCTTAAATAAACATGCCCCATTCAAAAAATACAGAACTAAGAACCGATATAGCCCCTGGTTCTCCTCAGACTGACTGCCCTTGACCAGCACAAAAACATCCTGTGGCGTACAGCATTAGCATCAAATAGCCCCCGCGATATGCAACTTTTCAGGGAAGTTAGGAACCAATATACACAAGCAGTCAGGAAAGCAAAGGCTAACTTTTTCAAACAGAAATGGCATCCTGTAGCACTAACTCCAAAAAGGTTTTGGGACACTGTAAAGTCCATGGAGAATAAGAGCACTTCCTCCCAGCTGCCCACTGCACTGAGGCTAGGAAACACTATCACCACCGATAAATCTACAATAATCGAGAATTTCAACAAGCATTTTGCTACAGCTGGCCATGCTTTCCATCTGGCTACCACTAACCCGGCCACCAACTCTGCACCCTCTGCTGCAACTTGCCCATGCCCCCCCCGCTTCTCCTTCAAACAAATTCAGACAGCTGATGTTTTGAAAGCGCTGCAAAATCTGGACCCCTACCAAATCAGCTGGGCTAGACAATCTGGACCCTTTCTTTCTAAAACTAGCCGCCGAAATTGTCGCAACCCCTATTACTAGTCTGTTCAACCTCTCTTTCATAACGTCTGAGATCCCCAGAGATTGGAAAGCTGCCGCGGTCATCCCCCTCTTCAAAGGGGGGTGACACTCTAGATCCAAACTGCTACAGACCTATATCCATCCTGCCCTGCCTTTCGAAAGTATTCGAAAGCCAAGTTAACAAACAGATCATCGACCATTTCGAATACCACCGTACCTTCTCCGCTATGCAATCTGGTTTTCCGAGCTGGTCACGGGTGCACTTCAGCCACGCTCAAGGTCCTAAACGATATTATAACCGCGATTGATAATAGACAGTAC
This sequence comes from Coregonus sp. 'balchen', assembly GCA_902810595.1. NCBI lineage: Eukaryota > Metazoa > Chordata > Actinopteri > Salmoniformes > Salmonidae > Coregonus > Coregonus sp. 'balchen'. The sequence goes on along the minus strand of LR778279.1, from coordinate 45,446,542 downwards.
TGTGCAGCCGTCTTCATCGACCTGGCCAAGGCTTTCGACTCTGTCAACCACCGCATTCTTATTGGCAGACTAAATAGCCTTGGTTTCTCAAATGACTGCCTCGCCTGGTTCACCAACTACTTCTCAGATAGAGTTCAGTGTGTCAAATCGGAGGGCCTGTTGTCTGGACCTATGGCAGTCTCTATGGGGGTGCCACAGGGTTCAATTCTTGGGCCGACACTTTTCTCCGTGTATATCAATGATGTCGCTCTTGCTGCTGGTGACTCTCAGATCCACCTCTACGCAGACGACACCATTTTGTATACATCTGGCCCTTCATTGGACACTGTGTTAACAAACCTCCAAACGAGCTTCAATGCCATACAACAATCCTTCAGTAGCCTTCAACTGCTCTTAAACACTAGTAAAACTAAATGCATGCTTTTCAATCGAACGCTGCTAGCACCCGCCCACCCGACTAGAATCACCACTCTCGACGGGTCTGACCTAGAGTATGTGGACAACTACAAATATCTAGGTGTCTGGTTAGACTGTAAACTCAACTTCCAGACTCACATAAAGAATCTCCAATCCAAAGTTAAATCTAGAATCAGCTTCCTATTTCGCAACAAAGCCTCCTTCACTCATGCTGCCAAACATGCCCTCGTAAAACTGACTATCCTACCGATCCTTGACTTCGGCGATGTCATTTACAAAATAGCCTCCAACACTCTACTCAGCAAATTGGATGTAGTCTATCACAGTGCCATCCGTTTTGTCTCCAAAGCCCCATACACTACCCACCACTGTGACCTGTACGCTCTTGTTGGCTGGTCCTCACTACATGTTCGTCGTCAAACCCACTGGCTCCAGGCCATCTATAAATCACTGCTAGGCAAATCCCCGCCTTATCTTAGCTCATTGGTCACCATAGCAGCACCCACCCGTAGTCTGCGCTCCAGCAGGTATATCTCTCTGGTCATTCCCAAAGCCAACACCTCCTTTGGCCGCCATTCCTTCCAGTTCTCTGCTGCCAATGACTGGAACGAATTGCAAAAATCTCTGAAGCTGGAGACTCTTATCTCCCTCAATAACTTTAAGCATCAGTTGTCAGAGCACCTTACCGATCACTGCACCTGTACACAGCCCATCTGAAATTAGCCCACCCAACTACCTCATCCCTATATTGTTATTTATTTTGCTCTTTTGCACCCCAGTATCTCTATTTGCACATAATCTCTTGCACATCTAGCATTCCAGTGTTAATACTATTGTAATTATTCTGCACTATAGCCTATTTATTGCCTTACCTCCATAACTTGCTACATTTGCACACACTGTATATATATTTTCTGTTGTATTTCTGACTTTATGTTTTTTTTTTTACCCCATATGTAACTCTGTGTTGTTTTTATTGCACTACTTTGCTTTATCTTGGCCAGGTCGCAGTTGTAAATGAGAACCTGTTCTCAACTGGCTTACCTGGTTAAATAAAGGTTAAATAAAATAAAATAAAAAATAAAAACAATTTACAGCTACTATTATGGTTCAAGTCATGTGTCCTGCATTCCAAATTACACCCTGCTCCCTTTATAGTGTGACCACGGTGCACAAGTAGTGTACTATATAGGGAATAGTATTTGGGACTCAGTCGTGGTTTTATAAGCATTACTAAGTTATATAAAGTCTCATGTAGAGCTTTATTAATGTCTTAATAAACAACACAAAGACCTCTGTTTCAGTTCTTTATCACTGATCTCTATCACTAACCCACTGATCTCTATCACTAACCCACTGATCTCTATCACTAACCCACTGATCTCTATCACTAACACACTGAAATAGATGGCAAGTGTTCCTTTAGTCTTTCAACAATACTTCATGGCAATAGCCAGCAGAAACTGCGCACCGCCGATGTCGGTTATGGTGTGTCCTGTCCTCAACAAGACAAGCTGAACTGTTGAACTCACCCCTGACGTCGGTTATGGTGTGTCCTGTCCTCAACAAGACAAGCTGAACTATTCAACTCATTTGGATGCTGGTAAAATATTGCAATGATCCCTCCATGATAAAACATCAATAAAATAAAACAAGAACAATATAACCAAAACCATAAAATATGAAACAGCAAAAAAAAAAAAAAAAAAAAACACATGATGCAAATAACATGATATACGGTAAATGTTTGCATAGCTAGATCAAAAACATTCTTATTTAAATATGTCTTTGGATGTGTTATACACTATAGTAAAATATGGCTTAGTGGTGAGAAGAAACATTATTTTAAAGATACAGCTAGAACTAGTGGTTTGAGTGGTTTGACATAGAAACAAGTGGAACTAGTGTAGTGATTATAAAAACGGCTTGGCATTTTAAGAACCGTCCTTAGTCTTGGTATGTTGACCATATACCAGAACAGTCCTTAGTCTTGGTATGTTGACCATATACCAGAACAGTCCTTAGTCTTGGTATGTTGACCATATACCAGAACAGTCCTTAGTCTTGGTATGTTGACCATATACCAGAACAGTCCCTTAGTCTGTAGTTGACCATATCCAGAACAGCCTTTTCTTTTATGTTGCCATATACCAGAACAGTCCTTGTCTTGGTCTGTTGACGTACCATATACCAAACAGTCCTTAGTCTTGGTATGTTGACCATATACCAGAACATCCTTATCTGTATTTTGACCATATACCGAACAGTCCTTAGTCTTGGTATTTTGGACCTATACCAGAAACAGGTCCTTAGTATTGTAACTGTGACCATTACCATAACCGTCCTTAGTCTTGGTATGTTGACCATAATACCAGAACGTCCTTAGTCCTTTGTATGTTGACCATATACCAGAACAGTCCTTATCGTCTTGTTATGTTGACCATATACCAGAACAGTCCTTATCTTTGGTAGGACCATATACAGAAACAGTCCCTTAGTCTTGGTATTTGACCAATCCCAAACAAGTCCTTAGTCTTGGTATGTTGACCAGCTACCAGAAACATTCCTTAGTCTTGGTATTTTGACCATATACCAGAACAGTCCTGTAGTCTTGGTATGTTGACCATATACCAGAACAGTCCTTAGTCTTGGTATGTTACCACTATACCAGAACAGTCTTAGTCTTGGTATGTTGACCATATACCAGAACAGTCCCTTAGGTCTTGGTATTGACCATCTACCAGAACAGTCCCTTAGTCTTGGTATGTTTGACCATATACCAGAACATCCTTAGTCTTTGGTATTTTGACCATATACCAAATAGTTCTTTAGTCTTTGGTATGTTTGAACCATATACAGAACAAGTCCGTAGTCCCCCCCCCCCCCCCCCCCCCCCCCCCCCCCCCTTGGTAGTGTTGACTATCCAGAACAGTCCGTAGTCTTGGTATGTTGAACCATATACCAGCAACAGTCCTTAGTCTTGTAATGTTGACCAGATACCAGAACAGTCCTTAGTCTTGGTAATGTTGACCATATACCAGACTAGTTCTTAGTCTTGTATGTTGACCATAATACCGAAAACAGTCCTTGTCTTTGTAGTTTGACCATATACCAGAACAGTCCTTAGTCTTGTATGTTGACCATATACCCAGAACAGTCCTTAGTCTTGGTCTGTGACCATTCCAGCAATAGTTCTTATCTGGGGATGTTGCCCATATACCATAACAGTCCTAGGTCTTGGTATGTTGACCATATACCAGAACAGTCCTAGTCTGGGTATGCTGAACCATAGACCAGAACAGAGTTCTTAGTCTTGGTATGTTGACCATATCCCACACAGTCCTTAGTCTTGGTAGTTGACCATATACCAGAAACAGGTCCCTTAGTCTTGGTATGTCCTAATGACTAACCTCCTTTCCAGGTCCTAATAGACTACAAAATCCTGTCCTCCAGGTCCTAATAACTAACATCTGTCCAGGTCCTAATAGACTAACATCCTGTCCAGGTCCTAATTAGACTAACTCCTGTCCATTCCTATAACTAACAATAACATCCTGTCCGGTTCCTTAATAGACTAACATCCTGTCCAGGTCCTATAAGACTACATCCTGTCCAGGTCTAATACTACATCCTGTCCATGGTCCTAATAGACTAACATCCTGTTCCAGGTCCTAATATACTAACAATCCTGTCCAGGTCCGAATAGACGAACATCCTTCCCAGGTCCTAATAGACTAACATCCTGTCCGGGTCCTAATAGACTAACATCCTGTCCATGTCTAATAGACTAAATCCGTCCAGGTCCTACTAGACTAACCAAACCTCTGTCCAGGGCCAGGTCCTAATATACTACATCCTGTCCAGGGTCCTAATAGACTAACATCCGTCCAGGTCCTAATTCCTACAACATCCTGTCCAGGTCCCTGATTAGACTAACATCCTTCCAGGTCCTAATAGACTAACATCCTGCCCGTGTCCTAAATAGACTAACCATCCTTCCGGGTCCTAATAGACTAACATTCCTGCCGCAGTCCCTATAGACTAACATCCCTGTCCAGGTCCTAATAACTAACATCCTGTCAGGTCCTAATAGAAGACTAAAAGCCTGTCCGGTTCCCTGAAATAGACTGACATCCTGTCCAGGTCCTAATAGATAACTTCCTGTCCAAAGGTGCCTAATAGACTAACATCTCCAGGTCCTAATGACTAACATTCCTTTCCAGGTCCTAATAACTAAATCCTGTCCAGGTCCTAATAGACTAACATCCTGGTCCAGGTCCCTAATAGACTAAAACTCCTGTCCGGTCCCCCCCCCCCCCCCCCTAATAGAAACTAACCTCCCTGTCCATGTCCCTAAGAGACCTAACATCCTGTCCGTCCTAATCGACTAACTCCTGTTCCAGGTCCGAATTAGACTAACTCCTGTCCAGGTCCTATATACTAACATCCTGTCCAGGTCCTAATAGACTTACAGCCTGTCGCAGGTTCCTAATAGACTAACATCCTGTCCAGGTCCAATAGACTAAACTCCTGTCCAGTCCTAATAGACGGACATCTGTCCAGGTCCTAATGAACAACATCCTGGTCCAGGTCCTAATAGACTAACATCCTGTCCAGGTCCTAATATACTAACAATCCTGTCCAGTCCCTATAGACTATAACATCCTGTCCAGGTCGCTAATAGACTTAACATCCTGTCCAGGTTCCTAATAGACTAACATCCTTTCAGGTCCTAATAACTACATCCTGTCCATCCGAATAGACGAACATCCTGTCCAGGTCCTAATAGCTACCATCCTGTCCAGGTCCTACTATACTAACATCCTGTCCATGTCCTAATAGACTAACATCCTGTCCAGGTCCCTAATAGATAACATCCTGTCCAGGTCCTAATAGACTAACATCCTGTCCAGGTCTAATAGACCTAACATGCCTGTCCAGGTTCCTATAGCCTAACATCCTGTCCGGTCCTAATAGCAACATCCTGTCCAGGTCCTAATAGACTAACATCCGTCCAGGTCCTAATAGACTAACATCCTGTCCAGGTCCTAATAGACTAACATCCCTGTCCAGGTCCTAATAGACTACATCCTGTCCAAGTCCTCATAGACTAACTCCTGTCCAGGTTCTAATAGACTCACAATCCTGTCCAGGTTCCTAATAGACTAACAATCCTGTCCATGGCCTAATAGACTACATCGCTGTCCAGGTTCCTAATAGACTACAACATCCTGTTCAGGGGGGTAAGTTTCCACGCTACAGACACAGGAGATTAGGCCCTGCCCTAGGCTTTCTGCAATTTGCCCTACATATTTATGAACGCTTTGCTGATGTACTTTGTGGTGCTATCTCATGAATTTGATCTGATGTATTTAGGTGATGGGACCCCCTGGGGGCGTTGATTTTGTGATTTGCCCTTCGCCCCCCTCCCATATCCTTTGTTCGCTTTGTATACAGGTAGAGACCAGAAAAGCTACATCCTGATTTGGCCGAATGATTGGCCACCCTGGTTAGAAGAACCGCTGCTCATCTGTTTGTTCTTTACAATGATGTAATTAAGAAAATTCCACATACACTCTGAAGAAGGCCCGTAAAGCCGAAACGTCTGTGTACTATATCTCTGATATGCAGTACAAAATATTGAAAAATGAAGTAACTTATGCGACATATTTTTGAGTGCGAACCCATTACCGTCTTTGTTAAGAAAGGTAAGGAACATGGAGGGAAGGAGCAGGGACGGAAGGTACAGGGAAAGGGTGAAGAACAGGGAGGTAGGAACAGGGATGGAAGACAGGGAGGGGAAACCATGGAGGGGAAGGACTCAGGTAGGGGAAGGAACAGGGGAAGGGGAAGGACAAGGGAGTGGAATGAACGGGAGGGGAAGTACCAGGAGTGGAAGTAACAGGTGTGATGTGATGAACAGAGTGTTAAGGTAACAGGGATGTGACGTAACATTTATGTTATTAACATGGAGGGGCAGGAACAGGGCAGGTTAAGGAACAGGGAGTTCCATGTACCCTTTATTTGAATAACTTTAGGTGTAATGTAACATGGATTGTAATTACCATTTATTCATGCCCCGTTCCTTTTCTTCACCGGGATGTTCTGAACATGTATTTGCGGCCCCTTTCTGTTCCAGTCCCTTCCTTTTGCCTTCACCTTTCTTGTATTACCAGGGATGGGAGGAACAGGAGGCATGAACAGGAGTGGAAGGAACAGGGGGGGTGAAGGAACATGGAGGGAAGGAACATGGAGGGGAAGGAACAGGGAGTTGAAGGAACATGGAGGGACGGAACAGGGATGAAAGGAACAGGGGGGGATGACAGGAGGGAAGGAACAGGGAGGGGAAGGAACAGGTAGGGGAAGTACAGGGATGTGAATGGAACATAGGGAGGTAGGAACAGGAGGGGAAGAACTTCTGTATGGGATTGAACATTGAGGGGAATGAACATGGAGGGGAAGGACATGTAGGGGAAGGAACCGGGAGGGAAGGAACAGGTAGGGAAGGAACATGGGAAGGAACAGGGAGGGGGAGACCTGGGAGGTAAGGAACAGGGAGGGAAGTACCGGGAGGTGAAGGAACAGGGAGGTATAGGAACAGGGAGGGGATGAACAGGGAGGGGAAGGAACATGGAGGGAAGGAACATGGAGGGGAAGGAACAGGGAGGTTAAGGAAATGGAGGTGAAGAACATGTGAGGGGAGAACAGGGAGGGATGAACAGGGAGGGGAGGAACATGGAGGGAAGGACATGGAGGGGAAGGAACGGGAGGTAAGGAAACAGGAGGGGAGGAACATGAGGAAGAACATGGAGGGGAAGGAACTGGAGGGGAAGGAAATGATGAAGGAACAGGGAGGGAAGGAACAGGGAGGGGAATGAACGGGAGGGAAGGAAACAGGAGGGGATGAACAGGAGGGGAGGCACAGGGAAGGGGAGGAACGAGGAGTAAGGAACATTGGAGGGGAAGGGGAACACAGGGAGGGGAAGGAACAGGAGGGAAGAACAGGAGTGGAGGAACAGGGGAGGAAGGACACAGGGAGGGGAAGGAACATGGAGGGAAGGAACAGGGTGGAAGGAACAGGATGGTAAGGAACAGGGAGGGAAGGAAACAGGGAGGGGAGAACAGGTATGGGAGGAACATGGAGGGGAAGGAACAGGGGGGAAGGAACAGGGAGGGGAAGGACAGGGAGGAAGGAACATGTATGGGAGGACAGGTAGGGGAGGGAACAGAGGGAAGGAACAATGCGGGAAGGAACATGGAGGGGAGTTAACGGACAGGGAGGGAGGAACAGGGAGGGGAAGGAACAGGGGGGAATGAACAGGAGGGAAGGAACATGGAGGGGAAGGAACAGGAGGGGAATGACAGGGAGGGAGTTAACGAACAGGAGGGGAATAACAGGGAAGGGAAGGAACTGGAGGGAAGGAACAGGGAGGGGAAGGAACAGGGAGGGAAGGAACAGGGAGGGAAGGAACAGGGTGGGGAAGAGAAACTGGAGGGGAAGTGAATGTAGGGAAAGAACAGGGAGGTGAAGGAACATTGAGGGGAAGGAACTGGAGGGGAATGAACAGGGAGGAAGGAACATGGAGGCGAAGGACAGGGATGGGAAGGAACAGGGAGGGAAGGAGACATGGAGGGGAGGAACAGGGAGGAAAAACATGGAGGGGAAGAACAGGGTGGAAGAACTAGGGAGGGGAAGGAACAGGAGGGGGGAACAGGAAGGGAAGGAACATTGGGGAAGGAACAGGGGTGGGGAAGGAACATTAGGGGAAGGAACAGGGAGGGGAGGTTAACGAACAGGGAGGGAAAGGAACAGGGAAGGGAAGGAACATGGAGGGAAGGAACAGGGAGGGGAAGGAACCGGGAGGGAATGAACAGGATGGGGAGGTTACAAACAGGGAGTGTAATGAACAGGGAGGAAGGATCATGAGTGGAAGATAGGGATGGGAAGGAACGGGAGGGAAGGACATGGAGGGGAAGGAACAAGGAGGGGAATGAACATGTAGGGAAGAACAGGAGGGGAGGAACATGGTGGGATGTTAACGAACGGAGGGGAAGGACAGGGAAGGGAAGGAACATGGAGGGAAGGAACAGGGAGGGGAAGGAACAGGGAGGGAAAGAACAGGGAGGGGAGGTTAACGAACAGGGAGGGGAAGGAACAGGGAAGGGAAGGAACATGGAGGGGAAAGGATAGGGAGGGGAAGGAACGTGATGGAAAGAACATGGAGGGGAAGGAACAGGAGGGGAAGGAACAGGAGGGGAAGGAACAGGGAGGGAGTTTAACGAACAGGGAGGTGAAGGAACGGGAAGGAAGTCACATGGTAGGGGAGGAACAGGATGGGAGGAACAGGAGTAAGGAACAGTTTGGTGCATGGATTTTAATTAACTTGATTGAATGACCAGGGAGGGGAAGGCAACAGGGAGGGAAGGAACAGGAGGGGAAGGAACATTGAGGGGAAGGACAGGGAGGGAAGGACATGGAGGGGAAGGAACAGGGAGGGGAAGGGAACAGGAAGGGAAGGAACAGGGATGGAAGAACAGGGAGGGAGGAACAGGGAGGGAGGAACAGGAGGGAATAACATGGAGGGGAAGGACAGAGGGGAAAGGAACAGGGAGGGGAGGAACAGGGAGGGGAGGAACAGGGAGGGGAAGGAACAGGGAGGGGAAGGAACATGGAGGGGAAGGAACAGGGTGGGGAAGGAACAGGGAGGGGAAGGAACAGGGAGGGGAGGAACAGGGAGGGGAGGACAGGGAGGGAATGACATGAGGGAAGGAACAGGAGGGAAGGAACAGGGAGGGAAGGAACAGGAGGGGAAAGTAACAGGGAGGGGAGGAACAGGAGGGGAGAACAGGAGGAAGGACATGGAGGGGAAGGAACATGTAGGTGAGGTTAAACGGACAGGAGGTGAAGGAACATGGATGGGAAGGACAGGTAGGGAAAGAACAGGGAGAAGAACATGATGGAAGGAACAGGGAGGGGAAGGAACGGAGGTGCGGTACGAACAGGGATGGGAAAGCACAGGGAAGGGAAGGACATGGAGGAAGGAACAGGGAGGGAAGGAACAGGGAGGGAAGGACAGGGAGGGGAATGAAGCATTGTTGGGAAAGAACATGGAGGGGAAGGACCATGGAGGGGAAGAACAGGGAGGGGAAGGAACATTGAGGGGAAGGGAACATTGAGGTGAAGGAACAGGGAGGATGAACATGGAGGGAAGGACAGGGATGGTAAACAGGGCAGGGAAGGTAACAGGAGGGTCGGAACGGAGGTAAGAACATGGAGGGGAAGGAAAGGGGGGGAAGAACAGGGAGGGAGGACAGGTGAGGGGAGGGATGGTGAAACAGGGAGGAAGGAACAGTATGGGGAATGAACAGTGTGGGGAATGAACTAGGGAGGGTAAGAACAGGGTGGGAGGTTAACGACAGGAGGGAAAGAACAGGGAAGGACAGGAACTGGAGGAAGGAACAGGTAGGGGAATAACAGGAGGGAATTAACAGGAATGGGGGAGGTTCACGAACAAGGGAGGGAAGAACAGGGAAGCATCTGGGATCGGGAAAACGTCTGAATTGTTGTTTGTTCCGCCCCTGTCTTGGCCTTCTCTTCTTTCCTATCCAGTTCTTTGCCGTCCCTTTCGTGTGTGTCCGTCCCCCGGTCTTTGCCTTCCTCCGTTCGGTTCCTTTCCCCTTTCTTTTCCGTCCCGTGCTTTATCTTTTCCCCCTCCCTTCGTGTCCTGCCCTTGCCTTGCTTCCCCTGGAGTGAAGGAACAGAGGGTAAGGAACACATGAGGGAAGAACAGGAGGGGGAGTTTCACGAACAGGGAGGGGAAGGACAGGGAAGGGAAGGAACAGGGGGGAAGGATAGGGAGGGGAAGGAACAGGGAGGGAAAAGAACATGGAGGGGAAGGAACAGGGAGGGGAAGGAACAGGGAGGGGAAGGAACGGAAGGGGAGGTTAACGAACAGGAGGGGAAGGAACAGGAAGGGAGGAACTGGATGGAAGGAACAGGGAGGGAGGTGAGGACAGGGAGGGAAGGAAAGGGAGGTTACGGAACATTGAGGGCCGAACATGGGAGGGGACTGAACATGAGGGGAAGGACAGTGAGGGGAAGGAACATGGGGGGAAGGAACAGGGAGGGGAAGGAACATGGAGGGAAGGAACCGGGAGGGGAAGGAACCAATGGATGGGAGGAAACAGGTAGGTGAAGAACCATGGAGGGGAAGAACAGGGAGGGGAAGGAACAGGAGGGCGGAACAGTGAGGGGAGAACATGAGGAATTAACATTGAGGGGGAATGAACATGTGGGGAGGAACAGGGAGGGGGGAACAGGGAGGAGGGTACGAACATGGAGGGAAAGGAACAGGAAGGGAAGGAACATGGATGGAAGGAACTGGTAGGGAAGGAACATGGAGGGAAGGAACAGATGGGGGGTTAACGAACCGGGAGGGGAAGGAACAGGGAGGGAAGGAACATGAGGGGAGGATAGGGTGGGAGGAACAGGGAGGAAGGAACATGGAGGGAATGGAACAAGGAGGGAAGGAACATGGAGGGGAAGGCACAAGGGATGGGAAGGAACAGGAGGGGAGGTAACGAACAGGGAGGGGAAGGACCAGGGAAGGGAAGTAACATGGATGGAAGGAACATGAGGGTAAAGGAACGGGAGGTAAGGAACAGGGAGGGAGGTTAACAACGGGAGGGGAAGGAACAGGAGGAAGGAACATGGAGGGGAGTGATAGGTGGCAGAACAGGGAGGGAAAAGAACATGGAGGGGAAGGACCCGTGTGAGGGGAAGGAACAGGAGGAAGTAAACAGGGAGGGGAGGTTACGAACAGGGAGTGGAAGGAATATGAAGGGAAGAACACATGGAGTGGAAGGAACAGGAGGGAGGAACATGGAGGGAATGAACAGGGAGGGAAGGAAATTGGGGAAATGAACAGGGAGGGGAAGGAACAGGGAGGGGAAGGAACAGGGAGGGGAAGGAACAGGGAGGGGAAGGACAGGGAGGGGAAGGAAACATGTAGGTGAAGGAACATGAGGGACGGAACATGAGGGGAGAACAGGGAGGGGAAGGACATGGGGTAAGGAACATGGAGGGAAGGAACATGTAGGGGAGGTTAATGAACAGGGAGGGTAGGAACAGGGAAGGGAGAAACATTGATGAAGGAACAGGGAGGGAAGGAACAGGGAGGTAAGGAACAGGGAGGGAGTTTAACGAACAGGAGGGGAAGGAACGTGAATGGAAGTGAACATGGAGGGGAAGGAAGCAGGTAGGGAAGGAACAGGAGGGGAATGAACTGGAGGGGAGGAACCGGGAGGGAAGACAGGAGGGGCATGAATGGAGGGAAGACAGGAGGGGAAGGAACAAGGGATTTGAAGGAACAAGGGAGTGAAGGACAGGGAGTGAGGTTTAACAACAGGGAAGGGAGGAACATGGGAGGGAAGGAACATGGAGGGGAATGAACTGTAGGGGAAGGAAACAGTGGAGGGAAGAACAGGGGAATGAACAGGAGGAAACGAACGGAGGGAAGGAACATGGAGGGGAAGGAACAGGAGGGAAGGAACAAGGTAGGGAGGAACAGGGTGGAGGGAAAGAACAGGAGAAGGAACAGGGATTGGAGGTGACGAACAGGGAGGGGAAGGAACGGGAGGTGAAGGAACATGATGTGAATGAACATGTAGGGGAAGGAACATGGGTAAGTAACAGGGCGGGAAGGAACATGGAGTGTGAAGGAACAAGGGAGTGGGAAGGAACATGGAGGGGAAGGACAAGGAGGGGAGGAAGCTGGAGGGGTAGGAACAGGGAGGGAAGGAAAGGAAATGGAAGAACAGGCGGGGGTTAAACTAACAGGGAGGGGCGGACATGAGGGAAGGAACGGGGAGGGAAGGAACAGAAGGGAAGGAACAGGAGGGAAGTAACAGGAGGGGAGGTTAACGAACAGGGAGGGGAAGGACATGGAGGGAAGACAGGGAGGGAAGTAACAGGAAGGTAAGGAACAGGGAGGGGAGTTTCACCGAACAGGGAGGGGAAGGAACAGGGAGGGAAGGAACAGGGAGGGAATGAAACAGGGAGGGAAGGAGGGATGGAGGTTAACGAACAGGGAGTGAAGGAGCAGGGAGGGAAGGAACAGGAGGAAGGAACAGGGAGTTAAGGAACAGGAGGGGAAGGAACCGGGAGGGGAAGGAACAGGGATGTGGAATGACAGAGAGGGAAGTGAACAGGGAGGGTAAGGAACAGGAGGGAAGGAACAATGGAGGGGAAGGAAACAGGGAGGAAGGAAACAGGTATGGAAGGAACAATGACGGGGAGGAATAGGGCGGGGAGATTAACGAACAGGGAGGGGAAGGAAACAGGCCGGGGAGGAATTCAGGGAGGGGAGGAACAGGAGGGGAAGGAACAGGGATGGGAAGGAACAGGTAGGGAATGCACAGGGGGATGAAACAGGAGGGAAGGAACAGGACGGGGAGGAAATAGGGCTGGGGGAGATTACGAACAGGGAGGGGAAGGAACAGAGGAAAAACAGGGAAGGAACCGGGAGGGGAAGTAATAGGAGGGAAAGGAACAGAGTGACCAGGGAAGAGAAAGTTCAAGGAGGGGAAGGAACAGGGAACAGGGAGAGGAAGGAACAGGTAAGTGTTACAGGAGTGGGTCGCAGTTCCGGAGCGACCCACTAGGTGTCATCTTCCGACAACCATAGGCACCTCCTCACTCACAGTCGGGACTAATTATCTGCCTATTGGTGTCTCCTGTGTCTATCTGATTCACTTGTGTATTTATGCCCTCACTTACCTGGGTTACCTTGCTCAGTTTTCTCTGCTAGTTCCTTAATGTCAAGCAGTACGTATCAGTGTCGGATCACGTGACGCAGTTACAAGTTACTGTTCCTTCCATGTTCCTTCCCCTCTCTTGTTCTTTGTCTTACCTGTAAGGGTTGGTGTGAGGTGTGACCCAGGTGCGGTGTGAGGTGTGACCCAGGTGTGGTGTGAGGTGTGACCCAGGTGCGGTGCAGGATAGAAAGCCTGGTTCAGAATCCCAGGAGGAGCATCCCTTCCAGGGGCAGCATCCCTTCCAGGGGCAGCATCCCTTCCAGGGGCAGCATCCCTTCCAGGGGAGCATCCCTTCCAGGGGCAGCATCCTTCCAGGGGGGAGCATCCTTCCAGGGGGAGCATCCCTTCCAGGGGGCAGCATCCCTTCCAGGGGGAGCATCCCTTCCAAGGGGGAGATCCCTTCCAGGGGGAGCATCCCTTCCAGGGGCCAGCATCCCTTCCAGGGGCAGCATCCCTTCCAGGGGCAGCATCCCTTCCAGGAGGAGCATCCCTTCCAGGGGGAGCATCCCTTCCAGGGGCAGCATCCCTTCCAGGGGGAGCATCCCTTCCAGGGGGAGCATCCCTTCCAGGGGCAGCATCCCTTCCAGGGGGAGCATCCCTTCCAAGGGGAGCATCCCTTCCAGGGGGAGCATCCCTTCCAGGGGCAGCATCCCTTCCAGGGGCAGCATCCCTTCCAGGGGCAGCATCCCTTCCAGGAGGAGCATCCCTTCCAGGGGGAGCATCCCTTCCAGGGGGAGCATCCCTTCCAGGGGCAGCATCCCTTCCAGGGGGAGCATCCCTTCCAGGGGCAGCATCCCTTCCACGGGGAGCATCCCTTCCAGGAGGAGCATCCCTTCCAGGGGGAGCATCCCTTCCAGGGGGAGCATCCCTTCCAAGGGGAGCATCCCTTCCAGGGGGAGCATCCCTTCCAGGGGCAGCATCCCTTCCAGGGGCAGCATCCCTTCCAGGGGCAGCATCCCTTCCAGGAGGAGCATCCCTTCCAGGGGGAGCATCCCTTCCAGGGGGAGCATCCCTTCCAGGGGCAGCATCCCTTCCAGGGGGAGCATCCCTTCCAGGGGGAGCATCCCTTCCAGGGGGAGCATCCCTTCCAGGGGCAGCATCCCTTCCAGGGGGAGCATCCCTTCCAGGGGGAGCATCCCTTCCAGGGGCAGCATCCCTTCCACGGGGAGCATCCCTTCCAGGAGGAGCATCCCTTCCAGGGGGAGCATCCCTTCCAGGGGGTGCATCCCTTCCAGGAGGAGCATCCCTTCCAGGGGAAGCATCCCTTCCAGGGGGAGCATCCCTTCCAGGGGGAGCATCCCTTCCAGGGGGAGCATCCCTTCCAGGAGGAGCATCCCTTCCAGGGGAAGCATCCCTTCCAGGGAGAGGATCACCATTCTCTATCCCCATCCATCTCACTTCCTACAGATGCTAAAACAAGACGAGAGACAGAAAATCCCAATCCCAACTGAATTATTTAGTTGGAAATGAGTTGTTATTGTATCTGTATGAACAATGTGTTACTTACAGAGTTAGCCGTGTTATCACATTATATACGGACCACGACTCTGTTTGCACAAACAATTATTATTATTATTATTATTATTATTATTATTATTATTATTACTAATCTGAAAGGTGGAAATGTGATGATCCAACAGCTCCACTCCCTCACCCCACCACCACTATTGTCTTGTCAGTTCTATGTTGTATTTCCAGAAAATACAAAACATCTACACAAATAAACAATTATGTTTATTAGAGAAGTGTGTACACCCTGTAGGTATCTAGGCACCCTGGAGGTATCCCTTCCTTTCCTTTCCACTGTCATGACATACCACGTATGGCATGTATGAGTAATACAATGCTCAAGGTCAAAGGTCATATAATAACAAATATACAGAATCAATCCAAAAGGTCAATATCGTTGTCTTATCTTGTTTAAGCTAACAAGAGTAACAAATGCACATCCTAGTCTTCTTACAACACACACTGGCATACGTAAGAGCAGAAACTACTGTGTGAATCAATTAGGAATAGGAATAATCAACAAGGAATACCTGGGATAGGATAAAGTAATCCTTCTACCCCCCCCCCCCCCCCCCCCCCCTTACCCCACCCCAAAGAAAGAAAAAAAACATATTGTAAAGTGGTTATCCCACTGGCTATAAGGTGAATGCACCGATTTGTAAGTAAATCTGCTAAATGACTGTTAATGTAAATGTAATTGGGCCTACCCTATTCCTTATCATATGAAAGTTATACAATTTAGCTCGGCTCTGCTGACTACATTACTGTGGATTAGACTCCATCCTGTCTCATAGGCCTCAGAAGAGGTTCTCAAGTCCAAGTCATCTAGTTCCAGGATCTCTGGATCTTTGTGTTGAAGTCCAGTTATTAACCCCACAACAACAACAATACTTAATAATTGAATGTTTCTTAGGTAATATAACTTTTCTAATTCTTAACTGTATACTTTGTAGAAGGGTCGGGGGTCAATTCCATTTCAATTCCAGTCAATTCAGAAAGTAAAACAAATTTCCGATTTCAATTACAAAATGTTCCTCATTGAAAAAGCATTGAAGAAAATTAGAATTTCAGTTTACCTCCTAAATTGACTGGAATTGAAATGGAATTGACCCCAACCCTGAAATGTGCTGGTAATAATACTGTTGGCTTCTGTCCACAAGATGGGGCTCACTCGTCATGTAATCCACTAGCTTTAGACCAGCGATTCTTAAACTATGGGCCGAGACCCAAAGTGGGGACCATGGGTATGTGTGATTTGGGTTGTGAGTTACAATACTATAAATCACACACTATGTCTTCTTCATTTGGGTCGTTGGAGGATGATTTACGTCATGGGAGAACGATCAATTTCTCATTTGGGTCTTCAGCTGAAAAAAAAGTTTAAGAACCCCTCTTCAGAGTAAAATGGTGGAATTACAGTAAACACACACACAAGTAAAAAAAAAATATCTGGATTCCTGGGCAACATTACAGATGAACAGTCTTGAATATACTCCAAACTTCAACCTGGTACAGCTGCTTGCTCTTTGGGGGGTGTAGGCGGGGTTACTGTGAAGTATTTTTGTGACAAATATTGTTAAAGTAGCTACTATAAAATTGCATTGATTTGATAGGTTGTCTTGAAATATTCAGAGTCTTGAGTTGCCCATCTGATCCGTAGGTCTTTCAAATTAAAGTGCTGTCTATATCTGTCCACGTTTTGTCTTTAGTGTCTTTTCCATGATGTAGATGGAAGATCTTGAAGTTTCCAGCTGAGAAATGTATTACCGACCGCATTAGGATGTACGCACTCACACAAACCCAACGACAGGTTTCAGTGGTGTGCTATTTTCCATTGTCACTTCATACATCTCTTCATCTGAGAAATGCACCTGACCACATCCTGTTTGCACTGCATACAGTTGTGCACTCACACAAATCCAACGACAGGTTTCAGTGACGTGCTGGTTTCTGTTGCAGCACAGGGGCGGACTGGGATAAAATTCAGACCACTGGCACTCAGTCCTGGCATTTTAACCAGCTCTTTTTAACCAGCTCGTGACAAATACAACATGTAAAAGTACCACTGGAGATACAACTCACCGCTATAACTGTGTCTCTGTTTCTCTGTTACCTCCCTGTTGTGCAGTCAGTCCTTCTCTGTACCTTCTCTGCTGTCACTCTCTGTCTGAATGTCTGTTTGTCTGTCAGTCTGTCTCTGTACATTCTCTGCTGTTACTCTGTCTGTCTGTCTCTCTCTGTCACTCTGTCTGTCTGTCTCTCTCTGTCACTCTGTCTGTCTGTCACTCTCTGTCACTCTGTCTGTCTGTCTCTCTCTGTCACTCTGTCTGTCTGTCTCTCTCTGTCACGTTGTCTCTCTGTCTGTCACTTTGTCTCTGTCTGCCTGTTACTTTGTCTGTCTGTCTGTCACTCCTAAGTGTTCATTGCTATTACATATAGAGCCAACATATTAAGGAACTGGCAGAACATCTGTGTCTCTCTGTTTTCTTCCTTCACTGCCCTCCCCTCTGAGCCGTCTCTGCTAAGGAACCAAGAAGTGACAGACCTTTCAGCGAATGAAATAGGCGGAACTTTCCAGTCTCCCCCTGACGGTGTCTCCCCCTGAGTTACTTATGGAAAAAAAACACGTGATGTCATGGGGATGCAACATTTCAACGTGTGATTCCATAACACTACACGTGACAACATTTGAGCACATGAAAATGTCATTTGGAATATTTTGCTTTGAAATGCATCATTTACATTAATTCAATTTAAACAGTCATGGTCCCCTGAAGGTTTTTGTCTATTTCCCGGTTTGTTCCAAGTGTCACGATCGTCTTCAAAATGAGCGGACCAAGGCGCAGCGTGATAAGCGTACATACTTTATTTTAATAAAGCGCACACACGAAAATGAAACAAAACACGATCGTAACGTCCTCAGTGAAAAAAACACGGAACACAGGAACAACAGGAACATGGAACAAAAACCCACCAACACAAGGTGAAAACACACAGAATAAATATGGCTCCCAATCAGAGATAACGAGCCGACAGCTGACACTCGTTACCTCCGATTGGGAGTCACCAGACCAATCACCACAAAACACAAACAAATGAAACACACCCATACCCAACACCACCAAATGAAATACACTCTGGCTCTAAACCACAGTCCCGGAGCCAGAGTGTGACAGTACCCCCCCCCCAAAGGCGCGGACTCCGACCGCGCCTAACCCAAAAAATGGGGAGGGCTGGGTGGGTGTTGCTCCTCGGAGGCGGCTCTGGCACTGGTCGTGGTCCCCACCCCACCATAGTCACTACCCGCTTTAGTAGCCTCCTCCATTTGACCACCCTACAACCTAACCCACCTGGATTAAGGGGCAGCACCGGACTAAGAGGCAGCACCGGACTAAGGGGCAGCACCGGACTAAGGGACAGCACCAGGATAAGGAGCAGCACCGAGCTAAGGGACAGCACCGGACTAAGGGGCAGCACCAGGATAAGGGACAGCACCAGGATAAGGAGCAACACCGAGCTAAGGGGCAGCACCGGACTAAATGGCGGATCCTGGCTGGCTGGCTCTGGTGGATCCTGGCTGGCTGGCGGATCCTGGCTGGACGGCTCTGGCGGATCCCGGCTGGACGGCTCTGGCGGATCCCGGCTGGACGGCTCTGGCGGATCCCGGCTGGACGGGCTCTGGCGGATCCCGGCTGGACGGCTCTGGCGGATCCCGGCTGGACGGCTCTGGCGGATCCCGGCTGGACGGCTCTGGCGGATCCCGGCTGGACGGCTCTGGCGGATCCCGGCTGGACGGCTCTGGCGGATCCGGCTGGACGGCTCATGGCTGGCTGACGGATCTGGCTGCCCATGGCTGGCTGACGGATCTGGCTGCTCATGGCTGGCTGACGGATCTGGCTGCTCATGGCTGGCTGACGGCTCTGGCGGATCCTGGCTGGACGGCTCATGGCTGGCTGACGGATCTGGCTGCCCATGGCTGGCTGACGGATCTGGCTGCTCATGGCGTGGCTGACGGATCTGGCTGCTCATGGCTGGCTGACGGATCTGGCTGCTCATGGCTGGCTGACGGATCTGGCTGCTCATGGCTGGCTGACGGATCTGGCTGCTCATGGCTGGCTAACGGATCTGGCTGCTCATGGCTGGCTGACGGATCTGGCTGCTCATGGCTGGCTGACGGATCTGGCTGCTCATGGCTGGCTGACGGATCTGGCTGCTCATGGCTGGCTGACGGATCTGGCTCTCATGGCTGGCTGACGGATCTGGGGACGCACACAAGGCCTAGTGCGTGGTGCCGGAACTGGTGGTCCCGGGTTGAGGACACGCATCTCAGGGCTAGTGCGGGGAGCAGCAACAGGACGCACAGGACTCTGGGGACACACAGGAGGCTTGGTGCGAATAGCCGGAACGGGCTGGACCAGGCTGGCGACTCGCACCCCTGGTTTGGTGCGAGTGGCAGGAACAGGCCGGGCCGGGCTGGCGACGCACACCGTAGGCTCCGTACGTGGCACAGGAACAGGCCGGGCTGGGCTGGCGACGCACACCGTAGGCTTCCTACGTGGCGCAGGGACAGGCCGGGCTGGGCTGGCGACGCACACCATAGGCTTCGTACGTGGCGCAGGAACAGGCCGGGCTGGGCTGGCGACGCACACCGTAGGCTTCCTACGTGGCGCAGGGACAGGCCGGGCTGGGCTGGCGAAGCACACCGTAGGCTTCGTACGTGGCGCAGGAAACAGGCCGGGCTGGGCTGGCGACGCACACCGTAGGCTTCCTACGTGGCGCAGGGACAGGCCGGGCTGGGCTGGCGACGCACACCGTAGGCTTCGTACGTGGCGCAGGAACAGGCCGGGCTGGGCTGGCGACGCACACCGTGGGCTTGACGCGTGGAGTAGACACAGGCCGGTCCGTACTGGGAACACACACCACTGGCCTTAACCGGGGCTCAGGAACGGGCCGGACCGGACTGGTAACACACTTCAGTCTCTCACGCCGTGCCACAACAACTTCCCTCCCTCTACTCGCCAATGGCTCCCGTACTCCGGTAGCCTTCTCTCCACGTCTACCTGTGGCAGCCTCCTGCTGCCCAGCCGCCCAAGCCATGTGCCCCCCCAAAAAATTTTCTTGGGGTTGCCTCTCGTCCTTCCGACGATGGCCCTGCCGACGCCGTTGCTCCTCTCTCCGTCGCCTCTCCACAGTTTCGCTCCATGGACGGCGATCCATCCCATCCAGGATCTCCTCCCAAGTCCAGGACCCTTTTCCGTCCAAAATCTCCTCCCATGTCCAGACCCTAGGCTCCTGGACACGCTGCTTGGTCCTTTGATGGTGGGTTTTTCTGTCACGGAGGTCTTCAAAATGAGCGGACCAAGGCGCAGCGTGATAAGCGTACATACTTTATTTTAATAAAGCGCACACACGAAAATGAAACAAAACACGATCGTAACGTCCTCAGTGAAAAAAACACGGAACACAGGAACAACAGGAACATGGAACAAAAACCCACCAACACAAGGTGAAAACACACAGAATAAATATGGCTCCCAATCAGAGATAACGAGCCGACAGCTGACACTCGTTACCTCCGATTGGGAGTCACCAGACCAATCACCACAAAACACAAACAAATGAAACACACCCATACCCAACACCACCAAATGAAATACACTCTGGCTCTAAACCACAGTCCCGGAGCCAGAGTGTGACACCAAGGATGTTTTCAGGACGTTCTTAGAACGTTGTGTCATGGTCCCCTGAAGGTTTTTGTCTAGTTGCGGTGAAAAATAAATCTACAACTTGTTACTGTACTTTTACAACTAAATTAAGGCGTTAATGTTAAAGAACTGTATGCTTGGGACTGGAACTCACATCCTCTTGGGATTGGAACTCTCAGCCTCTTGGGATTGGAACTCACAGCCTCTTGGGACTGGAACTCACAACCTCTTTGGACTGGAACTCACAACCTCTTTGGACTGGAACTCACAACCTCTTCGGACTGGAACTCACAACCTCTTTGGACTGGAACTCACAACCTCTTTGGACTGGAACTCACAGCCTCTTGGGACTGGAACTCACAACCTCTTTGGACTGGAACTCACAACCTCTTCGGACTGGAACTCACAACCTCTTTGGACTGGAACTCACAACCTCTTGGGATTGGAACTCACAGCCTCTTGGGATTGGAACTCACAACCTCTTGGGACTGGAACTCACAACCTCTTGGGATTGGAACTCACAACCTCTTGGGATTGGAACTCACAACCTCTTGGGACTGGAACTCACAGCCTCTTGGGATTGGAACTCACAACCTCTTGGGACTGGAACTCACAGCCTCTTGGGATTGGAACTCACAACCTCTTGGGACTGGAACTCACAGCCTCTTGGGACTGGAACTCACAACCTCTTGGGACTGGAACTCATCAACAGTTGATGAAACTGAGGAGTTTTTCTGTCTGTAATAAAGCCCTTTTTGTGGGGAAAAACTCATTCTGATTGGCTGGGCCTGGCTCCCCAGTGGGTGGGCCTATGGCTGCTCCCCTGCCCAGTCATGTGACATCCATAGATTAGGGCCTAATTTATTTATTTCAACTGACTGATTTCCTGATATGAACTGTAACTCAGTAAAACTGTTGAAATTGTGGCATGTTGCATTTATATTTTCGTTCAGTATAGTTAGTTGGCTAAGCCACGAAGCCATGTAAAGTTTCAGGCCTTACCTCGTCCATGACTTGTGTTGTTGAAGTTACTGGTGTATCTCTGGAAGCAGATCTCTGTCATCTGGTTCTAGACAATCAGAATGTCCCGGTGTGGTGAGAGAACTCGATCAGTTGGAATACGTGGAGATAGGAGCGCTTATTTCAAAGAGCGCTCTGTAAACCACGCCCCAGTTGGCAGAGCTAGGCATGTTGCACTGGGACACGTTTTAATACCGACAAAGATTCTCATTTTACACAATGGGTCCGCCGTGGTTCTGCGTAGCCTAGTTTTGCTAATATATTTGAGAACATGTATTGTAGTTAATTTTAATCTGTGACTTAATAAGTAAAATATCTTTGAGCAGTGAACAAGGAATCCCAGACAGTTGGCAATAGAACATACCAGAAGGGGCATCGTTTACTTGGCTACCCAAATGATTGACTTCATCTGGTTTCCACAAGTGTTTGGAATACATTGAGCTCGTCGACAAACAGACCATGGGACACCTTTTCACACGAAGGTCCGCGGTGGGTCTGTGTAAATTATGCGATTATATTGGAGACAGGTTTATAGCAGTGAATGTCATCTATTCATTTACTGTTATAGTATTTCTAAGTAGAAGCCATATCAGCCAGGGAAACTCATTGTTCTCACTTTAGGAATGATTTTCTTGTGATCACAACAGAACTGCTTATTTTACTCAACTAGAGATTGAAATAAATAGTGTATCACAGCGAGGTCAAACAGGTGTGGCCTGACTGAGTACACCCTTGCCTGACACCTGGAAGTGCCTGGCCCAACCCTACCTGGCCCAATCTTACCTGTCCCAATCTTACCTGGCCCAATCTTACCTGCTACCAGCCTGTTGCTTACTCCCTCGCAAGTCACGCACCCCCTTACTTACCATGACATATTTATGAAAAGCTTATTTCCATCTGAACAGGCCTCTGGTCATAAGTAGTGCCTTACACAGGGAAGAGTCGGAGGGAATAGGGTGTCCTTTGGGATGCATTCTGGCTGTTGTATTGGTATTGATTATGGAAGAGTTATAGGGTGGTGTCCTTTGGGATGCATTCTGTCAATGGACTAATGAAACAAATACCAAAAGATAGATTTTGGGTGGAATTTTCCTTTAAGTGTTTTTCCTCAGGCCACTACTCTACAATACAAGATCCACGTGTACGTGTGTGTGTATGTTATCATGTGTATGTGTATGTTATCATGTGTGTGCGTATGTTATCATGTGTATGTGTATGTTATCATGTGTATGTGTATGTTATCATGTGTGTGCGTATGTTATCATGTGTATGCGTATGTTATCATGTGTGTGTGTATATTATCATGTGTATGTGTATGTTATCATGTGTATGTGTATGTTATCATGTGTGTGCGTATGTTATCATGTGTATGTGTATGTTATCATGTGTATGTGTATGTTATCATGTGTATGTTATCATGTGTATGTGTATGTTATCATGTGTATGTGTATGTTATCATGTGTATGTTATCATGTGTATGTTATCATGTGTATGTTATCATGTGTATGTGTATGTTATCATGTGTATGTTATCATGTGTGTGTGTATGTTATCATGTGTATGTTATCATGTGTATGTGTATGTTATCATGTGTATGTGTATGTTATCATGTGGTGTGTATGTTATCATGTGTATGTGTATGTTATCATGTGTATGTGTATGTTATCATGTGTATGTGTATGTTATCATGTGTATGTTATAATGTGTATGTTATCATGTGTATGTTATCATGTGTATGTGTATGTTATCATGTGTATGTGTATGTTATCATGTGTATGTTATCATGTGTGTGTGTATGTTATCATGTGTATGTGTATGTTATCATGTGTGTGTGTATGTTATCATGTGTATGTTATCATGTGTATGTGTATGTCATCATGTGTATGTGTATGTTATCATGTGTATGTTATCATGTGTGTGTGTATGTTATCATGTGTATGTTATCATGTGTGTGTGTATGTTATCATGTGTATGTTATCATGTGTATGTGTATGTTATCATGTGTATGTTATCATGTGTATGTGTATGTTATCATGTGTATGTTATCATGTGTGTGTGTATGTTATCATGTGTATGTGTATGCTATCATGTGTGTGTGTATGTTATCATGTGTGTGTGTATGTTATCATGTGTGTGTGTATGTTATCATGTGTATGTGTATGTATCACCCTTCACAGTCTTGGGGGATTTCAACCTCCCCACGTCTACATTTGACTCATTTCTCTCTGCCTCCTTCTTTCCACTCCTCTCCTCTTTTGACCTCACCCTCTCACCATCCCCCCCCACTCACAAGGCAGGCAATACGCTTGACTTCATCTTTACTAGATGTTGCTCTTCTACTAATCTCACTGCAACTCCCCTCCATGTCTCCGACCACTACTTTGTATCCTTTTCTCTCTCGCTCTCCTCCAACACTACTCACTCTGCCCCTACACAGATGGTAACGCGCCGCCGCAACCTTCGCTCTCTCTCTCCCACTACTCTCTCCTCTTCCATCCTATCATCTCTTCCCTCTGCTCAATCCTTCTCCCTCCAATCTCCTGATTCTGCCTCCTCAACCCTCCTCTCCTCCCTTTCTGCATCCTTTGACTCCCTGTGTCCCCTATCCTCCCCGGCCGGCTCGGTCCTCCCCTCCAGCTCTGTGGCTTGATGACTCATTGCGAGCTCACAGAACAGAGCTCCGGGCAGCTGAGCGGAAATGGAAGAAAACTAAACTCCCTGCCGACCTGGCATCTTTTCACTCCCTCCTCTCTACATTTTCTTTCATCTGTTTTCTGCTGCTAAGGCCACTTTCTCTACCACTCTAAATTCCAAGCATCTGCCTCTAACCCTAGGAAGCTCTTTGCCACATTCTCCTCACTGCTGAATCCCCCCCCCCCCCCCCCCCCCCCCCCCCCCCCCCCCCCCCCCCCCCCCCCCCCCCCCCCACCCCCCCCCCCCCCCCCCCCATCCTCCCTCTCTGTGGATGACTTTGTCAACCACTTTGAAAAGAAGGTTGACGACATCCGATCCTCGTTTGTTAAGTCTAATGACACTGCTGGTCCTGCTCACACTGTCCTACCCTATGCTTTGACTTCTTTCTCCCCTCTCTCTCCAGATAAAATCTTGCGACTAGTGACTGCAGGCCGCCCAACAACCTGCCCGCTTGACCCCATCCCCTCCTCTCTTCTCCAGACCATTTCCGGTGACCTTCTCCCCTACCTCACCTCGCTGATCAACTCATCCTTGACCGCTGGCCATGTCCCTTCCGTCTTCAAGAGAGCGAGAGTTGCACCCCTTCTCAAAAAACCAACACTCGATCCCACTGATGTCAACAACTACAGACCAGTATCCCTTCTTTCTTTTCTTTCCAAAACTATTGAGCGTGCCGTCTTTAGCCAACTCTCTTGCTATCTCTCTCAGAATGACCTTCTTGATCCAAACCAGTCAGGTTTCAGGTCTGGTCATTCAACTGAGACTGCTCTTCTCTGTGTCACGGAGGCTCTCCGCACTGCTAAAGCTAACTCTCTCTCCTCTGTTCTTGTCCTTCTAGACCTGTCTGCTGCCTTTGATACAGTGAACCATCAGATCCTCCTCTCCACCCTCTCCGAGCTGGGCATCTCCGGCGCGGCTCACTCCTGGATTGCGTCCTACCTGACCGGTCGCTCCTACCAAGTGGCGTGGCGAGAAGCTGTCTCCGCACCACGTGCTCTCACCACTGGTGTCCCCCAGGGCTCAGTTCTAGGCCCTCTCCTTTTCTCCCTATACACCAAGTCACTTGGCTCTGTCATATCCTCACATGGCCTCTCCTATCATTGCTACGCTGACGATACACAACTAATCTTCTCCTTTCCCCCTTCTGATAACCAGGTGGCGAATCGCATCTCTGCATGTCTGGCCGACATATCAGTATGGATGACGGATCACCACCTCAAGCTGAACCCTGGCAAGACGGAGCTGCTCTTCCTCCCGGGGAAGGACTGCCCGTTCCATGATCTCGCCATCACGGTTGACAACTCCGTTGTGTCCTCCTCCCAGAGTGCGAAGAGCCTTGGCGTGACCCTGGACAACACCCTGTCGTTCTCCGCCAACATCAAGGCGGTGACCCGATCCTGCAGGTTCATGCTCTACAACATTCGGAGAGTACGACCCTGCCTTACACAGGAAGCGGCACAGGTCCTAATCCAGGCACTTGTCATCTACCGTCTGGATTACTGCAACTCGCTGTTGGCTGGGCTCCCTGCCTGTGCCATTAAACCCCTACAACTCATCCAGAATGCCGCAGCCCGTCTGGTGTTCAACCTTCCCAAGTTCTCTCACGTCACCCCGCTCCTCCGCACACTCCACTGGCTTCCAGTTGAAGCTCGCATCTGCTACAAGACCATGGTGCTTGCCTACGGAGCTGTGAGGGGAACGGCACCTCCGGACCTTCAGGCTCTGATCAGTCCCTACACCCAGGCGAGGGCATTGCGTTCATCCACCTCTGGCCTGCTGGCTCCCCTTCCTCTGCGGAAGCATAGTTCCCGCTCAGCCCAGTCAAAGCTGTTCGCTGCTCTGGCACCCCAATGGTGGAACAAGCTCCCTCACGACGCCAGGACAGCGGAGTCACTCACCACCTTCCGGAGACATTTGAAACCCCACCTCTTTAAGGAAAACCTGGGATAGGATAAAGTAATCCTTCTACACCCCCCCCCCCCCCCCAAAAAAAAAAAAAAAGTATAATTGTAAAGTGGTTATCCCACTGGCTATAGGGTGAATGCACCAATTTGTAGTCGCTCTGGATAAGAGCGTCTGCTAAATGACGTAAATGTGCCCTTGAGCAAGGCACTTAACCCTAATTGCTCCTGTAAGTCGCTCTGGATAAGAGCGTCTGCTAAATTACTAAAATGTAAAATGTAAATGTATGTTATCATGTGTATGTTATCATGTGTATGTGTATGTTATCATGTGTATGTTATCATGTGTATGTTATCATGTGTGTGTGTATGTTATCATGTGTATGTGTATGTTATCATGTGTATGTGTATGTTATCATGTGTATGCGTGTAAGCGTGTGTCTGTGCCTCTTCAGTCCCCGCTGTTCCATGTATCATTTTTTAAATAATAATAATAATATGCCATTTAGCAGATGCTTTTATCCAAAGCGACTTACAGTCATGCGTGCATACATTTTTGTGTATGGGTGGTCCCGGGGATCGAACCCACTACCTTTGGCGTTACAAGTGCCGTGCTCTACCAGCTGAGCTACAGAGGACCATTTTTGATCTGATTATACTGCTGGCATGAGTTACTTGATGTGGAATAGAGTTCCATGTAGTCATGTCTCTATGTAGCCATGAGCCCCACCCTGCCTACTGTAAACCATGTCTCCATCCCATCCCCCCAGTTAAGCAAACACAAGGGAGAGGTCCCTTCTGTGGTCCTCTGTAGCTCAGCTGGTAGAGCACGGCGCTTGTAACGCCAAGGTAGTGGGTTCAATCCCTGGGACCACCCATACACAAAAAGAAATGTATGACCGTAAGTCGCTTTGGATAAAAGCGTCTGCTAAATGGCATATTATTAGAGGCTGTGACTATAATTCATGTAGTAAATTACTTTATTCTATAAACTTCCTTTGTGAATGCGTGTCCTTTGTGAAGGGACACTGAATAAAACCTTCATTCAGCCAAGAAATCCATATTTTCATTAATGAAATATTCATCAGACTGAACAGTCATGTACCAATGAGATGAATGTTGTGCAGTTGTGGTGTTGTTGCCGTTCAACCCCATCTAGTGTTGACATGGAATAGCTCAGCCTTCCTGTGTTTGTGATAACCATGGCGACCAGTATTGTAAATAAAGAGATGTGCAGAAAGATCATCAGCCTCTGTCTGTGGATCCTTTCTCCTTAATGTATTTTTCATGTCAGCCAGGGCCATCTTTTAAAGAAACAATTTATTTCAATCTCTAGTTGAGTAAAATAAGCAGTTCTGTTGAAAATCATAATAATTCATAAAGTGAGAACATTGAGTTTCCCTGGATGATATGGCTTCTACTTAGAAATACTATAACAGTAAATGAATAGATGACATTCACTGCTATAAACCTGTCTCCAAGATAATCGCATAATTTACACAGACCCACCGCGGACCTTCGTGTGAAAAGGTGTCCCATGGTCTGTTTGTCGACAAGCTCAATGTATTCCAAACACTTGTGGTAACCAGATGAAGTCAATCATTTGGGTAGCCTAGTAATCGATGCCCCTTCTGGTATGTTATATTGCGAACTGTCTGGGATTCCTTGTTCACTGCTCAAATATATTTTACTTATTAAGTCAAAGATGAAATTAACTACCATACATGTTCTCAAATATATTAGCAAAACTAGGCTACGCAGAACCACGGCGGACCCGTTGTGTAAAATGAGAATCTTTGTCGGTATTAAAACGTGTCCCAGTGCAACATGCCTAGCTCTGCCCACTGGGCTCCACATATTCCAACTGATCCGACTTCTCTCGCCACACCGTAGCTGAAACTAACACCACATAGGATCAATCGCAACAACAATAGTAACGCAAAAAGCCTTGTCATAGAGTCCTTTCGTGGCTACATCCATAACACATCAGTTCGATAAAATCACGACAACATGGGATGGACATGAGGTGTATCTGTCAAATCAGCTAGCTTAGCTTAGTTTAGTTTATCTTTGCAGTGCGTTAGCGTTGAAATTAACCGCCTTACCAGCCCCTACATTTGTATTGAACTGAAATGGTGCCTCCGCAAGATATGCAGTTTATGTATAAACGTGTAAAAAGCAATAATAGTTACAAAGAAGAGAACATACGACTGAAACTAATCACATTCACATGACAGAAGAGAACTGGGTGACTTTTATTGTTGTTGTTTGCGTCGTTTAGGAGTGCGACGGAACACACGTCACAGAGTAGGCGTTCCCTAACGGAAATGTGCAAATACGCTCCAATAGGATCTCGCTAGCTCCTGCTTGGCTCCGCCCACCTCCTTGCTTGTTCTGCCCACTATGATTAATTTGCTCCCATTGGAAACGACAGGCTGTGGTATATCTTAGGTAAATTATACAAATCTTTGGGGAATAATTATCTTCTTCTTCTTCTTCTTCTTCTTCTTCTTCTTCTTCTTCTTCTTCTTCTGAAAGGTGTATTGCCGCCCACTACTGGATGCAGAAAACAAAAAAGGGGGAAATCCAAAATGGAAAAGGGGAAAAACTAAAACTTTAAACCCCTACAAAATTCTGAAAATCATCATACAAAATCAAACAAACAGTAATCCTCAGTCATTGAAATTCACTCAGATCCCTACACAGATCCCTACTCAGATCCCTAAACAGATCCCTACTCAGATCCCTACTCAGATCCCTACTCAGATCCCTACACAGATCCCTACACAGATCCCTACACAGATCCCTACACAGATCCCTACTCAGATCCCTACACAGATCCCTACTCAGATCCCTACTCAGATCCCTACTCAGATCCCTACTCAGATCCCTACACAGATCCCTACTCAGATCCCTACTCAGATCCCTACACAGATCCCTACACAGATCCCTACTCAGATCCCTACTCAGATCCCTACACAGATCCGGGGACCTGAGAGGGCCAAACTGCTCCAACCAGTATTCTGTGCAGCTCCTCGCCCGTGACATCCTTCAATCCCAAGAAGTGTTCAGCTGCAGATATGATGATATCAATCTTTCTTGAATTGTTGTCCACTCTGGCAGTGCAGTTTATCGCCATAGCAATAAATGCCAAAAAGTTCAATATGACTCTGAGGGTTTCTGGATCCTGCACCTGCAGGAACCCATAGCACTAGAGTGCGACCTCCATCATGGCGACCAACACACTCTCACTTTCTTTCACTCTTTTCGCAGCCTCGGCATAAGAGATACGCTGGACAGCTCTTACCCTGGCAATCTCTGCCTACTTCACCCTATGAGGTCCAGCTATCTAAACTAGATTGTCAGTTAACCTAGCCAGCTATCTAAACTAGACTGGCAGTTAACCTAACCAGCTATCTAAACTAGACTGGCAGTTAACCTAACCAGCTATCTAAACTAGACTGGCAGTTAACCTAGCCAGCTATCTAAACTAGATTGGCAGTTAACTTAGCCAGCTATCTAAACTAGACTGGCAGTTAACCTAACCAGCTATCTAAACTAGATTGGTAGTTAACCTAACCAGCTATCTAAACTAGACTGGCAGTTAACCTAACCAGCTATCTAAACTAGACTGGCAGTTAACCTAACCAGCTATCTAAACTAGACTGGCAGTTAACCTAGCCAGCTATCTAAACTAGATTGGCAGTTAACTTAGCCAGCTATCTAAACTAGACTGGCAGTTAACCTAGCCAGCTATCTAAACTAGATTGGCAGTTAACTTAGCCAGCTATCTAAACTAGACTGGCAGTTAACCTAACCAGCTATCTAAACTAGATTGGTAGTTAACCTAACCAGCTATCTAAACTAGACTGGCAGTTAACCTAACCAGCTATCTAAACTAGACTGGCAGTTAACTTAGCCAGCTATCTAAACTAGACTGGCAGTTAACCTAACCAGCTATCTAAACTAGATTGGTAGTTAACCTAACCAGCTATCTAAACTAGACTGGCAGTTAACCTAACCAGCTATCTAAACTAGACTGGCAGTTAACCTAACCAGCTATCTAAACTAGACTGGCAGTTAACTTAGCCAGCTATCTAAACTAGATTGGTAGTTAACCTAACCAGCTATCTAAACTAGATTGGTAGTTAACCCAACCAGCTATCTAAACTTGTAATAGTCATGGCCGAATACTGACCGGGCACACAGGGTAAGTGCCCAGGGGCCCCATTGATTTTGTTAATCTCACTCAGACTCCTATTAACATGGCATAAATCATGGCTGAATCTGTAGAATTGTAGGAATCTAGAATCTAGAAATAACAACAAGTAGAGCACTGACAGCTGTCAGGGTAGCTAGCTAGCATGCTAACCTTATCTAGCTAAAGTTATCTGTTGTTGCTACATCATATTCAAAAGATTAGCCAGCTGTCTAGGTAATGGCTGGTTCTGGAGCTGGACTAGTCATAAGCATTTAGGGAAAACGTTGCCACAGATGTATAGGGGAAACCAGTATATCTGACTTTGCCATCTATTGTTGTCTCCAAAGATTCCGCAAATAAAACAATAGAAATAGAAAGAATAAGATGAAGCTCCGGTAATATGGATAGCCTAGCTATTGAATGGCTTGGTAATATGGACAGCCTAGCTATTGAATGGTTTGGTAATATAGACAGCCTAGCTATTGAATGGCTTGGTAATATGGACAGCCTAGCTATTGAATGGTTTGGTAATATAGACAGCCTAGCTATTGAATGGTTTGGTAATATGGACAGCCTAGCTATTGAATGGTTTGGTAATATGGACAGCCTAGCTATTGAATGGTTTGGTAATATGGACAGCCTAGCTATTGAATGGTTTGGTAATATGGACAGCATAGCTATTGAATGGTTTGGTAATATGGACAGCCTAGCTATTGAATGGTATGGTAATATGGATAGCCTAGCTATTGAATGGTATGGTAATATGGATAGCCTAGCTATTGAATGGTTTGGTAATATGGACAGCCTAGCTATTGAATGGTTTGGTAATATGGACAGCCTAGCTATTGAATGGTATGGTAATATGGATAGCCTAGCTATTGAATGGGGTGGTAATATGGATAGCCTAGCTATTGAATGGCTTGGTAATATGGACAGCCTAGCTATTGAATGGTTTGGTAATATAGACAGCCTAGGTATTGAATGGCTTGGTTGGTAATATGGACAGCCTAGCTATTGAATGGTTTGGTAATATAGACAGCCTAGCTATTGAATGGTTTGGTAATATGGACAGCCTAGCTATTGAATGGTTTGGTAATATGGACAGCCTAGCTATTGAATGGTTTGGTAATATGGACAGCCTAGCTATTGAATGGTTTGGTAATATGGACAGCCTAGCTATTGAATGGTTTGGTAATATGGACAGCCTAGCTATTGAATGGTTATGGTAATATGGATACCTAGCTATTGATGGTAAATGGTACCTAGCTATTGAATGGTTTGGTAATATGGATAGCCTAGCTATTGAATGGTTTGGTAATATGGACAGCCTAGCTATTGAATGGTTTGGTAATATGGACAGCCTAGCTATTGAATGGTTTGGTAATATGGGACAGCCTAGCTATTGAATGGTTTGGTAAATGGACAGCCTAGCTATTGAATGGTTTGGTAATATGGACAGCCTAGCTATTGAATGGTTTGGTAATATGGACAGCCTAGCTATTGAATGGTATGGTAATATGGATAGCCTAGCTATTGAATGGTATGGTAATATGGATAGCCTAGCTATTGAATGGTTTGGTAATATGGATAGCCTAGCTATTGAATGGTTTGGTAATATGGACAGCCTAGCTATTGAATGGTTTGGTAATATGGACAGCCTAGCTATTGAATGGTTATGGTAATATGGATAGCCTAGCTATTGAATGGTTTGGTCCATATGGACAGCCTAGCTATTGAATGGTTTGGTAATATGGACAGCCTAGCTATTGAATGGTTTGGTAATATGGATAGCCTAGCTATTGAATGGTTTGGTAATATGGACAGCCTAGCTATTGAATGGTTTGGTAATATGGATAGCCTAGCTATTGAATGGTTTGGTAATGAGGACAGCCTAGCTATTGAATGGTTTGGTAATATGGATAGCCTAGCTATTGAATGGTTTGGTAATATGGACAGCCTAGCTATTGAATGGTTTGGTAATATGGACAGCCTAGCTATTGAATTGTAGGTAATATGGATAGCCTAGCTATTGAATTGTAGGTAATAGGGATAGCCTAGCTATTGAATGGTTTGATAAAATGGATAGCCTAGCTATTGAATGGTTTGGTAATATGGACAGCCTAGCTATTGAATTGTAGGTAATATGGATAGCCTAGCTATTGAATGGTTTGGTAATATGGACAGCCTAGCTATTGAATGGTTTGGTAATATGGACAGCCTAGCTATTGAATGGTTTGGTAATATGGACAGCCTAGCTATTGAATGGTATGGTAATATGGATAGCCTAGCTATTGAATGGTATGGTAATATGGATAGCCTAGCTATTGAATGGTTTGGTAATATGGATAGCCTAGCTATTGAATGGTTTGGTAATATGGACAGCCTAGCTATTGAATGGTTTGGTAATATGGACAGCCTAGCTATTGAATGGTATGGTAATATGGATAGCCTAGCTATTGAATGGTTTGGTCATATGGACAGCCTAGCTATTGAATGGTTTGGTAATATGGACAGCCTAGCTATTGAATGGTTTGGTAATATGGATAGCCTAGCTATTGAATGGTTTGGTAATATGGACAGCCTAGCTATTGAATGGTTTGGTAATATGGATAGCCTAGCTATTGAATGGTTTGGTAATATGGACAGCCTAGCTATTGAATGGTTTGGTAATATGGACAGCCTAGCTATTGAATTGTAGGTAATATGGATAGCCTAGCTATTGAATTGTAGGTAATAGGGATAGCCTAGCTATTGAATGGTTTGATAAAATGGATAGCCTAGCTATTGAATGGTTTGGTAATATGGACAGCCTAGCTATTGAATTGTAGGTAATATGGATAGCCTAGCTATTGAATGGTTTGGTAATATGGACAGCCTAGCTATTGAATTGTAGGTAATATGGATAGCCTAGCTATTGAATGGTTTGGTAACATGGATAGCCTAGCTATTGAATGGTTTGGTAACATGGATAGCCTAGCTATTGAATGGTTTGGTAATATGGACAGCCTAGCTATTGAATGGTTTGGTAATATGGACAGCCTAGCTATTGAATTGTAGGTAATATGGATAGCCTAGCTATTGAATTGTAGGTAATATGGATAGCCTAGCTATTGAATGGTTTGGTAAAATGGATAGCCTAGCTATTGAATGGTTTGGTAATATGGACAGCCTAGCTATTGAATTGTAGGTAATATGGATAGCCTAGCTATTGAATGATTTGGTAATATGGACAGCCTAGCTATTGAATTGTAGGTAATATGGATAGCCTAGCTATTGAATGGTTTGGTAACATGGATAGCCTAGCTATTGAATGGTTTGGTAATATGGACAGCCTAGCTAATGAATGGTTTAGTAATAAGGATAGCGTAACTATTGAATGGTTTGGTAATATGGATAGCCTAGCTATTGAATGGCTTGGTAATATGGACAGCCTAGCTAATGAATGGTTTAGTAATAAGGATAGCGTAACTATTGAATGGTTTGGTAATATGGATAGCCTAGCTATTGAATGGCTTGGTAATATGGATAGCCTAGCTATTGAATGGTTTGGTAATATGGATAGACTAGCTATTGAATGGTTTGGACTAGAGATGTGTTTTCCTACATTGTAATGGCCACGGTGCAACATAGGCTGCTGACAGGCTATTCCGCTGCGCTACAGCAAAGCCAAGTCAGCCCGTGGTTCTCCCAGCTAGGGGCAGTGACCTTGCTCACGATGTGCGCCACAAATTATATGTAACAACACCCTGAGCGCATTGGACACGAAACGAAACACCAATACAAATGTAACAACGGCAAAAAATAGATAAGTTCCAAAATACAATCATATCACACGCAATTTTACCCAATTATTGTCATGTGGTGAGGTGTATGTGGTGTGGAAGTCAGGCGCAGGACACCGAGGCTCAGTCCAACAGAGTTTACTCAAAAATCCAACAAGGAAACGGTAAACAAACTACCTCGAAACAATCAGAGGCGAGCATTTACGCACAATGCGTAAAACACTAAAACAGCAAACAAGAAACAAAACACGCAGCACAACGACAGGCGAACAACAACACACAATCTAACTAACACAAAACAGGGAACTTATAGGACACGTAATTAGGACACAAACAGACACAGGTGTACCAGACAGACTAAAGCAATCAATACACGAAACATACAACGGTGGCAGCTAGTATTCCGGGGACGACGAACGCCGAAGCCTGCCCGAACCAGGAGGAGGAGCAGCCTCGGCCGAAACCGTGACAGTACCCCCCCCCCTTGACGCGCGGCTCCAGCCGTGCGCCGACCCCGGTCTCGGGGACGGCCAGGAGGACGCGGACCCGGGCGCGTGGGATGCCCACGGTGGAACTCTGTCAGGAGGGATGGGTCGAGAATGTCCCTCCTAGGCACCCAGCACCGTTCCTCCGGACCGTACCCCTCCCACTCCACGAGATACTGGAGACCACTCCTCCGGCGCCTCGAGTCCAATATAGTCCGGACCCTGTACGCCGGTGCCCCCTCGATGTCCAAAGGGGGTGGAGGGGTCTCTCCTATCTCCTCCTCTTGGAGTGGACCAGCTACCACCGGCCTGAGAAGAGACACATGGAACGAGGGGTTAATATTTTTGTACTCAATAGGTAGTTGTAATCTGTAACACACCTCGTTCAATCTTCTCAGGACTTTGAAGGGCCCCCACAAACCGCCGACCCAGCTTCCGGCAGGGCAGGCGGAGGGGCAGGTTTCGAGTCGAGAGCCAGACTCGATCTCCCGGTGCGTACACCTGCCCCTCACTGCGGTGGCGATCGGCGCTCGCCTTTTGTTGACGGATGGCACGCTGCAGATGGACATGGGCAGCGTCCCACGTCTCCTCCGAGCGCCGAATCCACTCGTCCACCGCAGGGGCCTCGGTCTGGCTCTCGTGCCACGGTGCCAGGACCGGCTGATACCCTAAAATACACTGGAAAGGTGTTAATCCGGTGGAGGAGTGGCGGAGAGAGTTCTGGGCCATCTCTGCCCAGGGGATATACCTCGACCACTCCTCCGGCCGGTCCCGGCAATAGGACCTCAAAAACCTACCCACATCCTGGTTCACACGTTCAACCTGCCCATTGCTCTCTGGGTGGTACCCCCGAGGTAAGGCTAACCGAGACCCCCCAGGCGTTCCATGAAAGCCCCCCAGACTCTGGAGGTGAACTGGGGACCTCGGTCGGACACAATATCCTCGGGGACCCCATAGTGCCGGAACACGTGGGTAAAGAGGGCCTCGGCGGTCTGTAGGGCAGTAGGGAGACCCGGCAGTGGGGAGGAGACGACAGGCCTTAGAAAACCGATCCACAACGACCAAAATGGTGGTATTACCCTGGGAAGGAGGTAGATCGGTCACAAAATCTACCGAGAGGTGGGACCATGGTCGTTGTGGAACGGGCAGAGGATGTAACTTACCTCTGGGCAAATGTCTAGGTGCCTTACACTGGGCACATACCGAGCAGGAGGAGACATAAACCCTCACATCCCTGGCTAACGTTGGCCACCAGTATTTTCACGCTAAGGCAGTGCACCGTCCGACCAATACCAGGATGTCCAGAGGAGGGTGATGTATGAGCCCAAGAAATAAGCCGATCACGAACCTCGAGCGGAATGTACGTCCGCCCCACAGGACACTCGGGGGGAGTAGGGTCGGTACGCAGCGCCCGCTCGATTTCCGCATCGACCTCCCACACTACCGGAGCCACCAGACAAGACTCCGGCAGTATGGAAGTAGGCTCAATGGACCTCTCCTCTGTGTCATACTGCCGGGACAGGGCGTCTGCCTTACCGTTCTGGGACCCAGGGATGTATGTGATCTTAAAAACAAACCGGGTCAGGAACATGTTCCACCTAGCCTGACGAGGGTTCAATCTCCTAGCTGCCCGGATGTACTCCAGGTTACGGTGATCAGTCAGAATGAGGAAAGGGTGTTGAGCCCCCTCAAGCCAATGCCTCCACACCTTTAGGGCCTGGACTACAGCTAACAGCTCCCTGTCCCCAACGTCATAATTGCGCTCCGCCGAGCTGAGCTTCTTGGAGTAGAACGCACAGGGGCGGAGCTTAGGTGGCGTGCCGGACCGTTGTGACAGGACTGCCCCAATACCGGTCTCGGACGCGTCCACCTCTACTTGGAAAGGCAAAGAGGGATCCGGATGCGCCAGCACGGGGCCGAGGCGAACAGGTTCTTCAGCTTGACAAATGCCCTGTCCGCCTCAGCTGACCACTGCAAGCGCACCGGACCCCCCTTTAGCAGGGACGTAATGGGAGCTGCAAACCTGTCCAAAGCCCCGGATAAACCTCCGGTAGTAATTAGCAAACCCAAGAACCGCTGCACCTCTTTTACGGTGGTTGGAGTTTGCCAATTACGCACAGCCGATACCCGATCTACCTCTATCCTCCACGCCAGACGCGGACAACCGATAACCCAAAAAGGAGACGGACTCCTGGAAGAACAGGCATTTCTCTGCCTTGACATACAAGTCATGCTCCAACAGTCGTCTCAATACTTGGCGCACCTGGGCTACATGCTCGGCTCGTGTAGAAGAGTACACTAGAATGTCGTTCAATGTACACCACTACACCCTGCCCATGCATGTCCCGGAAAAATCTCATCAACAAAGGATTGGAAGACTGAAGGAGCATTCATTAACCCGTACGGCATGACGAGATACTCGTAATGACCCGAGGTGGTTGCTAAATGCTGTTTTCCATTCATCCCCCTCCCTAATGCGCACCAAATTGTACACGCTCCTGAGATCCAACTTTGTGAAGAACCGCGCTCCGCGTAATGACTCCGTCATCGTCGCAATCAGTGGAAGTGGGTAACTGTATTTTACTGTGATCTGATTGAGACTACGGTAATCAATACACGGGCGCAATCCCCCGTCCTTCTTCTTCACAAAGAAGAAACTCGAGGAGACCGGAAGAAGTAGAGGGCCGTATGTATCCCTGTGCCAAGGACTCGGCTATGTAAGGTCTCCATAGCCGCAGTATCCTCTTGAGACAGGGGGATACACACGACTCCTGGGAAGAGCTGCTTCAGTCTGGATATTTATCGCACAGTCCCCCTGTCTATGAGGAGGTAGCCGTGCTGCCCTCGATTTACTAAACACTAGTGCTAAATCCTCATACTCGGGGGGAATGCGCAGTGCGGGCACTTGGTTCGGACTCTCTACCGAGGTCGCCCCTATGGAAACACCTAG
The DNA here is from genome assembly GCA_902810595.1 of Coregonus sp. 'balchen'. NCBI lineage: Eukaryota > Metazoa > Chordata > Actinopteri > Salmoniformes > Salmonidae > Coregonus > Coregonus sp. 'balchen'. Next base: position 45,409,063 of record LR778279.1, on the reverse strand, counting down.
ACATCTCCCTACACACTGGGCAGACCACTCCATAAGAGCCCTCTGTTGCCACGCTATGGTAGGATCGTGGGTGCTTAACCAGGGAAGCCCCAACACCACTGGGTACGCAGGAGAGTCAATCAGATAGAAACTGAATGATTTCCTCATGACCCCCCTGCGTAGTCATCGTCAGCGGTGCTGTGACATCCTGATCAGACCCGACCCCAACGGCCGGCTGTCTAATGCATGGACAGGGAATGGAACTTCTACCGGCCGAAGGGGAATTCCTAAACCTAGCACCAAAATGCCCAGATCAATAAAGTTCCCAGCTGCGCCTGAATCTACTAGCGCCTTATGCTGGGAATGAGGTGCCACCTGTGGAAAACGCACAGGAATGCTCATGTGGCCAACAGAGAGCTTGGGTAAGTGGGGCGCCTATCACCCTGAAATGACTCCCCAGTGCGTGACATGTTGTCCCCTCTCTCAGAAGACCCTCCCCAGCACCTGGCCGCGGTGTGTGTCCTCCACGGCCACAGTTGGTGCAGGGTTGGCCCTCCTCGGGTTCTCCCTCCTCCTCCCTCTAGCGCCAGCACCCCCGAGCTCCATAGGAATAGGCTCGGAGGTGCTGGAGGATGGAATGGACGGCCCCCACTCGGGACGTCCGCGGGTAGCCAGCAGGGTGTCTAGACTGATGGAGATGTCCACCAGCTGGTTCGAACGACAGGTTGGTATCCCTGCAGGCCATCTCACGACGAACGTCCTCTCGTAGGCTACACCGATAGTGGTCAATGAGGGCCCCTCTCATTCCATTCCCGCATCCACTGCTAATGTCCGGAACTCCAGTGCGAACTCCTGTGCGCTCCTCTTCCCCGGTCAAGGTGGAAAGACCTCCCCCCCCCGCCCTTTCCCCCCCCCGGTGGTGATCGAAGACAGTCCTGAAACGCGGGGAAAAAACCCCGCTATGTGTGGTGGCGTCTATTCCCCTCCATTTGGCGTTGGCCCCCTCCAAGCCTTTCCCGGGGAGAGGGGGAAGGGCGGGGGACGTCTCGTATCCCGGGCGCCGGGGGTAATGGAAAAAGTTCTCCTTAGGAGAAAAACCCCACAACCCGGGCGAACCCTCTAACCCTCGGGAGCGAGAGCCCATGCCATGGGTTTTCCGGGGCGAGAAGGAGGACTGCCTTGGGTGGTGGTTGAGAAAGGGGTGGGCACCTCCCGATTCACAAACGGGGCAGTCTGTTGGGGCACCCTCCATACGGCCCCCCAGTTGCCGGGTCATGGGGGGAATTTAAACCGGATTCCCCGGGGAAGGGGGGGGCCCCCTGTTTTCCCGGGTGTTTTTCCCCAAAAGGGGGGGAAAAGGCCAGGGGGAGAAAAAAAAAAACCAAAAGGGGGGGGTAAAAAAGAAAACAGAGGGGAAAGGGGGAAAAAAAAAAAAAGAAAGAAACAAACCCCCCCCGCGACCCCAACCCAATTACAACCAAAACGGGCTAAACAATTTTCCAAAAAAAAAAGGAAACCTAAACAAAAATACCCGAACACAACGGGCAGCATTTCCGGGGCAAAAAACCCAACCGCCGAACCCAAAGGAGCACCCGGCAACCAAAAAAATTTAAAAAAAGGCATATAATTGGAACAGACCCGGCTAAAAAATTTTTTACATCACAATTTTCCCAAAAAAAGGGAAGGGGGAAAAGGGGTGGGGGTTAAAAGCAATTTTTTGCAAACCCCCAAAAAATTTCCCCCTTTTTTCATTATTTTCACCCTCTTTTCCCCCCACCCTCTTTTTTCCCCTCATTTTTTACCCCCTATTGGCACCCCTATTTTTACCCCTTTTTTTCACCCTCTTTTCCCCCCCCCTTTTTTTAAGCTCCCCGGTCGGGGGCCACGTGTAGGGGATGCAAAAAAGCTGTTTGGCCGTGTACCAAAGATGATTATTAATTTTTTACTCATGGTGAACCCGAAGGAAAACTTTGCAGGTGTTTTTGATTATAACAAAGCCATCTGGTGGGGGAACTTTAATTAAGTATTGGAAAATTTCGCCCCTTTCCTTTTTTCCCAAAAAAATTTTTTTTATACGTTTCAGCCTTTTTCTAAAAAGGGTTAATAAAAATTTCCTCTCAAACTACACAATCCCCATAAGACAAAAGAAAAAAAGGTTTTTCTAGATTTTGCAAAATATTCAAAAAAAAACAAAATACCTTTTTTACAAAAATATCAGACCTTTTCTTTAATTCAAAGAGCTCAGGGCACCCGTTTCCATTGATCATCCTTGAGGTTTCTACAACTGATTGGGTCTACCTGGGAAATTTAATTTTTGGACATGATTTGGAACAGCACAACCTGTCTTTTAAAGGGCCCCCCAGTTTAAGTGATCAACAAAAACCAAGCCTGAAACAAAGGGAATGGTCCTAGAGCCCGAACCGGATTGTGTGGGGGGCACAGACTGGGGAAAGGGGACCAAAAAAGTCGCAGCTTGAAAGGGCCCCAAGAAACGGGCCCCTCATTTTTATATGGAAGAAGTTTTGGGAACCACCAAAAGGGTTTCTAGATTGCCGCCCCCAAAAGGAGCAAACGGGGAGAAGGGCCTTGGCGGGAGGTGACCAAAAACCCAAAAGGTCACTCGACAGAGCTCCAAATTCCTTTGAAATGGGAGAACCTTCAGAAAGGGCAACTCTCGCAGCATCCCCCAATAAGGGGCTTTATGGTAAAGGGCCCGAAGGAAGCCACTCCTCAGTAAAAAGGCCCCACAGCCCGCTTGGAGTTTGCCAAGGCCCCAAAGGCCTCAGACCTAAAACAAAATTCTTGGTCGATGAAACCGATTTTTGGCCCCAATGCCAAGGGACGTCTGGAAAACCTGGCACCATCCCTACGTTTTTCATGGTGGTGGGGCCCTCAATTTTGGGGGGTTTTTTTTTAGCGGGAGGGGGGGAACTAGTCAGGGTCGAGACAAAGATGAACGAGCAAAATATAGAATCCTTGTGAAAACCTGCTCCAGATCTCAGGGCCAACGGGGGGGAAGGGGTTACCTTCAACAGAAAAGACCCCAAGCACCAGCCAAGAAAAACCCAAAGGGGTTGGGACAAGTCGAATTCCTTGAGTTGGCCCCAAAAGAGTGGTTGAAACCCCATAAAAAAATTCTGGGGAGACCTGAAAATGTGTTGCCGACGCTCCCCTCCAACCTGACGAGCTTGAGAGGATCGCAAAAGAATGGGGGAAATCCCCCAAAACAGGTTTTTTCAATTGTGATCATAACCCCCAAAAAGAGGTGTATCACTGCCAAGGTGCTTCAACAAAGTCTGAGTAAGGGGGAACCCTTTTGTAATGTCATATTTCAATTTTTTTTTTTTTGGGGGATAGTGGAAAAAAGGGGCAAGGAGTCTAAAAATTTTTGAAGCACTGTAACCCTGCACGAAAATGAAACAGACTGAAAAATATTAGGATGTAATCATAGGGAAACACCGGCAAGGGGAGGAAACACAAAAAACCACTCGGGGGGCCCCAACCAATCTCGCTTTTTGGGGCCTCCAAAGGCTAGGCCGGTCCATCTTGGGGAGGTTTTTCCCCATTCGACATTTAAATTCTCTTCTATCTTAAAAAAAATTTTAAATCATAAACCTTTCCTCCCCCCTCCCCAAAAGCTTCGCATTTACATTTCTACCCCGGAAAAAATATGTCTCCAGGATAATTCCTAAAACCTCTTGATGTGTGACGAGGAGACCCCCCTAAAACAAAACACCCCCCCCGACCCCCGGGTTTCCCTTTATCCTCTTTGAAACCCCCTTTTTTTTTATTTTGGGAAACACCCCTTTACCCCCCAAAAAAAAAATTCCCCCCTTAATTTCAATCCCTGCTTTTTTTAAAATTTTTAAAAAAAGGGGCCCCTCCCTCTTTCCCCCCCTCCATTTCCCCGGTTTTTTTCCCCCAAAA
>LR778279.1:45354585-45399585 GCA_902810595.1 Coregonus sp. 'balchen' | reverse complement strand
TGATATTTTCTTTATAACCCAACACTGATCTGTACTTCTCCACAACTTTGTCCCTGACCTGTTTGGAGAGCTCCTTGGTCTTCAGAGTGCCGCTTGCTTGGTGGTGCCCCTTGCTTAGTGGTGCTGCAGACTCTGGGGCCTTTCAGAACAGGTATATATACTGAGATCATGTGACAGATCATGTGACACTTAGATTGCACATAGGTGGTCTTTATTTAACTAATTATGTGACTTCTGAAGGTAATTGGTTGCACCAGATCTTATTTAGGGGCTTCATAGCAAATATGCACGCACCACTTTTCCGTTATTTATTCTTTAGCATTTTTTGAAACAAGTTATTTTTTTCATTTTACTTCACCAATTTGGACTATTTTGTGTATGTCCATTACATGAAATCCAAATAAAAATCCATTTAAATTACAGGTTGTAATGCAACAAAATAGGAAAAACGCCAAGGGGGATGAATACTTTGCAAGGCACTGTAGTTCTGAGATATTGAGCATCAGTTTTCACATCCCAGATCTCAGAACTGTTTCATAGTTAATTATTTTTTCATAACCTATTAAAAGGTACCTAAAGACATTTGTAAATTCGTTATTGTCACACCCTGGCTCTGGGACTTATTATGTTGAGCCAGGGTGTGTTCATTCTATGTTTTCTGTTTCTATGTTGGGTGTTCTAGGTTGTCTGTTTCTATGTTTGCCTGTGTGACTCCCAATCAGAGGCAACGAGTGTCAGCTGTCGGCTGGTTGTCTCTGATTGGGAGCCATATTTAACTGCCTGTGTTTCACTTTGTGTTTGTGGGTTTTTGTTCCTTATCGGTCAGTGTCACCGTGGACTTCACGAGTCGTGTTTTGTTTTGTATACTTTAACTAATTAAAGTCATGTTTGTTTCACACGCTGCGCCTTGGTCTACTCACTCCTACGACGATCGAGACAGAAAAACCCACCGTAAAAGGACCAAGCAGCGTGTCCAGGAGCAGGCAGCCTGGTCATGGGAGGAAGTGCCAGGAAAGGAGATGGAGAGGCTGGCGATGGCCCAGGTGGGCAAATCGTGGTCCTGGGAGGACATGCTCGGGGGCAAGGGACCTTGGGGGAGGATTAAGGCCCTGGCGAGAGAGGAGCAGCGGCGTCAGCAGTGCCATCGTCGGAAGGACGAGAGGCACCCCCAATAATTTTTTAGGGGGGGGCACACGGCATGGGCGACTGGGCAGCAGGAGGCTGCCACAGGGCGATTTGGAGAGGAGGCCACCGGGTTTGGGGGGCCAGAAGGCAGGTTGGCGGAGCCTGGATGGAGAGCGGAACCAACTTCCCGTGCTCAGGCATGGCAGCATGGGACGGGGCAGGTTCCGCGGTATGCGGAGCGGCGTACTGTGCCACGAGTGGTCCGGCATAGTCCTGTACGTCCTGTGCGAGTACCCTGCACGTGTCGTGCGAAGGTGGGTATGCAGCCAGGACGGAGTGTGCCGGCTCAACGCTCGTGGTCTCCAATGCCTCTCCGCGGTCCCGGATATCCTGCTCCAGTGTCACGTGCTGTTATGCCAGTACGGGTACACAGCCCTGTACGTCCTGTGCGGATGCCTCACACAGAGTGTGTGAGGGTAGGCATTCAGCCAGGACGGGTGGTGGCCGCTCTTCACTCCAGGTCTCCTATCCGTCTCCACAGCCCGGTTCGGCCTGTCCCTGCTCCACGCACCAAGCCTACTGTGTGCGTCGCCAGCCCAGCCCGGCCTGTCCCTGCTCCACGCACCAAGCCTACTGTGTGCGTCGCCAGCCCAGCCCAGCCCGTTCCTGCCACTCGCACCAAGCCAGGGGTGCGAGTCGTCAGTCTGGTCCAGCCCGTTCCTGCCACTCGCACCAAGTCAGGGGTACGAGTCGTCAGCCTGGTTCAGCCCGTTCCTGCTACTCGCACCAAGCCCGGGGTGCGAGTCGTCAGCCAGGTCCGGCTCGTCGCTGCTCCACGCACCAAGCCAAGGGGGCGCATCGTCAGCCAGGTCCGGTCCGTTCCTGCCTCACGCGCCAAGCCAGGGGTGCGCGTCGTCAGCCTGGTCCAGCCCGTTCCTGCTACTCGCACCAAGCCAGGGGAGCGAGTCGTCAGTCCGGCACAACCCGTGCCTGAGTCATCGGTGCAAATTCAGGTACCGCTCAACTGCTCCACTAAGGAGCTGAAGCCTACCGCTCCTGCTACGTCCAGTCCAGCTCCAGCCAGCGGGGCCAGACCGGACCAGGGGCGCTATGGGGGGTTTGTTGGAGGGTGGTGGGCAAGCCCGGAGCCGGAGCCGCCGCCGAGGAGGAATGCCCACCCAGCCCTCCCCTGTTTTGCTCGTATTTTAGGCGCGGTCGCAGTCCGCGCCTTTAGGGGGGGGTACTGTCACACCCTGGCTCTGGGACTTATTATGTTGAGCCAGGGTGTGTTCATTCTATGTTTTCTGTTTCTATGTTGGGTGTTCTAGGTTGTCTGTTTCTATGTTTGCCGGTGTGACTCCCAATCAGAGGCAACGAGTGTCAGCTGTCGGCTGGTTGTCTCTGATTGGGAGCCATATTTAACTGCCTGTGTTTCACTTTGTGTTTGTGGGTTTTTGTTCGTGTGTGTTTGTGGGTTATCGGTCAGTGTCACCGTGGACTTCACGAGTCGTGTTTTGTTTTGTATACTTTAACTAATTAAAGTCATGTTTGTTTCACACGCTGCGCCTTGGTCTACTCACTCCTACGACGATCGTGACAGTTATTTTAGGGGGGTGCAATTGCAGAAAGAACCTCTGAAATGTCAATCTGGGTTCAGCCATAAGGTTCTATCTGATACTTATAATAATAATATGCCATTTAGCAGACGCTTTTATCCAAAGCGACTTACAGTCATGTGTGCATACATTTTTACGTATGGGTGGTCCCGGGGATCGAACCCCACTACCCTGGCGTTACAAGCGCCATGCTCTACCAATTGAGCTACAGAGGACCACTTCTGAATTAGACATGTTCCGTTTTTAAGAAGACTGTAGCAATTTGAATACGATAGAATAACACTATTTTACCAAAATAGTCAGAACACATCATCAAATACATTTAAAAAATGTATTATGATCATCAGACGAATTACTGTCATCACTGAACAACGATGTGACAACATCATTTACTTTGAGATTTCTGACAGTGTTGTTTTTTTCGCTTGCTAGACTTGCTTAGACCATACATAGAGGGTGATGGCAAAGACGTGCTCTGATTGGTCCATCTGTATTTGTTCAGGCTTGTGATTGGATTGCAAATAGAATCTTATAGCGCCAAGTTCAAATGGGTTTATGCAGATAGAACGTTCTAGTTGAAAAAGCTCGACTCGACCCATTCTACTTGTGACTCGACTAGAGACTCAGAGCTTGTGACTTGAGACTTCCTTTATGACTCAAATAATATTGACATGGTCCCACCTCTGGCACAGTGGTCTAAGGCACTGCATCGCAGTGCTAGCTGTGCCACTAGAGATCCTGGTTCGAATCCAGGCTCTGTCGTAGCCGGCCGCGACCGGGAGACCCATGGGGCGGCGCACAATTGGCCCAGCGTCGTCCAGGGTAGGGGAGGGAATGGCCGGCAGGGGATGTAGCTCAGTTGGTAGAGCATGGCGTTTGCAACGCCAGGGTTGTGGGTTCGATAAAATAATGTATGCACTAACTGTAAGTCGCTCTGGATAAGAGCGTCTGCTAAATGACTAAAATGTAAATAATGGTGTGAGCTTTCTGTACAAAAAAAGTAAGGATAAACACGAAAAAAAGTCACAAAATAGCAAAGTCTGATTGGACCATCTCCGTCAGCGCCATCTTATCACCTCAACTACCATGTTGATAGTTAGGTTGAAGAATCTGCCGATGTGCCCCTTGAACAAGGCACTTCAAATCAAAGTTTATTGGTCGCATACACAGATTTGCAGGTGCCACGAAATGCTTGTGTTTCTAGCTCCAACAGTGCAGTAATATCTAGCAATACAATAAACACATAATCCAAAAAGTAAAAAATAAAGAAATCAAGACATATCAGAATGAGCAATATCCCTTAAGCCTAATTGTTTCCAGGGTCACCGTTGATAATGGCTGACCCTGGCTGTGACCCCACTCTCTGAGGGTGTCTCGGGGGAATTGGGATATGCAGAAAAACACATTTCCATTTTTTTTGTGTGAAACAGGACAAATATGTGTCTTATCTTGATTATTGTCCAGTCGTGTGGTCGAGCGCTGCAAATAAATACCTAGTTAAGCTGCAGCTGGCCAGAACAGAGCGGCACGTCTTGCTCTTCATTGTAATCAGAGGGCTGATATAAATACTATGCATGCCAGTATCTTTTGGCTAAGAGTTGAGGAGAGACTGACTGCATCACTTCTGCACTGACGTTGCGGTTAACGTTCGCAATGACACAGTCTCATGTGTACAACATCTGAAGACCTGCATCACTACACTGAGAGCTTTGCCGTTTCTAAAAGGACGTATTTGGGTGTTTTTGGAGTCTTTGTTCGTGTTTATCCGGGGCCCCGTACTGTGAGGATGAGGAAGTGATTTACTGTTTGGGGTAAGTTTCTCTAAAACGTGAAATCACAAAAAATTATCTGGACCCTTCTATAACATGCAATTTAAATTAAAAAAAAGAGAGATTTGGTTGTAAAAAAAGAAAACGTCTCCTTTAAAGGCCCAGTGGCCAGTTTCCACACTATGAGGTCGGAATAATACTGTGAAATTGTAAAAAATGATGATAATGCCCTTTTAGTGTAAGAGCTGTTTTGGTGGGATGGAGTTTTGGCCTGGTGATCACTTAACAGACAAATACAAAAAGAGAGTTCCAAACCTCTGAGCCAATAACAGGTCGTTTTCAGTTTTCCACTCCCCACTGTGAAACACTCCCAGACAGTCCTAGCTAATTTTGTTTCTTTTTGACCATTTTAATGTAAAACAATCACAGTAATCACTGGTACTTAATTATTACCCAGATTTTGTTTTGATATTGAGATAAAAACAGCTGAATCGGACCTTTAAACCAGACAGTTCAGCTGTTTGATTGGATGTCTCGCCTGTCATGTCGTCAGTAGGCGCCCAGGTCACAGGCTAGGTAGGAGACAGGTGTGTGTTGTGTTGTGTGAGTGTAGGTGTGAGTGGGTGTGAGTGGGTGTGGTGGGTGTGTGGGGTTTGGGGTGGTTTTGAGTGTTGGGGGGTTTGGGGTGCGAGTGCTGGGGAGGTGGGTGCGTGGAGTGTGTGTGTGGTGTGTGGTGGGGGTGTGTGTGTGGGGGTGGGTGTTGTGTGTACCTGTCAAGGTCGTAGGCCAGGCCCCCCGGTCAAAAGGGCGGCAGGGTACTCATCAAACACAAACTATTGTCTTTACAGGGGAGTAAGGTCCAAAAACGCGACCTTCTTTAGGATCACTGGTGACAGGTAGAGGGAGAGATGAATAGAGGAGGATAAATGGTGACAGGTAGAGGGGGATGAAAGAGTGTTTCGGAACCTGGGGACGGTAGAGAGAGGGGGAGAAAACAGAGTGTTACGGAAACCTGGGGACAGGTGGAGGAGAGATGAATCAGGTGTTTCAGATCACCTGGTGCAGGTAGGAGGAGAGGGAAACAGAGTGTTACAGATACCTGGTAAGGTAAAGGGGGAGGAGGAATCAGAAAGGGTTTGGATCCCCTGGTGACAGGTAGAGAGGAAGAGAATCGAGTGTTAAGATCACCTGGTGGACAGGTAGAGAGGAGAGATAAACAGAGTGTTTGGATCCCTGGGGACAGAGGAGAGAGATGAATCAGAGGTTAGGTACCCCGGTGACAGGTAGAGAGGAGAGAGAATCAGAGTGGGAAACCTGGTGAAAGGGAGAGAGGAGGAAAAGGGTAGGATACCGGGGACAGGGAGGGAGAGGGGTGAATCAGAGTGTTAGGTCACTGGGAAGGTAGAGAGGAGAATGAATAGAGGGGTTTGGACATGGGCAGGAGAGAGGAGGAGAATAAGGGTTTTCGGATCACTGGTGCCCGGTGAGGGGGAGAAATCGGGTGTTGGTCCCTGGTGAAGTGAGGGAGAATGAATAGGTGTTACGGTCACCGGTGACAGGTAGAGGGAGAATGAATAAAGGGGGTGTTTTTGGATCAACCTGGGACAGGTAGAGGGAGAGATGAATCAGAGTGTTAGGATCATGGTGACAGGGGAGAGAGGAGAGTGAAAAAGTGTTACGGATACGGGGACAGGTGAGAGGGAGAGAATCAGAGTGTTTCGGATACCCGGTGAAAGGTAGAGAGGAGAGATGAACGAGTGTAGGATCACCCGGGGCAGGTAGAGAGGAGGATGAATCAGAGTGTTTGGGTCACCTGGTGAAGGTAGGAGGAGAGATGTCAGAGTGTTTCAGTCACCCGGTGACAGGTAGAGGGGAGAGAGAAAGAGTGTTTTTCAATCACCTGGGGACAGGTAGAGAGGAGAGATGGGGAACAGAGGTTTTTCGGATCCCTGGTGACAGGTAGAGGGAGAGATGAACAGGTGTTGACACGGGGCAGGTAGAGAGGGGAGATGAATAGAGGTTTGACCTGGTGACAGGTAGGAGGAGAGGAATGAGTTTACGGGTCACCCCGGGGAAGGTAGAGAGGGAGATGAATCGAGTGTTACGGATCACCGGTGACAGGGGAGAGGGAGGATGAATCGGGTTAGGATACCGGTGACAGGTAGAGAGGAGGATGAATCAGAGTGTTTCGGATCACTGGTGAAAAGGGAGGGGGGGATGAATAGAGGTTCGGATCACCTGGGGGAAGGAGAAGGGGGGAGAGAATAGAGTGTTAGGATACCCGGTGACAGGTAGGGGAGGATGAACAGAGTGAGGTACCCCGGGGACAGGTTTGAGGGAAGATGAATCAGAGTGTTACGGTCACCTGGGAAAGGGTGAGGAAGGCGAGGACACACCTGGGAAGGTAGGGGAGAAGGGGAAGGGCGGATACCCGGGACAGGTAGGAGGGAGAGACAGAGTGTTTGGTCCCTGGGACAGGGAGAGGGAGGAGATAGAGTGTTAAGATAACCCCGGGACAGGTAAGAGGGAGAGATGAATCAGAGTGTTAGGATAACCCCGGTGACAGGTTTGAGGGGGGAGGAAGATGAAAGATGTTATAGATCACCGGGACGGGGGAGGAGAGATGAAACAGAGGTTACGGATAACCGGTGAAGGTAGAGAGGAGAGATGAATCAGAGTGTTGGGTCACCTGGGAAGGTAGAGGGAGAGATGAACAGATGTTTTTGGTCACCGGTGAAGGTAGGGAAAGGAGAGATGAATCAGGTGTTAGGTCACCTGGGAAGGTAGAGAGGGAGAGATAAGAGTGTTTGGATCACCCGGGAAGGAGAGGGGAGAGATAATCAGGGTTTAGATCACCCCGGTGATAGAGAGGAGAGATGATCAGAGGGGTTTTGATCACCTGGGACAGGGGAGAGGGGGAGAGAATCAGAGTGTTTTAATCACCCGGTGAAGGTAGAGAGGAGAGATGAATCAGAGTGTTAAGGGGTCACCGGGACAGGTAGGAGGAGAGTGAATCAGAGGTTAGGATCCCGGTGACGGAGAGAGGAGAGGAACAGGTGTTGGATCACCTGGTGAAGGTAGAGAGGAGAGAGAAACAGGGTTTGGATACCTGGTGAAAGGGAAGGGAGTAAACAGAGTGTTAGGTACCCTGGTGACAGGGGAGAGGAGAGAGAAAAAGGTTTAAGATACCGGTGACAGGAGAGAGGGGAGATGAATCAGAGTGTTTCGATACCGGTGAAGGGTAGGAGGAGAGTGAATAGAGTGTTTCGGGTACCGGTGACGGGAGGAGGGGAGAGAATCGAGGTTACGGGCACTGGGACAGGTAGGAGGAGGAAAGAATCGAGTGTTTTTTGGTACCCGGTGACGGTAGGAGGAGAGATGAATCAGAGGTTTAGGATCACCTGGTGACAGGTAGAGAGGGATGAATCAGAGGTTATGGATCACCTGGTTACAGGTAGAAGGAGAGATAATCGAGTGTTATGGATCATGGGACAGGTAGGAGGGGATGAATCAGAGGTTATGGATACCTGGGGACAGGTAGAGAGGAGGTGAATAGAGGGGAGGGTAAATGGTGACAGGGAGAGAGGAGAGATGAAACAGAGTGTTTTTTACACCCGGTGAAGGGGAGAGAGGAGGAGAAAAGAGTGTTTGATAAATGGGACAGGTAGAGAGGAGAGAGAAAGAGTGTTTGATCACCTGGTGCAGGTAGGAGGGAGATGATCAGAGGGTTACAGATCACCTGGTGAAGGTAGAGAGGGAGAGAGAAAAGGTGTTTCGGTCACCTGGTGACAGGTAGAGAGGAGGGGGATGAATCAGAGTGTAGGTCCCCGGGGACGGTTTGAGAGGAAGATGAAATCGAGTGTTGGACACCTGGGACAGGTAGAAGGGGGGATGAATCAGGGTTATGGATCACCCTTTTGGGAAGGTAGAGAGGAGAGATGAATCGAGTGTTATGGAACTGGTGAAGGTTGAGAGGAGAGATGGGAAACAGAGTGTTAAAGATACCCGGTGAAGGTTAGAGAGGAGAGTGAACAGAGGTTGGATCACTGGTGACAGGTTAGAGGGAGAGATGAAACAGAGTTTACGGATCCCCCGGTGAAGGTAGAGAGGAGGAAAGAAACAGAGGTACGGATCACCTGGTGACAGGTAGAGAGGAGAGTGAATCAGAGTGTTTGGGATCCCGGGCAGGTAAGAGGGGGGAGAGAATCAGAGTGGTTTTGGATCACCCCCCGGTGGGGGAAGGTAGAGGGAGGTGAAACAGAGTGTTACGGATCACCTGGTGAAGGTTTTAGGGGGGAGAGATGAATCAGAGTGTTACGGAACCTGGTGACGGAGAGAGGAGAGATGAATCGAGTGTTAGGGTCACCTGGTGCAGGTAGAGGGAGAGAGAAACCCCGAGTGGTTTCGGATCACCGGTGAAGGTTAGGAGGAGAGAGAATCAGGTGTTAGGTCCCCCCTGGGACAGGTAGAGAGGGAGAGATGAATCAGGGGTTAGGATACCCCGGTGACAGGTAGGGGGGGATGAATAGAGGTTTGATACCTGGTGAAAAGGAGGAGGAGAGATGAATAGAGTGTTAGGATAACCCGGTGACGGTAGAGGGGAGAGATGGGGTCAGAGTTTAAGATCACTGGGGTGAAGGTAGAGAGGAGAGATGAATAGGTGTACGGATACCTGGGAAGGTAGAGGGAGAGATGAATCAGGTGTTTGGGTACCGGTGACAGGTGAGGGGAGAGTTTAACAGAGTTTAGGAAACCCGGGGAAGGTAGAGAGGAGAGATAATAGAGGTTACGGATCATGGTGAAGGTAAGAGGGAGAGAGATCAGATGTTGGATAACCCCGGTGACAGGTAATTTGGGGGAGAGATGGGGGAAACAGAAGGTTTAAGATCACGGGAAGGTAGAGGGAGAGTGAATCAGAGTGTTTAAAAACCTGGTGACGGGTTAGAGGGGGAAGAGAATGGGTTGGGTAATGGTGAAGGTGAGAGGAGGATTTAATTTTGAGTGTTGGATCCCTGGTGAAAGGTAGAGAGGAGGATAATCAGAGTGTTTGGATCACCCGGTGACGGTAGAGAGGGGAGATGAAATAGGATGTTTTGGATACCTGGTGACAGGTGAGAGGAGAGATGAATCGAGTGTTATGGTCACCTGGGACAGGTAGAGAGGAGAGAGAATCAGGTGTTTGGTACCCGGTGACCGTAGGAGGAGGATGAATCAGATGTTACGATCACTGGGGACAGGTAGAGAGGGGGATGAATTTTTTTTTTTTTCGGTGTAAGATCACCCCCCCCGGTGAAGGAGAGAGGGAGATGAATCAGAGTGTTAAGATCACCTTTTGGGGCAGGTAGAGAGAGGGGATGAATCGGTGTTACGGGTCATGGTGAAGGGGAAGGAGGGAATCAGAGTGTTAGGATCACCCCGGGAAAGGTAGAGGGAGAGAGAATCGATGTTATGGGCACCTGGTGGGTAAGGAGGAGAGATGAATAGAGGTTTTGGTCACCCCTGGTGACAGGTAGAGAGGAGAGATGAATCAGAGGTTTGGATACCTGGTGAAGGAGAGAGGAGAGATGAATAGGTGTTATGGATACCTGGTGACGGTAGAGGGAGGTGAATCAGAGTGTTATGGATCACCTGGTGACAGGGTAGAGAGGGAGTGAAATAGAGTGTTTGGGCACCTGGTGACAGGTGAGGGAGAGTTTAATGAGGTTAAGATACCCCAGGTGGGGGAAAGATAAAAAGGTGAAGTACGGGGGATGAGGGGGGGAGATGAACAGAGTGTTAGGATCACCTGGTGCAGGTGAGAGGAGAGAATGAATCAGAGTGTTAGGATCACCTGGGGGTAGAGAGGAGAGAGAATAGAGTGTTAGGATCACCTGGGAAAGGTGGAGGAGAGATGAATCAGAGTGTTTCAATCACCTGGGGCAGGTAGAGGGGAGAGATAATCGAGTGTAAAATCACCCGGGAAGGTAGAGGGGGGAGATGAATCGGTGTTTTGGATCACCTGGTGACGGTAAGAGGAGAGAGAACAGGTGTTTCGGTCACCCCCGGGGAAGGAGGAGGTAGAGAATGGGAGTGTTACGGATACGGGGGACGGGAGAGGGAGAGATGAATCAGAGGGTTAGGATACCTGGTGACAGGTAGAGAGGAGAGAGAATAGAGTGTTAGGGATCATGGTGAAGGTAGAGAGGGGGAGATGAAAACAGGGTTACAGATACCTGGTGAAGGGGAGAGGAGAGATGAATAGAGGTTCAGATACCTGGTGACAGGTAGAGAGGAAGATGAATAGAGTTTACAGATCACCCGGTGAAGGTAGAGGGGAGAGAGAATCGGTGTATGGATCCCTGGGAAGGAGAGAGGGGAGTGAATAAGTGTTAGGATCACCTGGGGGACAGGGGGAAGGAGAGATGATCAGGTGTTATGGTCCCCTGGGGGAAGGTGAGAGGAGAGATGAATCAGGGTTACGGACACTGGGAAGGGGAGAAGGAGAGATGAACAGATGTTACAGAAACCCTGGTGACAGGTAGAGAGGGAGATGAATAGAGGTTCGGATCACCTGGGACGGTAGAGGAGAGATGAAAGAGTTACGGATCCCTGGGACAGGTAGAGAGGAGAGATGAATCAGAGGTTATGGATCACTGGGAAGGAGAGAGGAGAGATGAAACAGAGGTTACGGGCACCTGGTGCAGGTAGAGGGAGAGATGAATCAGGTGTTACGGATCCCTGGGAAGGTGAGAGGAGAGAGAAAAAGAGGTTTGGACCTGGTGACAGGTTAGAGGGGGAGAGATGAATCGGTGTTTTGGATACCTGGTGACGGAGGGGGAGGATGAATCAGAGTGTGGACATGGTGACAGGTAAAGAGGGGAGAGAAACGAGTGTTCAGACACCGGTGACAGGTAGAGAGGAGAGATGAATAGAGTGTTTCAGTCACCGGGGGGGGAAGGTAGAGAGGAGAGAGAATCGAGTTTACAGATACTGGTGACGGTGAGAGGAGAGATGAAACAGCGTGTTACAGATACCTGGTGACAGGTAGAGGGAGAGATGAATAGAGGTACGGACACCTGGGCAGGTTTTGAGAGGAGGATGAAACAGAGGTTAAAGGGCACCTGGTGACAGGTGAGAGGAAGGGGAATCGAGTGTTATGGATCACCTGGGGACGGTAGAGAGGAGAGATGAATAGAGTGTTTTAAAATACCCGGTGAAGGGGAGAGGGGAGATGAAACAGGTGTTAAGATCACTGGTGACAGGTAGAGGAGGGGGTGTCAGAGTGTTACAGATACTGGTACAGGTAGAGAGGAGAGAGAACAGAGGTATGGATACTGGGGGGGGCAGGTAGAGAGGAAAAGATGATAGAGTGTTACGGAACCTGGGACAGGTAGAGAGGAGAGATGAAAGAGTGTTGGATACTGGGGACGGTGAGGGGGAGGAGAACAGAAATGTTACGGTACCCGGGGGAAAAAAGAGGAGAGAGAATCAGGGGGTGTTAGGATCACCTGGGACGGTAGAGAGGGAGAGAATCAGAGGTTTTGGCACTGGTGACAGGTAGAGAGGAGAGGAAACAGAGTGTTTCAGATCACCTGGTGAAGGTAGAGAGGAGAGAGAATCAGAGTGTTATGGATCACCCGGTGACGGGAGAGAGGAGAGATGAACCAGAGTTTACAGTCACCTGGTGACGGTAAGGGAAGATGAACCAGAGTGTTTCGATACTGGGAAGGTAAAAGGGGGAGAGATGAACGAGTGTTACGGATCACCCGGTGAAGGAGGAGGAGAGTGAATCAGAGTGTTTCAGTTAAGGCTACTTGTGGTCTGCTGAAAATAGGGATTTTGTGTCTGTTGAACCAGGGTCTCTGGTTTCTGGTGTAACTAGGGTACTTGTGTGTTGTCTGAAAACCCGGGGTATCTGGGTCTGTCTGAACTAGGGCTATTTTGGGGTTTTTTTAACCTAGGGCTATCTGGTGTCTTTTTAACCCGGGCTACTCGTGTTTCTGTCTGTAAAATAGGGCATCTGGTTTCTTCTAAAATGGGTACTCTGTGTTTGTGTAACCCAGGGGCTTCTTTGTGTTGTGTGAAAACCTAGGGCTACCTGTGTGTTGTGGAACCTAGGGCTACTTGTTGTTTTGTGTAACCCGGGCTTTTCGTGTGTCTGGTAAACCAGGGTTTATCTGTGTTTCTGTTTTGAACCTAGGGCCCCTGGTTTTGTCGGGTTTAACCCGGGTCTCTGTGGTGTGTGAACCTAGGGAATTGGGGTTTTGTGTACTAGGGGTACTCGTGTCGTCTGTAACCTAGGGCTATCTGTGTTCTGTCGAACTAGGGCTACTTGGTTTCTGTTTGGGAACCTAGGGTTACTCTGGGTCTGTCTGTAACCAGGGCAATTGTGTGTTTTGTAAAACCTAGGGTACTCTTGTGTCGTGTTAACCTAGGGCTACTTTGTTTTGTCTGTAAAACCCAGGGGTTTTCTGTGGGTCTGTTTAACCGGGTAATCTGGTTTTTGTCTGAACCTAGGGCTACTTGTTGTCTCTGAACTAGGGGTACTCGGGTGTCTGTGTTTAAACCTTTTGGGCTACTTTTGTGTTGTGTGAACCGGGTACTCGGTTTTGTTGTAACCTAGGGCACTTGTGTTTCGTCTGTACCTAGGGCTACCTTTTTGGTCTGTAACCCAGGGTCTTGGTTTTTGGTAACCTAGGGCTACCTTTTGTTTGTTGTAAAATAGGGTACCTTTTGTTTTTGTGTGTAACCTAGGGTCTCTGTGTCTCGTCTGAAAAATAGGGCTACTCTGTGTTTTGTTGTAACCTAGGGTACTCTGTGTTTTTGGGGTAAAATAGGGTACTCTGTGTTTGTCTGTAACCCTAGGGCACCTGGGTTTTTGTCTGTAACCAGGGGGCTTTGTGCGTCTTTAACAGGGCCTCTGGTTTTGTGTGAACCTAGGGCCCACTTTGGGTTTGGTCTGTAACCTAGGGCTACTCTGTGTTTTCGCTGTAAATAGGGGTACTCGGTTTTGTCGTAACCTAGGGCTATCTGTGTCTCTGTTTTAACTAGGGTACTCTGTTTCGCTGAAAATGGGCTACTCTGGTTTCGTTTAACCCAGGGGTACCTGTGTTTTCTGTGGTAACCCCAGGGCTACTCTTTTTGTGTCTGTTGAAACTGGGCTACCCCGGTTCTGTCTGTAACCCAGGGCTACTTGTGTTTTGTCTGAACCTAGGGGACTCTGGTTTTTTGTCTGAAACTAGGGCTATCTGGGTCGTCTTTAACCAGGGCTATCTGTGTGTTGTGTTTTAAATAGGGCTATTTTGTTTTTGTCTAACCCCAGGGCTACTCTGTGTTTGTCTGAATGGGGACTTGGTTTTTTGTCTGAACTGGGCACCGTGTTTGTCTTAAAATGGGTTTTCTCTTGTTTGTGGAAACTAGGGCTATCTGGTTTTGTTGAAACCCCGGGCTACTCGTGTTTTTGTTGTAACCCAGGGTATCTGTGTTTCTGTCGTAACCAGGTTCGGGGTCTGTCGTAACCTAGGGACCTGTTTCTGTGTGTAAACCCCAGGGTACCCGTGGTTTTTTCCGTAACCTTTGGGTTTTCTGTGTTTCGTCGTAACCTAGGGCTATCTGTGTTTCTGTTGTAACCGGGGGACCCTGTGTTTTTTTTCTGTACCTAGGGTACTTGTGTGTTGTGTGTAACCTAGGGTACTCGGGGGTTTTGGGTGAACCAGGGATACTTGTTTTTTCTGTGGTAACCCGGGCTACTCTGTGTTTCTGTCTGTAACCTAGGGCTACTCTGTGTGTCTGTGTAAAGGGGTTTGTGGGTCTGTGTTAACCCCGGGTTCTGTGTTTTTGTGTTACCCCCAGGGCTCTTGTGTTTTGTTTAACAAGGGGATTTTGGTCTGTGTGAAACCCAGGGTACTCGTGGGTCTGTCTGTAACCCAAAGGGCTACTTGGTTTCTGTTTTAAAACCCGGGCTACCGTGTTGTGTGAACCTGGGCATGTGTGTCTGTTGTAACCCAGGGGGTATGGGTCTGTTTTAAACAGGGTCCTGACACATTTGCTTCAGTAGACAGCTCATAGAGTTCCCCTTTTTCCACCTTTCCGGTTCCTATGACAGAAGCTTTCAGCAAAAAATTCCCGAAAATGATTTATATGTAGAGGCAATCAGGGGGCAGCAGCAATTGACCCAAAAGTTTTCGAGGGAGAAGTGATCGCTTGAAATAAGTGAACGGAGAAATCCTTCTTCACTCTATCCAATCAGAGCAGTAGGCCCGCCCTTCTCTTTACAGATCAGTCAGAAGAGGGGTTTTTAGAGCACTTCATTTGGGGAGGGAAAAAAAAAACTTTTTTAAACAAAACCCTAGCAGATCAGACTGCAAACTTCCTACATAGCCTGATGACTAGGATTTTGCTAGAACCATGATGTCGTAAACAATTCCTTTAGACCTGGTTATTTAGTGTTCTGGATACAGACACCAATGACTCAAGCTAAGAACATCAAGATGTGCCAAAGGTTGATTGTGTCTGCGCGTGATGTGTGTTGTGTGTGTGTGTGTGTGTCGACAATGCTTAGTGTGCATGCAGAGTCGTGTTGTGGTGTGGCGGTGTGGTGTGTGTGTGTTGTGTGTGGTGTGGGTGTGTGTGTGTGTGTCGGTGTGTGTGTGTGTTGCCGTGTGTGTGTGTGTGTGTGGTGGGTGCGCGTGTGCGTGTGCGTGTGTGTGTGTGTGTGTGTGTGTGTGTGTGTGTGTGTGTGTGTGTGTGTGTGTGTGTGTGTGTGTGTTGTGGTGTGTGTGCGTGTGTGTGTGTGTGTGTGTGCGCGCGTGTGTGTGTGTGTGTGTTGCATGTGTGTGTTGTGTGTGTGTGTGTGTGTTGTGTGTGTGTGTGCTCTCGCGTGTGTGTGTGTGTGTGTGTGTGCCTCTTGTGTACCTTGATCTGTGCCTTCTGGCAGGGTTCGGAGCAGACAGACTGTATAATGGTGGAGGAGTTGGTCCAGATCTCCTCATCGTCCATCCTCAGTCCTCCCTGGTCCCAGCTCCCCACATGGATATAACTGTACTGCTCCACACCATCACCATCACCATCACCATCACCATCACCATCACCATCACCGCCCAGACGCTTAAAGTTCATGATCTCATACCTAAAACCCACAAACATTCCAGAAGGGTCAATAATAACAATCACCAGATCGGCAGTTTTAATAAAATCCCCCTTCAAACGCTATTTCCTCCAAAACAATGTATTCACTCACCTCCTTGCTGAGTCTCGGTTTTGGTCAAAGAGGATAGTCTCTCCAGACACACCAACCGGCACCCCCACGCCACCAAAAAAAAGCACCCCCAACACAAAAAAAAACAACACCCAAAACACACCCATCACACTCACAAAACCCAACCACCCCACAACATCCACCCCCTCCACCCCACTCACACACCCACACTCCCACCCACACCACACTCACACTCACCCCACCACACTCACACTCAAACCACACACATCACACTCCACTAAAACTCACACCACACAAACACACACCACACCACAAAAACACACACACATCTATCCCTTTCCCCCGGGGGTCCCTTTTGGTCAAAGGATAGTCTCCCGGAACTCATGAAGTTGGTCCTCATGGAACCCTAGTTGTCCATCGGGGGCCCGAGGGCATCACACGCCCCTGGTAACCAGGACAGAGAGAGGTGTTAACACAGACAGACCCTGGTAACCAGGACAGAGAGAGGGTGTTACAGTTTTTTTCCGACTGCTTACACACAAAATCTTTTCATGTCACACGATTTTTGAAACCTCTCACTCAAAGTGCAAAACTACACACCAAATCTCCAAAACCAAAGCTATTTCTCACCCTTTGGACTCAGTTGTCAATTGCATTTATTAAAACACTTTTTTCAAAACACTACACACAATTCTCTACCTAAAACACAAAATCTAACAGGAAGTGACTTGCTTTCCTTTTCCAAACACAACCATTCAAAATGCTACACTTATTCACCAGGGTCACACACACACTCTTCACATCTGCAAACCACTAATTGCTTAACTGATCACTAACCAATCACTGCTTTACTGTAGTATAGGCCTATAAATAGGTCAAAGGTCAGATTACCTGTTTTGAACAATGGATGCCAACAATGGACAGAGAGCAAGAGGAGTAGGAGGGAGAGGCAGGGGACAACAACGAGGACAAATTCAAAGACGAAGTGTTGGAAGAGGAGGAGGAAGAGGAAAATGAAGAGGAAGAGGAAGAGGAAGAGGAAGAAGAGGACGAGGGCAAAGAAGAGAAGGAAGGAGATTTATTTATGTGGATGAGGTTGGCTTCAACCTCATCAAAAACCAGGCGCCCGCGGAAGAAATGTTAAAAGGACAGAGGGCCAATTACCAATGTCCCTGGACAGCGTGGGGGGTAATATAACTATGTGTGCTGCCATCACTCAAAACGGGGGTCCTCCATCACAATGCCACACTGGGTCCGTACAACACTTTTCTGGATGCAATTTACACAATGCTTGTCCCTGATCCAGATCAGGAGCCTGCTAGATTTGTGGTTATATGGGACAATGTAGTTTTCACACGGGCTGTTTTGGTCCAAAAACTGGTTTGCCACCCATCCACAATTTGTAGTTTTGTACCTACCCTCATATTCACCTTTTCTAAATCCCATAGAGGAATTCTTCTCAGCCTGGCGCTGGAAAGTGTATGATTGCCAAACCCTATGCCCGCATGCCGCTTCTCCAGGCAATGGAGGACGCATGTGGGGACATAGAGGTTGCCTCTGTCCAAGGTTGGATACGCCATGCTAGGAGATACTTCCCTCGATGTTTGGCAAGAGAAAACGTATCTTGTGATGTGGACAAAGTATTGTGGCCAGACCCAGCCCGGAGAAGAGATGAAGCGTAGCTTAGCACTGGTGACTGCCCACCCCCCTACCAATTCTGGACTGCCCCCCCGGGACCCCACACACACAATTGTGTTCTTTACTGTATTCTAAAGAATATACTTTTGGTTTACATATGTTTATGGTTTTGTTGTGTGCTTACTGTATACAACAGTAATGTTTGGCCTAATAAATATTTTCTGTTTATACATTGCATTGGTGTTTACAGGTTGTACTTGTTACCCCTCTCAGCAGATTACTTTCACTGTAGAACATTGTATTGAAATGTAGATATAAGCCTATGAAAGACCAAAGAGCTTTAGATTTAGAACAACAGTGTTTACATGTTATATCCAAAAATGTACTATTATGAAAGATGTGTTTGCCATTTGATGCAAATGCTTCATTCTGACATGTGTTTATGGCATTTTGAATGCAGTGTTACATTTTGAAGGAGATGTGAGGCATTTTGCATTTTGGTGTGTGCAGTTTTGGGAATTGTGTGTAGAGTTTTGAAAAAAGGAGAATAGTTTTTAAAAAGTGGAAACAGTTTGGAAAAAAAAATGTAATACAGACAGACCCCGGAACCCGGGCCGGGGAGAGGTGTTAAACACAGCCCGCCCTGTAACCGGACAGAGGAGGTTAAAAAGACGACCCCCGGTAACCAGGACAGAGAGAGGTGTTTTAAAACCCGACAGACCCTGGTAACCAGGAAAAAGAGCGGGAGGGGTTAACACACACAGCCCTGGTAAAAAGGGGCAGAGGAGAGAGGGGTTAAAACAGACAAACCCTGGAAAAAGGAAAGGGAGAGAGAGAGGTGTTTAAAACCCCCACAGACCCCCGGTAAAAACCCGGACAGGAAGGGTTTAACAAGAAAGACCCTGGTAACCAGGACAGAGCAGAGGGAGGTGTTAACACAGACAGACCTGGTAACCAGGACAGAGAGAGGTGTTAACACAGACAGACCCTGGTAACCCAAGGAAGAGAGAGAGAGGGGGGTAACAAGAAGACCCTGGTAACAGGACAGAGAGAGGGGTTTTTTTAAAAGACAGACCCTGGGAACCCGGACAGAGCGAGAGAGGGGTTAACCCAAAAACGACCCGGTAACCAGGAAGAGCAGAGAGGGTGTTTAAAACACCGACCCCGGTAAACCAGGAAGGGCGAGGTGGTTAACACGAAGACCCTGGGAACCAGGAAAAAGAAAAGGGGTTAACCGACAGCCCCGGTAAAAAGGACAGAGCAGAGGAGGTGTTACAAAGACAGACCCTGGGAACCGGCAGAGCAGAGAGAGGTGTTAAAAGACGACCCTGGAACCCGGACAGAGCAGGGGGGGTGTTAACCAACAGGGCCTGGAACCGGACAAAAGAGGGTGTTAACACAGACGACCCTGGAACCCGGACAGAGAGAGGGTTTAAAAACAGACGACCCTGGTAACCAGGGCAGAGAGAGGTGTTAACACACACAGACCCTGGTAACCAGGACAGAGAGAGGTGTTAACACAGACAGACCCTGGTAACCAGGACAGAGAGAGGTGTTAACACACACAGACCCTGGTAACCAGGACAGAGAGAGGTGTTAAACACAAGACCCCGGGAAAACCCGGAAGGAGAGGTGTTAACACACACAGACCCTGGTAACCAGGACAGGGGAGGAGAGGGTTAAACACACAGCCCCCGGTAACAGGGCAGAGGAGGGTTTAAAAACCAGACCTTGGGAAAAGGACAGGGCAGAGAGAGGGGGTTAAAAACCACAGACCTGGTAACCCGGACAGAGAGGGGAGGTGTTAACCAAAGACCCTGGTAACCCCGGCAAAAGAGAGGGGTTTAAACGACAGACCCTGGAACCGGACAGGGCAAAAGAAGAGGAGGGGTTAACACAGAAGACCCCGGGAACCAGGGGAAAGGGGAGAGGGAGGTGTTTAAAAAAGACAGACCCCGGTAAACCCGGAAGGAGAGGTGTTAAACAGACAGACCCGGTAACCCGGAAGGGAGAGGGGGTGTTAAAACAGGGAACCCTGTAACCAGGACAGGGAGGTGTTAAAACAGACAGACAGAGCAGAGAGAGGAGGGACCCCGGGGAAAAGGCAGAGAGGAGTGTTTAAACAACAGACCCCGGAACCCGGACAGAGCAGAGGGAGGGGGTTTAAAAAAACAATACCCCGGGAACCAGGAAAGAGAGAGTGTTAACACAAACAGACCTGGAAAAGGGCAGAGGGTGTAACACACCCGACCCTGTTAACCCGGGGCAGAGCAGAGGTGTTCACAGAAGACCCTGGGAACCAGGACGGAGGAGGGAGGTGTTAACACACAAAGACCTGGTAACCAGGGCAGGAGAGGTGTTAACAAGTAAGACCTGGAAACCCGGACAGAGAGAGGGGTTTTTTTAACAAGACAGACCTGGAACCGGGCAGAGAGAGGTGTTAAACAGACAGACCCTGGGAACCGGACAGAGCAGAGAGAGGTGTTTAAAACACACAGGGCCCTGGAAAAAAGGACAGGAGAGGTGTTAACACCCCAAAGCCCCCGGGAATCAGGCCCGAGAGAGGTGGGTTTTAAAAAGACAGACCCCGGGAACAGGGAAAAGCCGAGAGAGGTGTTAACACAAAACCCGACCCCGGTAACCAGGGGAAAAGGAGAGGTGTTACACAGACGGCCCGGGGAACCAGGACAGGGAAAGAAAAGGTGTTTTAACACAGCAGACCCTGGAAAGGAAGAGAGAGGTGTTAACACAGACAGACCCTGGAACCAGGAAGAGGGGGGGGTTAAACAGACGACCTGGGGAAACCCGGGAAGGGGCAGAGAGAGGGTTTTTTCACCAAGACCCCGGGAACAGGACAGAAGAGGTGTTAAAAAAGACAGCCCCCGGGAACCCGGAAGAGCAGAGAGAGGGGTTAAACACAAGACCCCCGGTAACGGACAGAGGGGTGTTAACACACACAGACCCCGGTAACCAGGGGCGAGGGGGGGGTTTAAAACAGAAGACCTGGTAACCAGGGCGAGAGAGGTGTTAAACACCCAAGACCCTGGTAACCAGGACGAGAGAGGGAGGTTTAACACACAAGGGCCCGGGAAACCCGGACAGAGAGAGGTGTAAAAACCCCCAGACCTGGTAACCAGGCAGGAAGGGGGTGTTAAAACACAGACCCCGGTAACCAGGACAGAGCAGAGAAAGGGGTTAAAACAGGGCAGACCCTGGGAACCCGGAAGAGAGAGGGGGGTTTTTTTAAAAAAAGACAGACCCTGGGAACCAGGAAGGGAGAGGGGTAACCAGGGAAAACCCTGGTAACCGGAAGAGGGGTGTAACACGAAGGGCCTGGTAAACCCGGACAGAGCAGAGGGAGGTGGGTTTAAAACGACAGACCCCGGTAACCAGGACAGGGGGGCAAAAAGGGAGGGGTTAAACACACAGACCCTGGTAACCCCGGGCAGAGCAGAGAGAGGGTTAACAAGACAGACCTGGAACCAGGAAGGAGAGGAGGTTAACAACACAGACCCTGGTAAACCGGACGAGAGAGAGAGGGGTAACACAGACAGACCCCGGTAACCCGGCAGAGCAGAGAGAGGGGTTAAAACACACAACCCTGGAAACCCGGAACAGGGGGAGAGAGAGGGGGTTTAAAAAAGAAAGACCCCCGGTAACAGGACAGAGCAGAGAGGGTGTTTAAAACCCAAAAGCCCCGGAACCAGGGCAGGCGAGGGAGGGTGTTAACAAGACGACCCGGAACCCGGAAGAGAGAGGTGTTAACAAGACAGACCCTGGTAACCAGGGGAAAAGAGAGGGTTGTTAAAAAAAGACAGACCCGGGGGAAACCCGGACAGAGAGAAGTGTTAAACAGACGACCTGGTAACCCGGACAGAGCGGGAGGTGTTTAAAACAGAAAGCCCTGGAACCAGGACGAGCAGAGAAAAAGGTGTTAAAAAAGAAGGGGCCTGGTAACCCGGACAGACGAGAGAGGGTTGTTAAACAGACAGACCCTGGTAACCCGGACAGAGCAGGAAGGGTGTTAAAAACGAAGACCCCCGGGAACCGGACAGGGCAGAGAAAAGGTGTTAAAACCCCACGACCCCGGAACCAGGACGGAGAGAGGGTTTAAAACAGACAGACCTGGAACCCGGAAGAAGAAGAGAGGTTTAAACACACAGACCCTGGTAACCAGGACAGAGCAGAGGGAGGTGTTAACACACACAGACCCTGGTAACCAGGACAGGAGAGGGAGGTGTTAACACAGCAGACCCTGGTAACCAGGACAGAGCAGAGGGAGGTGTTAACACAAAAGACCCTGGTAAAACCCGGACAGAGCAGAGAGAGGTTAAACAGAAGACCCTGGAACCGGACAGAGAAAAGAAAAGAGGTGTTAACACAGGGGCAGACCCCGGTAACCAGGCGGCAAAGGGGGAGAGAGGTGTTAACACACACGACCTGGAACCAGGACAGAGAGAGGTGTAAAACCCGACAGACCCTGGTAAACCCGGCAGAGAGAGGGGGGTTAAAACAGAAGACCCTTGGGGAACAGGACAGGGCAGAGAGAGGAGACCCTGGTAACCAGGACAGAGCAGAGAGAGGTGTTAACACAGACAGACCCTGGTAACCAGGACAGAGAGAGGTGTTAACACCGACAACCTGGGAACCAGGACCCCAGCAGAGAGGGTTTTTAACACACAGACCCCGGAAAACCCGGACAGAGCAGAGAGGGAGCCCTGGGAACCAGGACGAGCAGAGAGAGGGTGTTAACACAGACAGACCTGGTAACCCCGGACAGAGAGAGGTGTTTAAACAGACCCCTGGAACCAGGACGAGGGAGGGTTAAACACACGACCCCGGAAAACCCGGACAGGGCAAGGGAGGGGGTTAGAGAGATAACATGGACAGAAAGAAAAAAAACCAGGTCTACCCCTTGGTTCCTGGAGACGGTCTGTGCATTTAAATGTGAGTCCAAAGCCATGGAGTAGATTGCATGATGCGAAACCCACTTAGTGTCCGGGGATATGTTGACGGAGAGCTTTATTGGGGGGGTGGGGGGGGGGGGGGGGGGGGGGGGGGGGAGAGGGGGGGGGGGGGGGGGGGGGGGAGGGGGGGGGGGGGGGTCAGTACACAGAATCTTAGACAAAACACAAAATAGAGTCAAAACCCGTTTTGTTTCAGCAATTAAACCATCTGAGTCAAAAACCCCTTTCAGCACATCTAAACACAACAGAGTAAACCCCGTTTTAGTTTTTAGCACTCTAAAACATCTTCGGGGTGGTTGCGGTTACATATTGCAGGGGCGGTTGTACTTGGTGCTTCCCGTGCGTGGGGCCCCTTTTGTACATGGAAAAAGGTGTTGCCAGAACTCAGCGACCAGGGGTTCGGTGTTGTAAACTGGTTGCGAGCCAATAGTAGTCGTTTAAACCAGGTGATTAGGCTGACTTAGCTTTATGTGACCCCTGCTGCCTCTTTGGTACCCATCGTTACATATACGGGAGCCCCGCCCTCAGGGGAGGGAGGGGAGGGAGAGAGAGAGGGGGGGGGAGGGCTGGGGAGGGGGAGGGAGGGAGGATGGGAGAGGGCAGGGAGGGGGCGGAGGGAGGCGAGGACGAGGGGGGAGGGAGCGAGGGAGAGAGGGCGGAGGGGGGGAACGAGGGAGGGGGGAGGGATGAGGGGTAGAGGGGGAGGGAGGACAGAGGGGAGGAGGGGGGAGGAGAGGGAGAGGCGGAGGGAGAGGGAGAGAGGGCGAGAGGGGGAGGGGAGGGGAGGAGGGGGGACGGGAGGGAGGGAAGGGAGAGGGAGGGGACGCGGGGAGGGGCGGGGGAGGGGAGGGAGGGAGAAGGAGAGAGGGAGGGGAGGGGGGGGGGAGGGGGGGGAGGGAGAGGGAGAGGTGAGCGGGGGAGGGAGAGGGGAGGGGTGCGGGGAGGGGGAAGGGAGAGAGGACAGAGAGATGACGGAGGGCGAGTAGGGAGGGGAGAGGGCGGGGGGAGTGAGGGAGAGGGAGAGCGGGAAGAGGGAGGGCAGGAGGAGGGAGGGGGAGAGCGGAGAGGGGAGGGGGGAGGGAGGAGAGGGAGAGGGGAAGGGAGGAGAGGGAGGAGAGGAGAGGGGGAAGGGGGAGGCGGGGGGGAGGGAGGGAGAGAAGAGGGGAGGGGGGAGGAGGGAGGGGGGGGGAGGGAGGGGGAGGGAGAGAGAGGGGGAGGGGAGGGGGTAGGGGAGGGAGGGAGGGAGAGAGAGAGGGGAGGGGGAGGGGAGAGGGGAGGGGGAGAGGAGAGGAGGGGAGGGGGAGGGAGGAGAGGGGAGGAGGGAGGGGATGGGGGGAGGGAGAGGTAGAGGGGAGGGAGAGAGAGGAGGGGAGGGGAGGGAGAGGGGAGGGGGGAGGGAGGAGAGGGAGAGGGTAGAGGGGATGGAGAGAGAGAGGGGAGGGGGGAGGGAGATGGGAGGGAGAGACAGAGGGGAGGGAGAGGGGAGAGGGGAGGGAGAGAGAGAGGGGAGGGAGAGGGAGAGGGGAGGGAGAGAGAGAGGGGAGGGAGAGAGAGAGGGGAGGGGAGGGAGAGGGGAGGGAGAGAGAGAGGGGAGAGAGAGGGGAGAGAGAGGGTATATATCTTGTTGCTAAGAGAGTAATAATTGAACAGTGTGGACCATATGGTCTGTGCTGTACTATCACATGACTTGTCATCCATTTTTTTAAATACAGTATAACACAGTCAAAAACAAACAATGCCGGGTTCAGCTATGGACCCACTGTGCCACCATCAGGAAATAATGTAACCATTGCCCTTGTTTACCACACTTGCCAAATATCAGAACTCAAAATCAAACTGATCGCGCAATATAATATGTATTTTGGATATTTTTCAATTATGTTTTTGACTACTTAAAAAATGCTTTATTCTACAGAACCGCTAGACCGATCTATAGCATCTATAGATACACATCTTCAAACACAATATTTTCCAAGACTCTAGCTGAAACAATATGGCCGCTATGAGACAATGAGCTTGCATTGATTATTTTTCCTGTCCAACAGAGCCAACATGCGTCTAAACGGAACCATACTTTACAGGTTAGATAGACTCAAATCACTCTGAGTCAAACAGATCAAGATACTGTATATAAACATTTGCCCGTTATAGCGCCACCGTGTGGTCGAAACTGAATGTGCTGAGATTTGTTAAGTCTTGACAGTGTTTGGAACATGTTTTGTTACAAATAGCCATGTCGGAGTTATATGCATTTATGTGCCAGACCCACGTGAATGTTTATTGATCAGTAGTGGCCATATTGTTTGAGAAGCTATCCTGGAAAAAACATCATTTGTGAGTGCTTGGTCCATAGATGCCATGTATATAATTTTGTGCAGATCGGTCATTCGGTGCCAGAGGAGTTAGCGTTTGAAGTGTTTTTCACAAAATGTTCAATCTATCAATCAATCAAATGTTATTTATAAATCCCTTTTTACATCAGCAGATGTCACTAAGTGCTTATACAGAAACTGAGCCTAAAACCCCAAACAGCAAGCAATGCAGATGTAGAAGCACGGTGGCTAGGAAAAACTCCCTAGAAAGGCAGAAACCTAGGAAGAAACCTAGAGAGGAACCAGGCTCTGAGGGGTGGCCTGTCCCCTTCTGGCTGTGCCGGGTGGAGATTATAACAGTACATGGCCATTAAGGCCAGATCTTTCTCCAAGATGTTCAAACGTTCATAGATGACCAGCAGGGTCAAATAATAATCCCAGTGGTTGTAGAGGTTGCAACAGGTCAGTACATCAGGAGTAAATGTCACTTGGCTTTTCATTGCCAGGCATTTAGAGGTTGAAATAGCAGGTGTGGTAGAGAGAGAGAGTTGAAAACAGCAGGTCTGGGACAAGGTAGCACGTCCGGTGAACAGGTCAGGGTTCCATAGCCGCAGGCAGAAGAGTTGAAACTGGAGCAGCAGCACGACCAGGTGGACTGGGGACAGCCAGGAGTCATCAGGCCAGGTAGTCCTGAGGCATGGTCCTAGGGCAATCGCTTGTTATAGTGCCACCAAGTGGCCAATTGGCAGGGCATCGCATGAGAGGGTGTGGCCCTTGACCCTTTACCACCATGCAAGGTTGCAACCTAGGCCAGGGATCATCAGCTAGGATAGCCGCGGGCCCATTTTTTCTTGAGAGGATGGAACATAATTACAAATAATTTGTAGACTGCAAATTGACCGCAAGAAGCCAAAACATAATAATTTCTAACCTTGCTTACATTTGTATACAATCATATACACTACCATTCTTAAGTTTGGAGTCACTTAGAAATGTCCTTGTTTTTGAAAGAAAAGCAATTTCTTTGTCCTTTAAAATAACATCAAATTGGTCAGAAATACAGTGTAGACATTGTTAATGTTGTAAATGGCTATTGTAGCTGGAAACTGCAGATTTTTAATGGAATATCTACATTGGTGTACAGAGGCCCATTATCAGCAACCATTATTACTAGGTACTGGTACTCCCTGTATATAAAAGCCCTGTTATTTCCCGGGTGACATCCCCCGGGGCATAGACCCAGTAATGGGACTTCCTGATAAACCAGTTTTACCTGGGGACCCTGGACATTTAAATAGGGACTGGTACTTCAGTAATAAAACCCGTTATTTTCCCGGTATTAACTGGTTTTGGTAATTTCCTTTTATATAACCCGTTTTTACCGGGGCATTAAAAAGGTACTGGTACTTCCCGATATAACCAAAGGGTTTTTACCCGGAAATGACTAAGGGACGGTACTTCCTGTTTTAACCATGTTATTACCTGGTTTCCCCCCCGGGCTTAATAGGTACTGGGACTTCTGTTTTAAACCAATTATTACCTGGACATTAAAAAGGTAAGGTTTCTTCCTGTATAAACCATTTTTATTACCTGGACTAGACTAGGTAGTGGTATCCATGATAAACCTGTTATTACCCGGAAATTAAAATAGGTTTCTGGTATTCCTGTATAAAACAGTTATTACCTGGAAAAATTTGACTAGGTATGGTACTTCCTGAATAAAAAATTTTTATTTCCTTTGGACCCCCGGACATTAAATTTGGGACTGGTTTTTCCGTATATAACCATTTTTATTTCCTGGAAAATAGACTATTTTGGTACTTTTCCCGTATATAACCATTTTTACCTGGGACCCCCGGACATTAACAGGTAGGGTACTTCCCGTAATAAACCCTGTTTACCAGGGGCCTTAACTAGGTACTGGTTTCTTCCTGTATATAACCAGTTTTTACCTGGCCCTTAATAGGTACTTTTTACTTCCTGTATATAAACCCTGTTTTACCCCCGGGCAAACTAGGACTGGAAATTTCCGGGATTTTTAACCATGGTTAAATTTCCGGGGCATTAACTAATCTGGTACTTCCTGTTTAGCCCTGTTATTACCTGGAAAATTAGCTAGCTATTGGGAACCCTGTATATAAAACCCTGTTATTTCAGGAACTTAAAAGGGTTTCGGGACTTCCCGGGATTAAAACCCTGTTATTTGGACATTAACTAGGTCTGGTTTTTCCTGTATTAACAAAGTTTTAACCCGGAATAGACTAGGTTTCTGGACTTCCCCGTATAAACCATTTATTACCTGGGACCCGGACATTTAATAGGGTTTTGGTTTCTTCCTATATAAACCCCTGTTTTTACCTGGACATTAAATAGGTCTGGGAATTCCTGTTTTAAAACCAAATTTTTATTACCGGGGAAATTTAATAGGTATGGTACTTCCTTTTATATAACCATGTTATTCCTGGAATGACTGGGGGAAAAAGGGACTTCCCGTATATAAAAACCCTGTTAAATTTCCCGGTACCCCTGGAAAATAACTAGGTACGGAATTCCTGTATATTAAACCCCTGTTATTTCCGGGCATTTAAATAGGGGATGGTACCCTTCCCGGAATAACCCTGTTTTTACCGGAAAATTAAAAATAGGTTTTGGTATCCGTATTTAAAACCTGTTAATACCGGACATTAAATAGCTATGGGTTTCTTTTGTATATAAAACCCTGTTTTTACCTTTTGGGCATTAAAATAGGGGCGGTCCTTTTTTTTTATAAAAACCATGTTATTTCCGGGGGCATAGATAGGTACTGGTACTTCTGGGATATAAAATGTTATTACCCGGACATTAACTAGGTTTCTGGACTTTTCCCGTATAAAACCATGTTATTTCCCCCACATAACTAGGACTGGTACTTCCGTTAAACCATGTTTTTTACCCGGCATTAACTAGTACTGGTACTTCCGGGAAAAACCATGTTATTACCTGGGGAAATTAAATTTTGGGACTGGTAAATTCCGTAATAACCATGTTATTAAATGGAAAATTTAATGGTTTTCTGGTACTTCCTGGGATAAAACCATTTTTTATTACCTGGAATAAAATAGGGAATGGTACTTCCTGTATAAACCTGTATTACCCGGAAATGATAGGTAAAGGACTTCCTGTAATTTTAAACCCTGTTTTTTACCCGGACCAAATTTAAATAAGGTATGGTACTTCGGGATATAACCATGGTTAAAACCTGGACAAAAGAATGGGACTGGGACTTCCTGATATAAAACCCTGTTATTACCCGGACATTAACAGGTACTGGGTTTTTTTCCTGTAATAACCATGTTATTACCTGGACCCTTTAAATAGGTTTTGGTCTCCCCCTTTTATGCCCGGTTTTTTCCGGACATTAACCAGCACTTTTACTTCCCGTTTTATAAACCTGTTATTTCCTGGACATTAAATAAGGTATGGTTTCTTTTCCCCGTATATAGCCATGGGGGTTCTGGAATTAAAAAAGGGTTTCTGGTTCTTTCCCGTATATAACATGTTATTACTGGTACCCCCGGACATTAAATAGGGGGACTGGTTTCTTCCTTATAAACCGTTTTTTACTGGGAATTCCTGTATAAAACCCTGTTTTTACCTGGTAAAACCCCGGGAAATTTAAATAGGGAATGGTTTCCCCCCTGTATATAAAACCCTTTATTATGGTTTCCCATGGACATTAATAGGGGGGGACTGGGTATTTTCCCGTATATTTCCCCTTTTTTATTTCCTGGGACTTCTGTATAAACCATTTTTTTACCTTTGGGACTTCCTGATATAACCTGTTATTATGGTAAATCCCTGTATTTTAGCCATTATTACCGGTAATCCCCGTATTAAACCATGTTTTTTCCTAGTACTCCCCGGAAAAGCAATGTTTCTGGTTTTTCGGGAATTTGCCATGGATACCCCGGTTTCTTCTGTATATAGCCAAAGTTATTACCTGGGGGGTTCCGGATATAAAACCTTATTACCGGGGCCCTTAATAGGTACTGGTATTCCTGTATATAAACCATGTTTTTACCTGGGACTCCTTTTATAGCCCGTTATTTCCTAGTACTTTCCCTTTTATATAAACCTTTTATTACCTTTGGACTCCTGTATATAGCCATTTATTTCCTGGTATTCCTGTATTAGCCCCTGTTATTTTCCGGATTCCCGTAAAACCTGTTATTAACCCGGTTCTTTCCCGTATATAACCTTTGAACTGGTTTTTCCCGATATAACCCTGTTTATTACCCGGGGACCGTTGTTTTGGTTTTTACATTTTCGTTTTCCCAAATTTAGTTTTAATTTTTTATGATTTTTTTAACCCGCATTTTTGGGGCTCTAAGTTAAAAATTAATTGAACAAAACCTTGCCCCCCAACTTGCTGTCTTGGGGGGGTGAGACGGAAACAGACCCCAGAGGTTTCTCCTGGCCTGGATAGTTTTAGGGTGAGGGTTTTTACAGTGCTTGCCAAAATATTCCCCCCCCCCCCTTGGCATTTTCCCCATTTTGTTGCCCTTTCAACCTGGGAAATTAAAAAAGGGAATTTTTTTTTGGGGGGGGGGGTTTTATCATTTCATTTACACCAAAATGCCTACCCCTTTTAAGATGCCCAAAAAATTGGGTTTTTTTGTGAAAAAAACCCAAAAAAAGAAAAAAAAAAAAAAAACTTGAGCGTGCCCTAACTATTTTACCCCCATTTCAATTTGGGTAGAGGGGCTGACTTTGGGGCTAAAGGGCCCTTCCCAAAAAATTTAAAGTTTAAAATGCTTTTGCAGTCTGTTAGGGTAAGGGCCGCGGAAGGGTGGAAAAATCCCTCTCAGGGCCAATCTTGGAAAGAATGAAACAGGTTTCCCTAAAAAATTTTTTCCCCGTATTTAGCGCATTAAAAACATTTCCCTTAATTCTGACCCGTTTCCCAAATCCCCCCGCCGATTTAAAAAAAATCCCCCCCAGCCTGAGGGGGCCACCCCCCTGTTCACTTTTGGGGGGTTTGGTTTTTTCTAAAGGGTTTAGGGGAGGGTTTGGGGTTTTCGCCAGACTAGCATTTTCTTTATGGTTTAAAAAGCTAAATTTTTTTTTTTCATTTTGACCAAAAAGTTTCCATCTTCCATATGTTTTGGGGGGCCCCAATTTCCCTTTTTTGGGTAACACCCAAAAATGTTTTTGGGTTATTTTTTTTTTTTAAGCAATGGCTTTTTTCTGGGGCCCCTCCTCCGTAAAGCCCCCCCCCCTTTTGGGGGTGTCGGTTAAAAATGGCCTATGGACAGGATAACCCCAAACTCCCCGGGGGAGCTTTTCAAACTCCTTTTAAGGGGTTTTCTTTGGTCCCCTTTTTTGCCCCTCTGAAATTTAACCCTCCTTTCCCGGTCCGTGAGGTTTGGGGGGCGGCCCCTCTGGAAAGGGTTTTTTGGGGGTGCCATATTTTTAATTTTTTTAATTTTAAGGGATTTAATGGTGCTCCGTGGGATGTTTTAAAAATTTCGGTATTTTTTTTAAACCCCAACCCCGATCGGGACTTGTCCCCGAAACCGTTTGGAGACTCCTTGGGCTTCATGGTGCAAATTGTGGTGGTTTCCCTTGCTTTGTGGGTTGAGACTCTGGGGCCCTTTTAGAAAAGGGGATTATACTGGGGTCATGTGAAAAATCGGTGGACACTAGATTTCACCCCGGGGGACTTTTTTTAACTAATTTTGTGACTTTTGAAAGGTTTAAATTGGGTTTACCAGAAATTTTTTTTTTAGGGGCTTTATAGCCCAAAAGGGGGTAATACATTGCATGGCCCCGAATTTTAGTTTTTTATTTTCAAAAAATTTTTTGAAACAAGTTTTTTTCAAATTTTACTCACCAATTTGGGGCTATTTTGGAAGGGCCAAAATTAATCCCCCCTTAAAAACCCCTTTTTAAATTTTAAAGGTTTGTAAAGCAAAAAAAAGGAAAAACGCCCCCAAAGGGGATGAAAAGTTTTTTCAAAGGGCCCCGTGTTACCGCCCAACCCCTCATGGGGGAAAAAAGTTTGATCACAGAAAG
Organism: Coregonus sp. 'balchen'; assembly: GCA_902810595.1. NCBI lineage: Eukaryota > Metazoa > Chordata > Actinopteri > Salmoniformes > Salmonidae > Coregonus > Coregonus sp. 'balchen'. The sequence goes on along the minus strand of LR778279.1, from coordinate 45,368,907 downwards.
CAGAAGACAGAACACAAACACACACACACACCCACAAACACAAACCCCACACCCACACAAACACACACACACACCCACAAAACACACACAAACACACGCACCCCCCAAACACACACACACCCCTCCTTTTCCCCCACACAACCCCCCCCCACAACACACACAAAACACCCCCACAACACACCCCAAAACCCCGCCACACACAAACCCCCACAAAAAACCCCCCACAAAACCCACAACCCCCCCAAACACAAAACACACACACACCCCTCCACACCAAAACCACCACACACCCCTCTCTCTCTTCACACACACAAACACAACCCCCTCGCTCCAAACACACAAAACACAAAACCCATCTCTCTCTTTACACAAAAAACACACAGAATTTGGAAAGGGGGATCCATCAGGGAAAATTTTTTCACAACCGGCAAAAATAGGGGGGAACAATGAGCGTTTGCCCCCAGTTGGGGTTTTTTGGGGGGTGGGTTTTTATGGGGTTAATTTCCCTTTCGGTTTTAATCCCAGTAGATATCCATTTTTATGTTTTTGTTTTAACCCTATCCCAAACGTTAATCTTTAAACCTTAAACCCTTCAGAATTTAAAACCGGGAAAATAAAGTTTTTTTAAAACCCCCTTTCCCCAAAAGTTAATTTTTTTACCAACCATTTAGAATGTGTGGGCCCGAATGTAATTTTTTTAACCCACCCAAAATGGTTTATTTACCCCCAAACCCCCAAAAACAAAAAACACACCCCCACCCCTCGGGGGCCCTTCCCCCTATCTTCCCAGCTTTGTCAGTATGAAACCTTAGGTAACCCAGTAGCAGTGGTACTCTATCATTATAAAAAAGGGGGGGGAGGGGTTGTCTTGTTCTTCCTGGGGGGAAGAGGGAAAACAAGGAGGGGGGGAGGAGGAGAGGAGAAAGGAGAAAAGGGGGGAGGAGGGGAGAGGAGAGAGGAAGGGGGGAGAGAGGAAAGGGGAGAGAGGGGGGGAAAGGGGAAGGGGGAGAGGAGAGAGGAGGGAGGGAAAAAAGGGAGAGGGAGGGGGGTGGAAAAAGGCAGGAAAAGGAAAGGGGAGAGAGGGAGAGGAAAGGAAAAAGAGGAGAGAGAGGGGAAAGGGGAGGGGAAAAGGAGAAGGAGAGGAGAAGAGGAAAAAAAGGGGGGGGAGGAAAAGAGGAGAGGAAACCCGGGGGAGAGGGGGAGAAAGAGCCGCTTTAGAGGGAGGGGAGGAAGGAAGGGGGGAAGGGGGGAGAGGACGAGGGTCGGGAGGACCCAATGGGGGGAGAAAAGGGAGAGATGAGAGGAGAGAAAGGGGAAAGGAGAGAAAAGAGGAAGGAGGTTAAGAGGGGGAGAGGGGGAGAGGAAAAAGGGAAAAAGGAAAAAAGGAGAGAGGGGTTTTAGGGAGGAGAGGAGGGGAGGAGAGGAGAGGGGGAGGAGATAGGAAGGGGAAAGGAGGAGGATAGAGGAAAAGGGGGGAAGAGGGAAGGAGAAAGAGGGAGGGGGAGGAGGGAAAGGAGAGAGGAAAGGAAGGGCCGAAAAAGGGAGGAAAAAGGGGGAAAAAGGGGGAGAGGGGGAGAGGGAGAGGAGGGAGAGAGGAGAGAGGAGAAAGGAAAGGGGAGGGAGAGGGGGAGGGAAGGGGGAGAGGGGGGACAAGGAAGGAAAAGGAAGGGGGAGAAAGGGAGAGGAGGGAGAAAAAAAGGAAAAGGGGGGAGAGGAGAGGGGGAGGGGAAGGAGGAGAGGGAAAGAGGAGGAAGGGGGGAGAGAAAAGGAAAAAGGGGGGGGAGGAGGGGGGGGGAGGATTGAGGGAAGTAGGGTGATAGGGGGTAGAAAAAGAGGGGAAGAGGAAAAGAAGGGGTTGGAGGGAGGGAGAGGAATTTTGGAAAAAGGGGGGGAAAAGGGAGAGGAAGAGAGGAGAGAGGAGGAGGAGAAGGGGAGGGAGAGGGGAGAGGGGAGAGGAGAGGAAGAGGAGAGGGGGAAGAGGAATGGGAGGAACGGGGAGAAAGGAAAAAGAAAAAGGGGAGGGAGAGAGGGAAAAGGGGGAGGGAAAAGGGGAAAGGAGAGAGGAGAGAGGAGAGAGGAAAAGGGGGAGAGGAGAGAGGAGAGGGGGAAAAGGAGAGAGGAAGAGGAGAGGAGAGGGGAATGAGAAGGAGGGGGAGAGGGAGAAGGAAAAGGGGGAAAAGGAGAGAGGGAGGAAAGGGAGGAAAAGGAGGGGTGAGAAAAGGCTTTTTAAATGGGGGGGTGGTCTCTTCTTTTTCCCGGGGGGAAAAAGGAGAGGGGAAGCTTCATAACCCTTTCAGTAGAGAGAGGGGGGGAGGGGAGGGATGGGAGGGGGGGAGGGATGGGAGGAGGGGTGGAAAAGGGAGGGAAAGGAGAGGGAGGATGGAAAAGGGAGGGTGGAGGGGGGGAGGAGCGGGAGAGAAAGAGGGAGAGATGGGGGGGATGGGAGATTGAGAATGGAGGGGTGGGGGGAAAAGGGGGAAAAGGAAAGAGGATAGAGGGACGGAAAAAAAGGATAGCTATTTAAAAGGGGGGGAGAGAAAGAGATGGAGGGGGAGAAAAGCTGAGATTTTGGAAGATGGAGGGGGTGGGAGGGAGGGTGGAGGGGAGAGCAGCAACTTCGAAATTTTAGTTTGGGGAGGGAAAAAGTTTTTTACAACAAATAAACAAAAAAACAAACACAAAAACCCCACACCAACAACTTTCTCCTTCCCGGTTTTCTTCCCAGCTTTTTCCGTATGAAAAAATTAGGTAACCCAGTACAGTGGTATCTAAACAGTTATACAACTGGAGGAGTGGGTTGTTTGTTCTGGGCCCCGGGTGGAAAGGGGAAAACAAAAGAGGGGGGGAGAGGAGAAAGGGAGGGGGGAGAAGGAGAGAGGAGAGAGGAAAGGGGAGGAGAGAGGAGGAGAGGAAGGGGAGAGGAGAGAGGGGAAGGGAGGAGAGGAGGAGGAGAGAGGAGGGGAGGGGGAGAGAGGGGAGAGGGGGAGGGAGAGGGAAGGGGGAGAGGAGAGAGGAGGAAGAGAGGAGAGGGAGAGGGGGGAGGGGAGGAAGGGGAGAGAGGAGAGGATTTAAGGGGGGGGAGAAAGGGGGAGGAGAGAGGAGAAGGAGGGGGAGAAAGGAAGGGAGGAGGGGAAAGGGGGGACGGGGAGGGGGAGGGGGAGAGGAGAGAGGAGGAGGGAGAGGAGAGAAGAAGAGGAGAGGGAGGGGAGGAGAGAGGAGAGCGAGGAGAGAGGGAGAAAAGGGGGGGAGGGGAGGGAGGGTGGAGGGATGGGGAGCAGGGAGAGAGGGAGGATGGAGGGATTTGGAAAAGGGGGGGATGGAGGGAGGGCGGGGGAGAGAGGGAGGGGGAGGGAGGGATGGAGGGGGGGGAGGGAGGGGGGAGGGGGGAGAAAAAGAGAGAGGGGGAGAGGAGAGAGGAGAGGGAGAGGAGGGGAGGGAGAGATGGAGGGGGTGGCGAGGGGGGGATGGAGGGGGGAGAGGGAGCGGAGGGGAGGGGGAAAATGGAGGGAAGGGAAAAGGGGGGGGGGGGGGGAAACGCGGCGGAAGAGGGAGAGAGGGGGGATGGAGGGGGAAAAGGGGGGGATGGAGGGAGGGGCCCCGCGGGAAAAGGGGGGAGAGATGGGGGAAGGGAGGGAGGATGGAGGGGGGGAGGGGACGGAGAGAGGGGGGGATGGAGGGGGGGATGGAGGGGGGATGGAGGGAGGGCCCCGGGAGAGAGGGAGAGAGGGGGGGGATGGAGGGGGGAGGGTGGAGGGGGAGCGCAGCGGAGAGAGGGAGAGATGAGGGGTTTGGGAAAAAGAGGGTGGGGTTGGAAAAAGCCAATTTGGGGTATTTTTTTTTTGGGTTTTGAAAAAATTTTCTGATGTGAAAAAAATCTAAAATTTTGATTGGGTTTAAAAGCCCCAATTTGTTTGGAAAAAAAAATTTTGGAAATTTGGGTGCCTGTCTAAAAGCAGTCACTTTGGGCCCAAAATAATGGGATCCTTACTCAAAAATTTCGCCCGGTTCTTTTCCTTAAATAAAATGAGGACAACAAGTTCAAAATGTAAGTCGTCTGGATTAAAAGCGTCGGGTAAAAGACTAAAATGTAAAAGTAAAAAATAAGAGAGAGGGCTGTGGTGAGAAGAGGGGAAAAGGGTTTAATCAACCCCGGGTCAGGCCGGAGCCAGAAATAGACATAGAGATGGAAACACAATGGCCTGGCGGGCAAAGGGTAACACCCGGGAAAACAACAATGGCCCGGGGAGGGCAAAAAACCACCCCGGAACAAAACACAATGGTTGGGAGGGGAAGGGGAAAAACCCCCCAAAGGAACAAAACACTGGCCCCGGCGGGCAAGAAACCCCCCAAAGGAAAAAAAAGGGGAAAATAACCCCCCCACGGAAACACACAAACGGGCCCGGCAGGGGGAAAAAATAAAAAAACCACGGAAAAAGGGGAAGATTTAAACCCCCCACGGAACACAAAACCGGCCTGGCAGGGCAAGATAAAAACCCCCCAAGGAACCCCAAAAACAAATTGGGCCCGGCAAGGGGGAAAATAACCACCCCCGGAAAAAACAACCCCTGGGCCCGGCCCGGGGAAGGGTAACCCAACCCGGAACACACCCCTGGCCTGGAAGGGGGAATAACCCCCCCCCCCCCAAAAGGAACACCCCAAAATGGCCCGGAAAGGGGAAAGATAACCCCCCCGGAAACACACACCTGGGCCGGCAGGGCAAAGGGGAAAACCCCCCACGGAAAACACACTGGCCCCCCGGGGGGGGGAAAGGGTAACCCCCCACGGAAAAACCACATGGCCGACAGGGAAAAATAAAACCCCCCCGGAACAAAACACACTGGCCCGAAAAGGGCAAGATTTAAACCACCCATGGAACACACACACTGGCCTGGCAGGGCAAGATAACCACCCACGGAACACACACACTGGCCTGACAGGGCAAGATAACCACCCACGGAACCACACACACACACACACACACAGACAAGCCTACTCCTTAATCCCCTACAGTACAGCAACTATATAGAACAGTCCAGAGAACTGATTCAGATCAGTACTAGACTATTCTTCATGGATTTCACCATCACATCTCTCCATTGTTATGAACCTTGACCGCCAAAGACTTTGAAGTCTGCGCCCCCCCCCCCCCCCCCCCCCCCCGCGGAAATCTAATTAGCATGATAGAAGAATCCCCATCAAAATGTGTCCGTTTTATCTAGAGATATATATTTTTTAGCATGGGATGCATCTCAATCCGCCGCATCCACCGATTTCGGGCCTTCCGCATCTGCGGTGGAAGGTGGCCGAGCTAAGACCAGGGGACATCCCGAAAATCTGTCTCCTCACGAAAATGTCTGTAGCGTCTGAAAGGTTTGGCCACAAGCCTCACAAGACTCATCTGATGGTAGCCCGGTATTAGTAAAACAAAATCCTGGGACTATATATGGAAGTAGTTCCTAAAGAAGTGGTTAAATAAATATAATCCTGGGACTATATATGGAAGTAGTTCCTAAAGAAGCGGTTCAATAAATATAATCCTGGGACTATACAGTGGGGAAAAAAAGTATTTAGTCAGCCACCAATTGTGCAAGTTCTCCCACTTAAAAAGATGAGAGAGGCCTGTAATTTTCATCATAGGTACACGTCAACTATGACAGACAAAATGAGGAAAAAAATCCAGAAAATCACATTGTAGGATTTTTAATGAATTTATTTGCAAATTATGGTGGAAAATAAGTATTTGGTCAATAACAAAAGTTTCTCAATACTTTGTTATATACCCTTTGTTGGCAATGACATAGGTCAAACGTTTTCTGTAAGTTTTCACAAGGTTTTCACACACTGTTGCTGGTATTTTGGCCCATTCCTCCATGCAGATCTCCTCTAGAGCAGTGATGTTTTGGGGCTGTCGCTGGGCAACACAGACTTTCAACTCCCTCCAAAGATTTTCTATGGGGTTGAGATCTGGAGACTGGCTAGGCCACTCCAGGACCTTGAAATGCTTCTTACGAAGCCACTCCTTCGTTGCCCGGGTGGTGTGTTTGGGATCATTGTCATGCTGAAAGACCCCAGCCACGTTTCATCTTCAATGCCCTTGCTGATGGAAGGAGGTTTTCACTCAAAATCTCACGATACATGGCCCCATTCATTCTTTCCTTTACACGGATCAGTCGTCCTGGTCCCTTTGTAGAAAAACAGCCCCAAAGCATGATGTTTCCACCCCCATGCTTCACAGTAGGTATGGTGTTCTTTGGATGCAACTCAGCATTCTTTGTCCTCCAAACACGACGAGTTGAGTTTTTACCAAAAAGTTATATTTATGTTTCATCTGACCATATGACATTCTCCCAATCCTCTTCTGGATCATCCAAATGCACTCTAGCAAACTTCAGACGGGGCCTGGACATGTACTGGCTTAAGCAGGGGGACACGTCTGGCACTGCAGGATTTGAGTCCCTGGCGGCGTAGTGTGTTAGTGATGGTAGGCTTTGTTACTTTGGTCGCAGCTCTCTGCAGGTCATTCACTAGGTCCCCCCGTGTGGTTCTGGGATTTTTGCTCACCGTTCTTGTGATCATTTTGACCCCACGGGGTGAGATCTTGCATGGAGCCCCAGATCGAGGGAGATTATCAGTGGTCTTGTATGTCTTCCATTTCCTAATAATTGCTCCCACAGTTGATTTCTTCAAACCAAGCTGCTTACCTATTGCAGATTCAGTCTTCCCAGCCTGGTGCAGGTCTACAATTTTGTTTCTGGTGTCCTTTGACAGCTCTTTGGTCTTGGCCATAGTGGAGTTTGGAGTGTGACTGTTTGAGGTTGTGGACAGGTGTCTTTTATACTGATAACAAGTTCAAACAGGTGCCATTAATACAGGTAACGAGTGGAGGACAGAGGAGTCTCTTAAAGAAGAAGATACAGGTCTGTGAGAGCCAGAAATCTTGCTTGTTTGTAGGTGACCAAATACTTATTTTCCACCATAATTTGCAAATAAATTCATTAAAAATCCTACAATGTGATTTTTCTGGATTTTTTTTCCTCAATCTGTCTGTCATAGTTGACGTGTACCTATGATGAAAATTACAGGCCTCTCTCAACTTTTTAAGTGGGAGAACTTGCACAATTGGTGGCTGACTAAATACTTTTTTCCCCCACTTTATACAGTGGGGAGAACAAGTATTTGATACACTGCCGATTTTGCAGGTTTTCCTACTTACAAAGCATGTAGAGGTCTGTAATTTGTATCATAGGTACACTTCAACTGTGAGAGACGGAATCTAAAACAAAAATCCAGAAAATCACATTATATGATTTTTAAGTAATTAATTTGCATTTTATTGCATGACATAAGTATTTGATACATCAGAAAAGCAGAACTTAATATTTGGTACAGAAACCTTTGTTTGCAATTACAGAGATCATACGTTTCCTGTAGTTCTTGACCAGGTTTGCACACACTGCAGCAGGGATTTTGGCCCACTCCTCCATACAGACCTTCTCCAGATCCTTCAGGTATCGGGGCTGTCGCTGGGCAATACGGACTTTCAGCTCCCTCCAAAGGTTTTCTATTAGGTTCAGGTCTGGAGACTGGCTAGGCCACTCCAGGGCCTTGAGATGCTTCTTACGGAGCCACTCCTTAGTTGCCCTGGCTGTGTGTTTCGGGTCGTTGTCATGCTGGAAGACCCAGCCACGACCCATCTTCAATGCTCTTACTGAGGGAAGGAGGTTGTTGGCCAAGATCTCGCGATACATGGCCCCATCCATCCTCCCCTCAATACGGTGCAGTCGTCCTGTCCCATTTGCAGAAAAGCATCCCCAAAGAATGATGTTTCCACCTCCATGCTTCACAGTTGGGATGGTGTTCTTGGGGTTGTACTCATCCTTCTTTTTCCTCCAAACACGGCGAGTGGAGTTTCGACCAAAAAGCTATATTTTTGTCTCATCAGACCACATGACCTTCTCCCATTCCTCCTCTGGATCATCCAGATGGTCATTGGCAAACTTCAGACGGGCCTGGACATGCGCTGGCTTGAGCAGGGGGACCTTGCGTGCGCTGCAGGATTTTAATCCATGACGGCGTAGTGTGTTACTAATGGTTTTCTTTGAGACTGTGGTCCCAGCTCTCTTCAGGTCATTGACCAGGTCCTGCCGTGTAGTTCTGGGCTGATCCCTCACCTTCCTCATGATCATTGATGCCCCACAAGGTGAGATCTTGCATGGAGCCCCAGACCGAGGGTGATTGAGCGTCATCTTGAACTTCTTCCATTTTCTAATAATTGCGCCAACAGTTGTTGCCTTCTCACCAAGCTGCTTGCCTATTGTCCTGTAGCCCATCCCAGCCTTGTGCAGGTCTACAATTTTATCCCTGATGTCCTTACACAGCTCTCTGGTCTTGGCCATTGTGGAGAGGTTGGAGTCTGTTTGATTGAGTGTGTGGACAGGTGTCTTTTATACAGGTAACGAGTTCAAACAGGTGCAGTTAATACGGGTAATGAGTGGAGAACAGGAGGGCTTCTTAAAGAAAAACTAACAAGTCTGTGAGAGCCGGAATTCTTACTGGTTGGTAGGTGATCAAATACTTATGTCATGCAATAAAATGCAAATTAATTACTTAAAAATCATTCAATGTGATTTTCTGGATTTTTGTTTTAGTAAGTAGGAAAACCTGCAAAATCGGCAGTGTATCAAATACTTGTTCTCCCCACTGTATGTGACATAACGCCACCATTTCTATTCATTATATCATTAATAAATATAATACACATTTTAATCATTTTTTCCCACAAAGAATGGTTTTATATTAATCAGTATATTTGACTTTAACTATAACATTTGTTGTAGTATTTGTTCTATCTTTTCTGAAAGATAAAACTGAAATTGTAACCTGCTTTGTATGGCTTGTTTAAGAAAAGGCGATACTGTAAACAAAATTTCATTTTTAATTAGTCGGAAATGAGAAGTTGTAATCTGTATAAAGATTGAACAAAGGATGAGCCTTTCTTAACCATTTGGGGTTTAAGTATAACTTATGTATGAGTGAAGCGTTTAGTTAGAGGTTTAAAGCTTTAATATTTAATAATTTTAGCCCCCAAACTCATATTCATTATATAAATAGGCACGTTTAATTTTGTCTGGCTTAGCATTCCAAATAAAATGAAATATTTTTTGCTCATATGATTTAAAAAATGAGTCGCCTGGAGAAGGCAGCACCATTAGTATGTAAGTAAACTGGGATAGGACCAAAGAGTTAATCAATGTGATTTTCCATAAATAGACAAGTATTTACCTCTCCCTGGTTGCAGAATCTTATCTATTTTTGCAAACCTTCTATTGAAATTGATTGTGGTAAGTTCATTAATATTTTTTGAGATGTGAATAACAAGTACATTATGTCCACTTCACCATCAGCCCTGTATTGGTAAACTACAAGGTAAACACTGTGGTCTTTTAACGATCCAATACGTAATTAGGTTTTAGTCCAGAGAGGTTAGAAAAGTGATCAAGATCTTCAATGAGACTGTGCAGGGATCCAGATTGCGGACTTAAGAAAAAACTTGAGTCATCGGCATACATTGACACTTTTGTTTTTATCCCCTGGATTTCTAACCCCTTGATGTTCTTGTTGGATCTAATTTTATTTGCTAGCATTTCAATGGCCATCATCAATAGATATGGAGACAACGGACAGCCTTGTTTTACTCCTCTTAAAAGCTCAATACTTTCTGAGAAGTAACCATTATTTACTATTTCACACCTGGGGTTGCTGTACATAACTTTAACCCATTGTATAAGAGATTCACCGAAATTAAAGTAATCCAGGCATTTATGTATAAATTCTAGTCGTACTTTATGCTATGAAGACCAGGCCTGGTATCTTTGATGATTCATAATGTTCAATTGTTTCAAGTAATTGTCTTATATTATCTCCAATATATCGTCCATGTAAAAAACCTGTCTGATCAGGATAAACAATATCTGGTAAAACCTTTTTTATTCTATGCATTTCGCCAGGATTTTCGCATCACAACATGGAAGTGTAAGAGGCCTCCAGTTTTTTAAATGGACTGGATCTTTATACTTACCACCTGGGTCCTGTTTTAGTAGTAATGAAATCAGACCTTCTTGTTGAGTACCTAAAAGTCTACCATTTATATAGGAGTAATTAAAACATGCTAATAATGGATCTTTGAGTGCATCAAAAAAGGTCTGATATACAGTGGCTTGCGAAAGTATTCACCCCCCTTGGCATTTTTCCTATTTTGTTGCCTTACAAACTAGAATTAAAATGGATTTTTGGGGGGGTTTGTATCATTTGATTTACACAACATGCCTACCACTTTGAAGATGCAAAATATTTTTTCTTGTGAAACAAACAAGAAATAAAACAAAAAAACTGAAAACATTTCAACCCCCCAAAGTCAATACTTTGTAGAGCCACCTTTTGCAGCAATTACAGCTGCAAGTCTCTTGGGGTATGTCTCTATAAGCTTGGCACATCTAGCCACTGGGATTTTTGCCCATTCTTCAAGGCAAAACTGCTGCAGCTCCTTCAAGTTGGATGGGTTCCGCTGGTGTAGAGCAATCTTTAAGTCCTACCACAGATTCTCAATTGGGTTGAGGTCTGGGCTTTGACTAGGCCATTCCAAGACATTTAAATGTTTCCCCTTAAACCACTTGAGTGTTGCTTTAGCAGTATGCTTAGGGTCATTGTCCTGCTGGAAGGTGAACCTCCGTCCCAGTCTTAAATCTCTGGAAGACTGAAACAGGTTTCCCTCAAGAATTTCCCTGCATTTAGCGCCATCCATCATTCCTTCAATTCTGACCAGTTTCCCAGTCCCTGCCGATGAAAAACATCCCCACAGCATGATGCTGCCACCACCATGCTTCACTGTGGGGATGGTGTTCTCAGGTTGATGAGAGGTGTTGGGTTTGCGCCAGACATAGCATTTTCCTTGATGGTCAAAAAGCTACATTTTAGTCTCATCTGACCAGAGTACCATCTTCCATATGTTTGGGGAGTCTCCCACATGCCTTTTGGCTAACACCAAACGTGTTTGCTTATTTTTTTCTTTAAGCAATGGCTTTTTTTCTGGCCACTCCTCCGTAAAGCCCAGCTCTGTGGAGTGTACGGCTTAAAGTGGTCCTATGGACAGATACTCCAATCTCCGCTGTGGAGCTTTGCAGCTCCTTCAGGGTTATCTTTGGTCTCTTTGTTGCCTCTCTGATTAATGCCCTCCTTGCCTGGTCCGTGAGGTTTGGTGGGCGGCCCTCTCTTGGCAGATTTGTTGTGGTGCCATATTCTTTCAATTTTCTGATAATGGATTTAATGGTGCTCCGTGGGATGTTCAAAGTTTCGGATATTTTTTTATAACCCAACCCATAGCATTTTCCTTGATGGTCAAAAAGCTACATTTTAGTCTCATCTGACCAGAGTACCATCTTCCATATGTTTGGGGAGTCTCCCACATGCCTTTTGGCAAACATTTATTTTTTTACATCTACATCAACTTATGATACCCAGTGGGACAACCACTTTTTTTTTGTTTTATGGGGGGTTGGGAGAAGGATTACTTTTATACTATTCCAGGTATTCCTTAAAGAGGTAGGGTTTCAAGTGTCTCCGGAAGGTGGTCAGTGACTCCGCTGTCCTGGCGTCGTGGGGGAGCTTGTTCCACCATTGGGGTGCCAGAGCAGCGAATAGCTTTGACTGGGCTGAACGGGAACTGTGCTTCCGTAGAGGTAGGGGGGCTAGCAGGCCAGAGGTGGATGAACGTAGTGCCCTCGTTTGGGTGTAGGGTCTGATCAGAGCCTGAAGGTAAGGAGGTGCCGTTCCCCTCACAGCTCCGTAGGCAAGCACCATGGTCTTGTAGTAGATGCGAGCCTCAACTGGAAGCCAGTGGAGTGTGCAGAGGAGCGGGGTGACATGAGAGAACTTGGGAAGGTTGAACACCAGACGGGCTGCAGCGTTCTGGATAAGTTGTAGGGGTTTAATGGCACAGGCAGGGAGCCCAGCCAACAGTCTCTTTGTTGCCTCTCTGATTAATGCCCTCCTTGGCTGGTCCGTGAGTTTTGGTGGGCGGCCCTCTCTTGGCAGGTTTGTTGTGGTGCCATATTCTTTCCATTTTTTAATAATGGATTTAATGGTGCTCCGTGGGATGTTCAAAGTTTCTGATATTTTTTTATTACCCAACCCTGATCTGTACTTTGTCCCTGACCTGTTTGGAGAGCTCCTTGGTCTTCATGGTGCCGCTTGCTTGGTGGTGCCCCTTGCTTAGTGGTGTTGCAGACTCTGGGGCCTTTCAGAACAGGTGTATATATACAGAGATCATGTGACAGATCATGTGACACTTAGATTGCACACAGGTGGACTTTATTTAACTAATTATGTGACATTTGAAGGTAATTGGTTGCACCAGATCTTATTTAGGGGCTTCATAGCAAAGGGGGTGAATACATATGCACGCACCACTTTTCCGTTATTTATTTTATTGTTTGAAACAAGTATTTTTTTTCATTTCACTTCACCAATTTCGACTATTTTGTGTATGTCCATTACATGAACTCCAAATAAAAATCCATTTAAATTACAGGTTGTAATGCAACAAAATAGGAAAAACGCCAAGGGGGATGAATACTTTTGCAAGGCGCTGTACCTCTACTGGTATTCCATCAAGCCCTGGTGTTTTTCCAGATTGTAATTTGGCCTTCACACAGGTCTTTCTGTAAATGGGTTAATTTTACATTATTATTAGGAAAGAAATCCTTACAGTTAATATCATTCAGTGGAAATGGAGGAGACTGAAAATATAATTTGGTGAATCGAGTTCTGTAAAATTATTTTTTGGTAGCATTTCTATGTTGAAGATTCAAGAAAAATCTGGTGCTCACAATTTTCCATCCAATTAGCTTTATTTTTGTAATAAATTACACTTGATCGTTCTTGAATAAGTACCTCCAATTCTTGTAGTTTTTCCTTTAACCTATTTTGTGCCTCTATAGTCCAGTTTCCATGACGACCATCTACCTGCACTATTATTTCCTCTATTTCCTTCATTAGTCTGATCTCTTTTGACCTAAACTGCTTTTGTTTTAATGATGAGTATTATATTGAATGGCCTCTAAAGGCACATTTAAAAGTGTCCCATACATTAAGGGGATCTGCTGTACCTATGTTGTGCAGAAAAAAGTCAATTATGAATTATTTTGTCTTAGTTAAGAACAAATTGTCATCTTATAGGCTTTGATTAAATTTCCAATATCCCCGTCCACGTGGAAATTCTGTAAGAGTTATATGGAGGCCAATTAGATGGTGGTCCGATCACATTCTGTCTCCTATTAATACTTTTTAAACTTTTGATGCCAGCAAGAATGAGACCAGGGAGTAATCAAGACGGCTAGCTTGATTAAGCCTCCTCCATGTATATCTCACTAGGTCTGGGTTTTTTCAGCCTCCATAGATCCACTAGTTCTAATGTATCCATGATATTCGTGATCTCCCTAAGTGCTTGAGGGTGATAGTTTGTAATGTGATTTCCTTTACGATCCATTGAGGTACTTAAAACCGAATGTGCCCAAACAATCACCCCTCTTTCAAAGTCACTGAGATCTCTTCTACTAGCCATGGTAGCCAATAATGGGCAACTGGGCCTGCCCAGCATATTTATACATGACCCTTATCATGACGGGATGTTAATTCCACACCTGCTTTTCAATATTACTGTACTTTCTATCCCTTATTTACTGAAGCGTTTCCATTATTTTGTCAGTTACCTGTGTCTTTGTCTATTCTAAACTAAATGATAACACACACAGACATGCTATTAGCTTAACAGCAATGATCAGATGCTGAACAAGTGACTGTTTTCAGATGCAGCTAGTCATAGTGGGAGAAAGATCAAAAGAGACACACAGGTACAGCATGCTAGCTCAGCGCTCACTTAATAATATACAGCATGCTAGCTCAATGCTCCCTTAATAATATACAGCATGCTAGCTCAGCCTCACTTAATATATACAGCCTGCTCAGCGCTCACTTAATAATATACAGCATGCTAGCTCAGCGCTCACTTAATAATATACAGCATGCTAGCTCAGCGCCCACTTAATAATATACAGCATGCTAGCTCAGCGCTCACTTAATAATATACAGCATGCTAGCTCAGCGCTCACTTAATAATATACAGCATGCTAGCTCAGCGCTCACTTAATAATATACAGCATGCTAGCTCAGGCTCCCTTAATAATATACAGCATGCTAGCTCAGCGCTCCCTTAATAATATACAGCATGCTAGCTCAGGCTCCCTTAATAATATACAGCATGCTAGC
>LR778279.1:45312085-45352085 GCA_902810595.1 Coregonus sp. 'balchen' | reverse complement strand
TGGCTCAGGGTAGGGGAGGGAATGGCCGGCAGGGATGTAGCTCAGTTGGTAGAGCATGGCGTTTGCAACGCCAGGGTTGTGGGTTCGATTCCCACGGGGGGCCAGTATGAAAAAAAAACAAGAATAATAATGTATGCACTCACTAACTGTAAGTCGCTCTGGATAAGAGCGTCTGCTAAATTACGTAAAATGTAAGATGTTATGTCCTTGTTATGAAAGAGCTATGTAGTCCTTACAAAGTCCCTATGAATTAAAGCAGCACGAGTTACCTGGTGAGGGAAGGCTGTATCTCAGTGTCAAGGGCGGATGATGATGCAGATGAAGCCAGTAACCATGGAAAAAGCCTGATGCAACTGGAGATGTAAAGAGATGATGGTGTAAAAACAGGATGGTACAATTAAGAAAACACAGACGCACAGACAGACACACGCACAAACACAGACATGTACATGCACACCGCAGCCAGGTGATTAGTTGTAGGGTATTTTATTAGTTGTAGGGTATTTTATTTATATTTCATTCTTATTTTACCAGGTCAGTTGACTGAGAACACATTCTCACTTACAGCAACGACCTGGGGAATAGTTACAGGGGAAAGGAAGGGGGGATGAATGAGCCAATTGGAAGCTGGGGATGATTAGGTGGCCGTGATGGTACGAGGGCCAGATTGGGAATTGAAGCAGGACGCCGGGGGTTAACACCCCTACTCTTACGATAAGTGCCACTGAGTCAGGACAGCAGGAACAGCAGGAGGTGGGTGGGAGATTCATGTCAAACAGCAAACAAACAAACAAACAGGAAACATTGGGCCTTACGGTGTGTGTGTGTAGCTATACGCTACATCGGCAGGATAGAACGGCTGACTCCGGTAAGACAAAGGGTGGCGGTCTGTGTATATTTGTAAACAACAGCTGGTGCACAAAATCAAATACTAAGGAAGTCTCAAGGTTTTGTTCGCCTGAGGTAGAGTATCTTATGATAAGCTGTAGACCACACTATTTACCAAGAGAGTTTTCATCTATATTTTTCATAGCTGTCTATTTACCACCACAAACCAATGCTGGCATTAAGATTGCACTGAATGAGTTGTACAAGGCCATAAATCAACAGGAAAACGCTCATCCAGATGCAGCGCTGCTAGTGGCCGGGGACTTTAATGCAGGGAAACTTAAATCCGTTCTACCTAATTTCTACCAGCATGTTAAATGTGCAACCAGAGGGAAAAAACTCTAGACCACCTTTACTCCACACAAAGAGACGCATACAAAGCTCTCCCTCGCCCTCCATTTGGCAAATCTGACCATAACTCTATCCTCCTGATTCCTGCTTATAAGCAAAAACTAAAGCAGGAAGCACCAGTGACTCGGTTAATAAGAAAGTGGTCAGATGACGCAGATGCTAAGCTACAGGACTGTTTTGCTAGCACAGACTGGAACATGTTCCGGGATTCTTCAGACAGCATTGAGGAGTACACCACATCAGTCGCTGGCTTCATCAATAAGTGCATCGATGATGTCGTCCCCACAGTGACCGTACGTACATACCCCAACCAGAAGCCATGGATTACAGGAAACATCCGCACTGAGCTAAAGGGTAGAGCTGCCGCTTTCAAGGAACGGGACTC
Source organism: Coregonus sp. 'balchen' (assembly GCA_902810595.1). Taxonomy (NCBI): domain Eukaryota; kingdom Metazoa; phylum Chordata; class Actinopteri; order Salmoniformes; family Salmonidae; genus Coregonus; species Coregonus sp. 'balchen'. The sequence continues at coordinate 45,350,461 of LR778279.1, read as the reverse complement.
TAACCCGGACGCTTATAAGAAATCCCGCTATGACCTCCGACGAACCATCAAACAGGCAAAGAGTCAATACAGGACTAAGATTGAATCGTACTACACTGGCTCTGACGCTCGTCGGATGTGGCAGGGCTTGAAAACTATTACAGACTACAAAGGGAAGCACAGCCGCGAGCTGCCCAGTGACACAAGCCTACCAGACGAGCTAAACCACTTCTATGCTCGCTTCGAGGCAAGCAACACTGAAGCATGCATGAGAGCACCAGCTGTTCCGGATGACTATGTGATCACGCTCTCCGTAGCCGATGTGAGTAAGACTTTTAAGCAGGTCAACATTCACAAGGCCGCAGGGCCAGACGGATTACCAGGACGTGTACTCCGAGCATGTGCTGACCAACTGGCAAGTGTCTTCACTGACATTTTCAACATGTCCCTGACTGAGTCTGTAATACCAACATGTTTCAAGCAGACCACCATAGTCCCCGTGCCCAAGGACTCTAAGATAACCTGCCTAAATGACTACCGACCCATAGCACTGACGTCTGTAGCCATGAAGTGCTTTGAAAGGCTGGTCATGGCTCACATCAACAGCATTATCCCAGAAACCCTAGACCCACTCCAATTTGCATACCGCCCCAACAGATCCACAGATGATGCAATCTCTATTGCACTCCACACTGCCCTTTCCCACCTGGACAAGAGGAACACCTACGTGAGAATGCTATTCATTGACTACAGCTCAGCATTCAACACCATAGTGCCCTCTAAGCTCATCACTAAGCTAAGGATCCTGGGACTAAACACCTCCCTCTGCAACTGGATCCTGGACTTCCTGACGGGCCGCCCCCAGGTGGTAAGGGTAGATAACAACACATCTGCCACACTGATCCTCAACACGGGGGCCCCTCAGGGGTGCGTGCTCAGTCCCCTCCTGTACTCTCTGTTCACCCATGACTGCATGGCCAGGCACGACTCCAACACCATCATTAAGTTTGCCAACGACACAACAGTGGTAGGCCTGATCACCGACAACGATGAGACAGCCTATAGGGAGGAGGTCAGAGACCTGGCCGTGTGGTGCCAGGACAACAACCTCTCCCTCAACGTGACCAAGACAAAGGAGATGATTGTGGACTACAGGAAAAAAAAGAGGACTGAGCACGCCCCCATTCTCATCGACGGGGCTGTAGTGGAACAGGTTGAGAGCTTCAAGTTCCTTGGTGTCCACATCACCAACGAACTATCATGGTCCAAACACACCAAGACAGTCGTGAAGAGGGCACGACAAAGCCTATTCCCCCTCAGGAGACTGAAAAGATTTGGCATGGGTCCTCAGATCCTCAAAAAATTCTACAGCTGCACCATCGAGAGCATCCTGACTGGTTGCATCACCGCCTGGTATGGCAACTGCTTGGCCTCCGACCGCAAGGCACTACAGAGGGTAGTGCGTACGGCCCAGTACATCACTGGGGCCAAGCTTCCTGCCATCCAGGACCTCTATACCAGGCGGTGTCAGAGGAAGGCCCTCAAAATTGTCAAAGACTCCAGCCACCCTAGTCATAGACTGTTCTCTCTGCTACCGCACGGCAAGCGGTACCGGAGTGCCAAGTCTAGGTCCAAAAGACTTCTCAACAGCTTCTACCCCCCAAGCCATAAGACTCCTGAACAGCTAATCATGGCTACCCGGACTATTTGCACTGCCCCCCCACCCCATCCTTTTTACGCTGCTGCTACTCTGTTAATTATTTATGCATAGTCACTTTAACTCTACCCACATGTACATATTACCTCAACTACCTCAACTAGCCGGTGCCCCCGCACATTGAATCTGCAACGGTACCCCCCCTGTATATATAGCCTCCCTACTGTTACTTTATTTTACTTCTGCTCTTTTTTTTCTCAACACTTTTTTTGTTGTTGTTTTATTTTTGCACTGTTGGTTAAGGGCTGTAAGTAATCATTTCACTGTAATGTCTGCACCTGTTGTATTCGGCGCATGTGACCAATACAATTTGATTTGATTTGATGTGTGTGTGTGTGTGTGTGTGTGTGTGTGTGTGTGTGTGTGTGTGTGTGTGTGTGTGTGTGTGTGTGTGTGTGTGTGTGTGTATGTGAGTGAGGCTCCACTCACCTCCCCACCAGTAGAAACTCCCCCACTAGGTGTTTCCGTCTCATGGCCATCAGTATGCCCCGTACAGTCATGCCCTCACAGAAGCACGCCACCACTCGGGCCTTGGGCAGGTGGCCTCTCAGCTTCTCCAGCAGCTTGTCAAAGTTGTGCTCCCCTGCGTTGCTGTAGATCTTATCAGAGTGAGCTATGCAGATCCCCTCTCTGGCTGCCAGCTCCTTAAAGGCCTCCATCCCGCTCTCACCATAGTTACCTAAAGACGGAGACATGTTGTGGCGTGGTGGGTAGTGTAGTGTTAACGCACAGTTAGACAAACACAATATCTAGGAGACACTTCCACACTCCATCCCCCCAGGTGGCAGCACCAACGGAGTCTAAGTGCTGCCGTGCCTTGATAACGACATCAGGTGCGGCCGATCAAAGTGCCCCGTAGAGATGCCTCACGCTGCTGATTTTGATTTGGAATCTTTCGTTTTGGGGCTGTTGCTTTATCTCTGTGTGTAGTTTTCTTTGTGACCCCTAGACATAACGACATCAAGTCAGGTTACAGACTACGTAGCTATGGCTAAGACCCCTAGACATAACGACATCAAGTCAGGTTACAGACTAGTAGCTATGGCTACGACCCCTAGGACATAACGGCCATCAGTCAGGTTAAGACTACGTAGCTATGGCTAAGACCCCCTAGACATAACGACATCAAGTCAGGTTACAGACTACGGCTAAGGACCCCTAGACATAACGACATTCAAAGTCAGGTGACAGACTACGTACTATGGCTAAGGACCCCTAGACATAACGACATCAAGTCAGGTTACAGACTACGTAGCTATGGCTAAGACCCCTAGACATAACGACATCAAGTCAGGTTACAGACTACGTAGCTATGGCTAAGACCCCTAGACATAACGACATCAAGTCAGGTTACAGACTACGTAGCTATGGCTAAGACCCCTAGACATAACAAGTGCAGCAACAACAGAAGGATAGCTATTGGTTTCATAACACAACGTAGACATCGACCTAGCAGTAGCTCGGTAGCTTTGGCTACACACACACACACACACACACACACACATGCACACACACAACACACACACACATGCACACATACACACACACACACAAACACACCACCACCCACACACACACACGCACACACACACACACACATGCACACACACACACACATCACACACACACGCACACACGCACACACGCACACACGCACACACGCACACATAACACACACACAACACACACACGCACACACGCACACACGCAACACGCACACACGCACAACATACACAGACACAACACACAACAGACACACACACACACACACACACACACACACACAGACACACACACAGACACACACAACACACACATACACACACACACACACATACACATACACACACACTGGTGGTATTCCAGTGTGATGCTCTTTTTTGGGTTCCCCATTTCTTCAGTTCGGGGGATTCCCCCCTTCCTAAACCTCACCGTTTGTTCTGTTTTTTTCTTTTCGGGTTTTTTTATTTCTAATTAAATGGGGGGGGGGGGGGGGGGGGGGGGGGGGGGAAAGGGGGGAAGGGAGGGGGGGAGGGAGGAGGGAGGGGGGGGGAGGGGGGGGAGGGGGGGGGGAGGGGGGGGAGGGAGGGGGGAGGGGGGAGGGAGGGGGAGGGGAAGGGGGGGGGAAAGGGGGGAGGGAGGAGGGGGGGGGGGGGAGGGAGGGGGGGGAAGGGGGGAGGGAGGGGGGGAGGGGGGGGGGGGGGGGAGGGGGGGGGAGGGGGGAGGGAGGGGGAGGGAGGGGGGGGGGGGGGGGGAAGGAAGGAGGGGGGGGGAGGTGAGGGGGAGGGGGGGGGAGGGGGGGAGGGGGGAAAGGGAAAGGAGGGGGGGGAGGAAGGAAAGGAGGGAGGGGGGGGGAGGGAGGGGGGAAAGGAAAGGGAAGGAAGGGAGGGGGGAGGAAGGAGGGGGGAAGGAGGGGAGGGAGGAAGGAGGGGAAGGGGGGGGGAGGAAGGATGGAAGGGGGAGGGAGGGAGGGAAGGGGGGAGGAAGGAAGGAAGGAAGGAAGGAAGGAAGGAAGGAAGGAAGGAAGGAAGGAAGGAAGGAAGGAAGGAAGGAAGGAAGGAAGGAAGGAAGGAAGGAAGGAAGGAAGGAAGGAAGGAAGGAAGGAAGGAAGGAAGGAAGGAAGGAAGGAAGGAAGGAAGGAGGGAGGGGGGGAGGGAAAGGAGGGAGGGAGGAAGGAAGTGGGGGGGAGGGAGGGAGGGAGGGAGGGAGGGAGGGAGGGAGGAGAGGGAAGTCCCTGTATGGTTCAGTTGGTAGAGCATGGCGCTTGCAATGCCAGGGTTGTGGATTAGATTCCTACAAAGGGACCAGTATGATAATGTATGCACTCTCTACTGTAAGTGGCTCTGGATAAGAGCGTCTGCTAAATGACTCAAATGTAAAGATTCAGTAGCTATAGGTAGTAAGAGCTTAAAAGCATACAGCTAAACTTTACAGATATCTAAATACACAGGACTAAATACACAGGATATCTAGTCTTCACACAGTTTAACATGACTAAATACACAGGATATCTAGTCTTCACACAGTTTAACATGACTAAATACACAGGATATCTAGTCTTCACACAGTTTAACATGACTAAATACACAGGATATCTAGTCTTCACACAGTTTAACATGGCTAAATACACAGGATATCTAGTCTTCACACAGTTTAACATGACTAAATACACAGGATATCTAGTCTTCACACAGTTTAACATGACTAAATACACAGGATATCTAGTCTTCACACAGTTTAACATGACTAAATACACAGGATATCTAGAGTCTTCACACAGTTTAACATGGCTAAATACTCAGGAAATCTAGTCTTCACACAGTTTAACATGACTAAACACACCTACAGTGCCTTCGGAAAGTATTCAGACCTCGTGACTTTTTCCACATTTTGTTACGTTACAGCCTTATTCTTCAAATTGATTAAATTGTTTTTTCCCCTCATCAATCTACACACAATACCCCATAATGACAAAGCAAAAAACAGGTTTTCAGAAATTTTAGCAAATTTATTCGAAAAAAAAAACAGAAATATCACATTTACATAAGTATTCAGACCTTTACTCAGTACTTTGTTGAAGCACCTTTGGCAGCGATTGCATCCTCAAGTCTTCTTGAGTATGACGCAACAAGCTTGGCACACCTGTATTTGGGGAGTTTCTCCCATTCTTCTCTGCAGATCCTCTCAAGCTATGTCAGGTTCCTGCCATCCAGGACCTACTGTATATACTAGATGGTGTCAGAGGAAGGACCTAAAAATGGACAAAGACTCCAATCACCCAAGTCATAGACTGTTCTCTCTGCTGCCGCACGGCAAGCGGTACCGGAGAGCCAAGTCTAGGTCCAAAAGGCTTCTTAACAGCTTCTACCCCCAAGCCATAAGACTCCTGAACAGCTAATCATGGCTACCCAGACTATTTGCATTGCTGCTGCTACTCTGTTTATTATCTATGCATAGTCACTTTAACTCTACCCACATGTACATATTACCTCAATTACCTCAACTAGCCGGTGCCCCCGCACATTGACTCTGTACCGGTACCCCCTGTATACAGCCTCCCTACTGTTATTTTATTTTACTGCTGCTCTTTAATTCATTTTAATTTAAATGTTTTACTTATCTATTTTTTACACTTCTTCAAACTCCATTGTTGGTTAAGGGCTTGTAAGTAATCATTTCACTGTAAGGTGACACTTGTTGTATTCGGCTCATGTGGCAAATAACATAACAGTACAATATAAATAACAGACCCTCTCAAGCTCTGTCAGGTTGGATGGGAAGCGTTGCTGCACAGGTCTCTCCAGAGATGTTAGATCAGGTTCAAGTCCAGGCTCTGGCTGGGCCACTCAAGGACATTCAGAGACTTGTCCCAAAGCTACTCCTGCGTTGTCTTGGCTGTGTGCTTAGGGTCGTTGTCCTTTTGGACAGTACTGAAAGTGAACCTTCACCCCAGTCTGAGGTCCTGAGCGCTCTGGAGCAGGTTTTCATCAAGGATCTTTCCGTACTTTGCTCCGATCATCTTTGCCTCGATCCTGACTAGTCTCCCAGTCCCTGTCGTTGAAAAACATCCCCACAGCATGATGCTGCCACCACCATGCTTCAACGTAGGGATGGTGCCAGGTTTCCTCCAGACGTGACACTTGGCATTCAGGCCAAAGAGTTCAATCTTGGTTTTATCAGACCAGAGAATCTTGTTTCTCATGGTCTGAGAGTCTTTAGGTGCCTTTTGGCAAACTCCAAGCGGGCTGTCATGTGCCTTTTACTGAGGAGTGGCTTCCGTCTGGCCACTCTACCATAAAGGCCTGATTGGTGGAGTGCTGCAGAGATGGTTGTCCTTCTGGAAGGTTCTCCCATCTCCACAGAGGAACTCTGGAGTGCTGTTAGAGTGACCATCGGGTTCTTGGTCACCTCCCTGACCAAGGCCCTTCTCCCCCGATTGCTCAGTTTGGCAGGGCGGCCAGCTCTAGGAAGAGTCTTGGTGGTTCCAAACTTCTTCTATTTAAGAACTTAGTTCTTGGGGACTTCAATGCTGCCGAAATGTTTTGGTACCATTCCCCAGATCTGTGCTTCGACACAATCCTGTCTCGGAGCTCTATGGATAATTCCTTCGACCTCATGGCTTGGTTTTTGCTCTGACATGCACTGTCAACTGTGGGACCCTATATAGACAGGTGTGTGCCTTTCCAAATCATGTCCAATCAATTTAATGTATCACAGGTGGACTCCAATCAGGTGGATTGGAATCTACACACAATACCCCAAAGCAAAAACAGGTTTTCAGAAATGTTTGCAAATTTATTAGAAATAAAAACTGAAATATCACATCACTGTTTTCGCTTTGTCATTATGGGTATTGTGTGCAGATTGCTGAAAAAATATATATATTTTATCCCTCATAGAATAAGGCTGTAATGTAACAAAATGTGGAAAAAGTCAAGGGGTCTGAATACTTTCTGAATGCACTGCATGTATATCTACACTACATTACGACCGAAGGTATGTGGACACCTGCTTGTCGAACATCTCATTCCAAATTCATGGGCATTAATATGGAGTTGGTCCCCCCTTTGCTGCTATACCAGCCTCTGTGCAGGCCAGTCAAGTTCTTCCACACCGATCTCAACAAACCAGTTCTATATGGATCTCGCTTTGTGCACGGGGGCATTGTAATGCTGAAACAGGAAAGGCCAAGGGCCTTCTCTTCTGTTGCCACAAAGTTGGAAGCACAGAATCGTCTAGAATGTCATTGAATGCTGTAGCATTAAGATTTCCCTTCACTGGAACTAAGGGGCCTAGCCCGAACCATGAAAAACAGCCCCAGACCATTATTCCTCCTCCACCAAACTTTACAGTTGGCTTTATGCATTTGGGGCAGGTAGCGTTCTCCTGGCATCCGCCAAACCCAGATTAGTCCGTCGGACTGCCAGATGGTGAAGCGTGATTCATCACTCCAGATCTTGGCGGCAAGCTTTACACCACTCCAGCCGACGCTTGGCATTGCGCATGGTGATCTTAGTCTTGTGTGTGGCTGCCATGGAAACCCATATTGTGCTGACGTTGCTTCCAGAGGCAGTTTGCAACTCGGTAGTGAGTGCTGCAACCGAGGACAGACGACCTTTACGTGCTTCAGCATTCGGCGGTCCCGTTCTGTGAGCTTGTGTGGCCTACCACTTCGCTGCTGAGCCGTTGTTGCTCCTAAACATTTCCACTTCACAATAACAGCACTTACAGTTGACCGGGGCAGCTCTAGCAGGGCAGACATTTGATGAACTGACTTGGTGGAAAGGTGGCATCCTATGACGGTGCCACGTTGAAAGTCACTGAGCTCTTCAGTCAGGTCATTCTACTGCCAGTGTTTGTCTGTGGAGATTGCATGGCTGTGTGCTCGATTTTATACACCTGTCAGCAACGGGTGTGGCTGAAATAGACTAATCCACTTATTTGAAGGGGTGTCCACATACTTTTGTATATATAGCGTATTTACACCATTGAGTCAATACAAGTTCAAATCTCTTTTGGCAGCGATTACAGCTGAGCGTCTCTAAGAGGTTGCACACCTGGATTGTCCAATATTTGCACATTATTATTAAAAAAATTATTCAAGCTCTGTCAAGTACTTGGTAAGCAACTCCAGCGTATACAGTATTTGACCTTGTGTTTCAGTTTTTTTGTCTTACTGAAAGGTGAATTTGTCTCTCAGTGTCTGCTGGAAAGAAGACTGAACCAGGTTTCCTCTAGGATTTCGCTCTATGCCATAAAAATAAAATAAAAAATAAAATAAAAATCCATAGTCCTTCCAATGACAAGCATACCCACATGATGCAGCCACCACCATGCTTGAAAATATGAAGAGTGGTACTCAATGGAGTAATGTGTTTGGTTTTTGCCCTAAACAGAACACTTTTTGTATTCAGGGGGAGGGAGAGCTTACCCTCTGTGTGTATAGCGGAGACGTAGCTCCAGTTGTATCTCTTGACGATGTCCACCATGGCCCTGGCCTGCTGAGCATCTGACGGCACCACCCTCATAAAGTACTTATACAGACTCTAGAAAAGAAACACACACACAGCAATTGGCCAGTGTTACCTACTGTTGATTTTTCAGTATAACATTTCTAGTGTTGATTCAGAAGTTAAATTCACTTTGAAGAGTGAGAGTTAACACAAAGTGTTCAGTACCTAAAATTCAGAGTGTAACTGCGTAAGCACTAAGCACAGTGTTAATTTAACACTGAGAAGTGTGGCCTCATATACACACCAGACCAGTGTTATATTTAACACTGTCAGTGTTGATTCAACACGGGAGAATAAGCTGTGCAGTGCTCAAAAAGTACTGATACAGACTCTAGAACACAGTACTCATAACATTCTGATACAGACTCTAGAACACAGTAGACCAGAGTGCTCATAAAGTACTGATACATATTCTAGAACAGAAACATAGTACTCCTAAAGTACTAATACAGACTATATAATCCAGTACTTATTAAGTACTGACACAGACTATAACATAAACAATACTCATAAAGTACTGATAAAGACTATATAACAGAAACACAGTACTCATAACATTCTGATACAGACTCTAGAACACAGTACTCATAAAGTACTGACAGACTCTAGACCACAGTGCTTATAAAGTACTGATTCAGACTCTAGAATAGAAATGCAATGCTCATAAAGTACTGATACAGACCCTATAACACAATACTCATCAAGTACTCTTACAATCTCTATAACAGAAACAACGTACTCATAAAGTACTGATACAGAATCTAGAATAAAAACACAATACTCATAAAGTACTGATATAGACTCTAGAACAAAGTACTCCTAAAGTACTGAAGGACTCTAGAAACCAGTATTCATAAAGTACTGATACAGACTCTAGAACGCAGTACTCATAACATTTCGATACAGACTCTAGAATAGAGAAACGGTACTCATAAAGCACTGATACAGACTCTAGAATAGAAACACAATACTCATAAAGTACTGATACAGACATCTAGAACAGAAACATAGTACTCATAAAGTACTGATAGACTTTTGAATAGAAACACAGTCCTCCTAAAGTACTGATAGAGTATTAAGAGGAACAACACTCATAAAGTACTGATACAGACTAGAACAGAAACACAGTACTCATAAATTACTGAAACAGACTCCATAGTAATGAGAGAGACTCTAGAACAGAAACACAATACTCATAAAGTACTGATAGACTAAAAGAGAAACAATACTCACAAAGTACTGAAACAGACCCTAGAACAGAAACACAGTACTCATAAAGTACTGATACAGACTCTAGAACATAAACACAGTACTCATAAACTACTGATACATACTCTACAACAGAAACACAGTACTCATAAAGTACTGATACAGACTCTAAAACAGAAACACAGTACTCATAAATTAATGAAACAGATTCTATAGCACAGTACTTATAAAGTACTGAAACAGACTCTAGAACAGAAACACAGTACTCATAAAGTACTGAAACAGACTCTAGAACAGAAACACAGTACTCATAAAGTACTGAAACAGATTCTAGAACAGAAACACAGTACTCATAAAGTACTGATACAGACTATAGGAGAGTGTGAGTGTAAAGTATATCTCTGCCCTACCTTGTCGCTGAGGTCCATGCTGGTAGCAGAGTAGGCGATCTGTGGTATGTTGAACAGCTGTAGCAGGTTCTGCACCTGGATGGCCACAGAGCTGGACCCTGGCCCTATCAGTCCTACAATGGGTTTCTTCCCCCTGACAGGGGTCACCTCTATTCCATCTTCCCCCAGACATTTCCCCAGGCTCAGACTCTCCTCCTCCTCGTTGGAGACCAGTGTGTCTCTGATAAACTCTATGCTCTGTTCTAAAGCCACTGCACTGTGCCAGCAAGAGTCCCTGTAAGGGGGGATACACACAGAGGCCGGCACACACACACAGACACAAACACACACACACAGACAGACACACACACACACACACAGACACACACACACACACACACACAGACACACACCACACACACACAGACACACACACACACACACACACAGACCACACACACACACACACACACACACACACACACACACAGACAGACAGACAGACAGACACACACACACACACACACACACACACACACACACACACACACACACACACACACACACACACACACACACACACACACAGACACAAACAGACACACACACACACACACACACACACACACACACACACACACAGAGACACACACACACACACACACACACACAAGGTTAGTGATATTGTCAGCATGAGTCCCTGTGGAGTACAACCATTATGCAGCTGAATCTAACACACACACACACACACACACACACACACACGCACACACACACACACCCCTACCCAAAGAGTCCGTACCTGATCTCACAGCCCAGGGTGATGTTGGGGAGTAGGTGAGGGTCAGAGTTGATCAGGTCCAGAGTGTGCATCATAGCCTCCACACGTTGGATACCATACTGCTCTCTGACCTCTCCACACTTACGCTCATGGACCTATGGAATACATACACACACACACACACACTAAGTCACACACACAGTCCGTCAGACACACACATACACACAGACACACACACGACACACCGTCACACACATACACAATCCAACACACACATGTTGGATACCATACAACTCTCTCACCGTTCCTTACTTACACCGTTACACACACACCATCACACACACACACCGTCACACACACACACACACCATCACACACACACACCATCACACACACACACACACACCATCACACACACACACACACCATCACACACACACACCATCACATACACACACCGTCACACACACACACACACAGACACACACCATCCCATACACACACCGTCTCACACACACACACCATCACACACACACACCATCACACACACACACCGTCACACACACACACAGACTCCAACACACACAGTGTACCTTATCTGCAGGAGGTTGGTGGTGAACAGAGAACAGCGCTCCTATGATGATGTCACCAGGAATGTGAGCCAGGACTCTCCTTTCATTGGCCTGAGCCTTGACCCCAACATGAACTCCAGGGGTCACCCAGCCCAGGTCATCCCCCAGCGACACACACGCTAGGAACAGCCACAAGCACACCCGTCCACCACCTCCTCTCACCCTCTGTCTCCTCCCCTCTCCTCCCTCCATCCTCTGTCTCCTCCCCTCTCCTCCCTCCATCCTCTGTCTCCTCCCCTCTCCTCCCTCCATCCTCTGTCTCCTCCCCTCTCCTCCCTCCATCCTCTGTCTCCTCCTCTCTCCTCCCTCCATCCTCTGTCTCCTCCCCTCTCCTCCCTCCAATCTCTGTCTCCTCCCCTCTCCTCCCTCCATCCACTCAATCTTCAGGAATGGGCTTCAGTTGGTTGGAGCATGATGGTGGTGATGTCACTGCCAGAGTCGTGCTTTGGTTCTCAGATAGCTGTACGTTGAAATAGGGCCGGCTCACTCCATCCAGAACCTGCCTGTGCTTGTGCTTTGGTTCTCAGATAGCTGTACGTTGAAATAGGGCCGTCTCACTCCATCCAGAACCTGCCTGTGCTTGTGCTTTGGTTCTCAGATAGCTGTCCGTTGAAATAGGGCCGTCTCACTCCATCCAGAACCTGCCTGTGCTCGTGCTTTGGTTCTCAGATAGCTGTACGTTGAAATAGGGCCGGCTCACTCCATCCAGAACCTGCCTGTGCTTGTGTGAGCTCTCTGTTGCTTAGGGCAACCTCTTCATCCCAGAAGTAAGGTTACAGAGATCCGGGAAGAGTTCTCAGAAGACTCCTGACTCCGCTCAGGGATCTGGAATGATCTGAAATGATCTGGATCGTTGGTTTTAGCATGGGACCAGGGTTACACTGTACTGCTCCTCAGTGTTTCCTCGTGTCTTGACCTTAGAAGGAGATGGCAGAATGTTACAGTAGAACCTATATGTCCCTCATATTCAACTCTGGACCTCAAAGTTCCACTTCATTTTTTAATTATTCCGCTCTAATCAGTGACTGATTTAGCCCTGGGACACCAGGTGGGTGATATTAATTATCAGGTAGAACAGAAAACCCAGCAGGCTCCGGACCTCGTATTGTAAGAGTTGAATAACCCTGCTCCCATAGGGTAAGAGTTGAATACACCTGTCCTATAGGGTAAGAGTTGAATACCCCTGTCCTATAGGGTAAGAGTTGAATACCCCTGTCCTATAGGGTAAGAGTTGAATACCCCTGTCCTATAGGGTAAGAGTTGAATACCCCTGTCCTATAGGGTAAGAGTTGAATACCCCTGTCCTATAGGGTAAGAGTTGAATACACCTGTCCTATAGGGTAAGAGTTGAATACCCCTGTCCTATAGGGTAAGAGTTGAATAACCCTGTCCTATAGGGTAAGAGTTGAATAACCCTGTCCTATAGGGTAAGAGTTGAATACCCCTGTCCTATAGGGTAAGAGTTGAATACCCCTGTCCTTAGGGTAAGAGTTGAATACCCTGTCTATAGGGTAAGAGTTGAATACCCCTGTCCTATAGGGTAAGAGTTGAATACCCCTGTCCTATAGGGTAAGAGTTGAACAACTACTCTATTGTTTGTAAAACAGACCCTATACAGATTCATAATGATAGTTAGGGTAGCTCTTGTTGGTTGCAACACAAGGGTTGTGAGTTCGATTCCCACAGGGGTACCAGAGCAAAAAAGTATGAACATTTATGCACGCGCTATTGAAAATCCCTCTGGATAAGAACGTCTGCTTACTGACTAAAATATAAATCACTCTGGATAAGAACGTCTGCTTACTGACTAAAATATAAATCACTCTGGATAAGAACGTCTGCTTACTGACTAAATATAAATCACTCTGGATAGAAGGTCTGCTTACTGACTAAAATATAAATCACTCTGGATAAGAACGTCTGCTTACTGACTAAAATATAAATCACTCTGGATAAGAAGGTCTGCTTACTGACTAAAATATAAATCCCTCTGGATAAGAACGTCTGCTTACTGACTAAATATAAATCACTCTGGATAAGAAGGTCTGCTTACTGACTAAAATATAAATCACTCTGGATAAGAAGGTCTGCTTACTGACTAAAATATAAATCACTCTGGATAAGAACGTCTGCTTACTGACTAAAATATAAATCACTCTGGATAAGAAGGTCTGCTTACTGACTAAAATATAAATCCCTCTGGATAAGAACGTCTGCTCAATGACTAAAATATAAATCACTCTGGATAAGAAGGTCTGCTTACTGGCTAAAATATAAATCACTCTGGATAAGAAGGTCTGCTTACTGACTAAAATATAAATCACTCTGGATAAGAACGTCTGCTTACTGACTAAAATATAAATCCCTCTGGATAAGAACGTCTGCTTACTGACTAAAATATAAATCACTCTGGATAAGAAGGTCTGCTTACTGACTAAAATATAAATCACTCTGGATAAGAAGGTCTGCTTACTGACTAAAATATAAATCACTCTGGATAAGAACGTCTGCTTACTGACTAAAATATAAATCACTCTGGATAAGAAGGTCTGCTTACTGACTAAAATATAAATCACTCTGGATAAGAAGGTCTGCTTACTGACTAAAATATAAATCACTCTGGATAAGAACGTCTGCTTACTGACTAAAATATAAATCACTCTGGATAAGAACGTCTGCTTACTGACTAAAATATAAATCACTCTGGATAAGAACGTCTGCTTACTGACTAAAATATAAATCACTCTGGATAAGAACGTCTGCTTACTGACTAAAATATAAATCACTCTGGATAAGAACGTCTGCTCAATGACTAAAATGTAAATGTCATGTAGATCTACTGGTTGACTGACATTTTTACCGCTGTGTTTTTACACAGTGTTTTATTGCTGTCCATGGTCCGGAAATGAAATTACTTTGATTGTCACTGAGCCACAACTATATCAATAATGATGTACAAGCTTATTTAACAGCTGGACACTGACACTGACACTCCGATAGACCAATATAGCTTAAGATTCATTCAAAAGCTAAAGGAATGCAGAATGCGTGCGTTCATGTGCAAGATGCTCCAAACAGGAATCTCGTGCTGAAAATACTATTTTCATTTATGATCAATATATTGATAATAAATAACTGAATCTCAGGATATCTATGAAAGCATGTCCTCTAATAAGCGTCTATATCTTAGAGTAATGTGGATTACTTTACCTCCTCTGCGTTCAATCTCTTCATGCTCAATATTCCCTTTCATTGGAAGGACAGATATTCCATCAACCAGCTGTATTGGCAGAGTATCGGCAGACTGTCCTACTGCTCCTCCTTAATGACAGACCAGTTAACAGAACGGAACCTGTTCATCGCCAGGACAAACTCATTTTCACGATTTCACTAATATGATCAAAATCAATAAATCATAGTCAAGTTTTTGGGTTCATTCAGTCGTTTTTTTTTTTACCTGATTAAGTAGAATCCTGTTGAAAAATCCTGTTAAAAGTACCATTTATATTCCTAAAACACACATTGAAAATTATACTGTTGCTGTTTCCTGTTGTCATGGCCACCGGTTTTAAACGTCCAAATTCATAATCAATATGCTGAAATAAGTTGTGATATGTTGAAGACCAATACATGAACGCTACACATTGCCATTGTATGGAAACCAATGGAACCATTTGCGCAATTCTGAAGAAAAAAAACGAACCTCAAAGAACTTGGGTATACCACATATATCTGTCGATAGAGGAGAACATGTAGCAGCCAATAACCACGGTTCCATCCACAGTTTTTATGCGAGTAAAGTCACACCGTATTTTATTTTTTTTTAAGCAAGAGAGCTGTGATGGAAACAGGATGTTTTCGGTACAATTTTATAAATGCAGACAGATCATTTGTTCTTTTGACATGGTGGGATCGTTTTGTGTCTGTAAAATGAACTATGCGAGAAATGGCGGTGGAAACGCCTTTATGCGCAAATATTGATATAATAATCATCACATCGGAGTAAACTTGGAGTCACACGATGATAGGACTCGGGAAAGCATGCAGTTTTATTAGGCTACACATTATGATGAACTTCACAGGGTGGTGAAAGTGCAAGGTGATGAGCTTGATGCTCCTTTCCAATAAATATTGAGGGTCTTATTCTGATGACATCTGATCGTGTAGACTAGTCTCCCAGCACAGCCCACCTGCGCTGCATCTGCCAGCTGCTGGCTAGAGCGCAGGTTCCCAAGACCTTGAGTAGGCACGTTTGCTATTTAACGCAACAGTTCTTGTGACAAAACTATCAGTAGAGTTGAAAATGTGATGGAAACACATGGAACTTTTAGATTTTTTTATTAGGTACATTAAATCATAAGCTAACAAAAATGTTTGAGGAACAATCAGAAACGGGAACGAAAGTGATCTATACTATTCCGGAACAAAAATCATTATTTTAAAGTATGGGAACCGGATAATAAAGTTATTTTACATTCCGGATGTATTTTTCAGTCCCACAAAAAAACGCCTATGCCTAAACCCTCCCTCTGTCGCTCAGAAACATATTCCAGTGTCTGCCTGTCTGCTGAACATCTTTACCAGTGGGTGTGTGTAGGCTAAACTAACCCTGATTCAGATGACCATCCTACCCATGCTAGATTACGGAGACGTAATTTATAGATCGGCAGGTGAGGGTGCTCTCGAGTGGCTAGATGTTCTTTACCATTCGGCCATCAGATTTGCCCCCAATGCTCCTTATAGGACACATCACTGCACTCTATACTCCTCTGTAAACTGGTCATCTCTGTATACCCGTCGCAAGACCCACTGGTTGATGCTTATTTATAAAACCCTCTTAGGCCTCACTCCCCCCTATCTGAGATACCTACTGCAGCCCTCATCCTCCACATACAACACCCGTTCTGCCAGTCACATTCTGTTAAAGGTCCCCAAAACACACACATCCCTGGGTCGCTCCTCTTTTCAGTTCTCTGCAGCTAGCGACTGGAACGAGCTGCAAAAACCACTCAAACTGGACAGTTTTATCTCCATCTCTTCAAAGACTCAATCATGGACACTCTTACTGCCAGTTGTGGCTGCTTCGTGTGATGTATTGTTGTCTCTACCTTCTTGCCCTTTGTGCTGTTGTCTGTGTTCAATAATGTTTGTACCATGTTTTGTGCTGCTAACATGTGGTGTTGCTACCATGTTGTTGTCATGTTGTGTTGCTACCATCGCGTGATGTGTTGTTGTCATGTGTTTCTGCTGTGTTGTTGTCTTAGGTCTCTCTTGTCATGATGTGTGTTTTGTCCTGTATTTTTATTTAATTTGTAATCCCAGCCCCCGTCCCTGCAGGAGGCCTTTTGCCTTTTGGTAGGCCGTCATTGTAAATAAGAATTTGTTCTTAACTGACTTGCTTAGTTAAATAAAGGTTACCAAAAAAAAAGTATGAGTACTGTGTTTCTGTTATAGAGTCTATCAGTACTTTATGATTATTGTCTTTCTGTTAAAGAGTCTGTCTCAGTTCTTTGAGTACTGTGTTTCTGTTATAGAGTCTGTATCAGTACTTCATGAGTATTGTGATATACAGTCTGAATCAGTACTTTATGAGCATTGTGGTCTAGAGTCTGTCAGTACTTTATGAGTACTGTGTTACATTTACATTTACATTTACATTTTAGTCATTTAGCAGACGCTCTTATCCAGAGCGACTTACAGTTAGTGAATACATATTTTTTTTTATACTGGCCCCCCGTGGGAATCGAACCCACAACCCTGGCGTTGCAAACACCATGCTCTATCAACTGAGCTACATCCCTGCCGGCCATTCCCTCCCCTACCCTGGACGACGCTGGGCCAATTGTGCGCCGCCCATGAGTCTCCCGGTCGCGGCCGGCTGCGACAGAGCCTGGATTCGAACCAGGATCTAGTGGCACAGTTAGCACTGCGGTGCAGTGCCTTAGACCACTGCGCCACTCAGGAGTAGTGAGAGTAGTGTTAGAGAGTATGTTTCAGTACTTTATGAGTACTGTGTTCTAGAGTCTGTATCAGAATGTTATGCGTACTGTGTTTCTGTTATAGAGTCTTTATCAGTACTTTATGAGTATTGTTTCTGTTGTAGTCTGTATCAGTACTTAATAAGTACTGGATTATATAGTCTGTATTAGTACTTTAGGAGTACTATGTTTCTGTTCTAGAGTCTGTATCAGTACATTAAGAGTACTGTTTTCTAGAGTGTATCAATACTTTATGAGTAATGTGTTCTAGAGTCTTTATCAGTACTTTGAGTACTGTGTTTGTCCGTATCATCACTTTATGAGTACTGTGTTCTAGAGTCTGTATCAGTACTTTTTGAGCACTGCACAGCTTATTCTCCCGTGTTGAATCAACACTGACAGTGTTAAATATAACACTGGTCTGGTGTGTATATGAGGCCACACTTCTCAGTGTTAAATTAACACTGTGCTTAGTGCTTACGCAGTTACACTCTGAATTTTAGGTACTGAACGCTTTGTGTGTTAACTCTCACTCTTCAAAGTGAATTTAAACTTCTGAATCAACACTAGAAATGTTATACTGAAAAATCAACACTAGGTAACACTGGCCAATTGCTGTGTGTGTTTCTTTTCTAGAGTCTGTATAAGTACTTTATGAGGGTGGTGCCGTCAGATGCTCAGCAGGCCAGGGCCATGGTGGACATCGTCAAGAGATACAACAGGATATACAGTATCTCACTAAAGTGAGTACACCCCTCACATTTTTGTAAATATTTAATTATATATTTTCATGTGACAACACTGAAGAAATGACACTTTGCTACAATGTAAAGTAGTGAGTGTACAGCTTGTATAACAGTGTAAATTTGCTGTCCCCTCAAAATAACTCAACACACAGTGGTAGACAAATTCACCTTTCAGTAGGACAAAAAAACTCAAACACAAGGCCAAATACTGTATACGCTGGAGTTGCTTACCAAGTACTTGACAGAGCTTGAATAATTTTTTTTATAATAATGTGCAAATATTGTACAATCCAGGTGTGCAAACTCTTAGAGATGCACAGCTGTAATCACTGCCAAAAGTGATTTGAACTTGTATTGATTCAAGGGTGTAAATACTGTCATGACTTGCACTCATGGGCTGAGGATCAAACATGCCGGTTAGGCTAAGGTTTGAACACCTTTCCTGGGGGCGTTTTATGACCGGTCGTAAATACAGCGCAGACTTTCTCTTCCTTGCCATGAAGTATTGGGAGAAAGGACCCCTTTGTTAACAAAGGAAGTCCCAACATCCAAAAGTGGATAATGAAACAATATTCCTACTTAAAAGAATGTGGGAAATGGTCGGTGGGGACTTAAAGAACAATCATGTCAAATTTGTTACTATGTTGTGATGTCATTAAAGATGGTGGAACAACATAACTGTATCTCGGGGGGGCTACACTTCCCAGTTATGAGGTTTGCATCTAATTGTTGTAGAAAACGAATGATTAAGTATAATAATACTTTTGTGAAGATAACGATGTGATTTTATCATTCTAGATGAGATTATTGTTTTCCATATTGACTTGTTCTCAGTCAGTGGCCACGCCCAGATGAGCACAAACATGATGGGACGCCCTTTTTACCCCGAAAAACATTTAAACACCAAGCAGACGTGAAGCGTGAGCTAAACGTTGCAAATGGTTGAATTTCTACCAGATCAGTAAGCCCCACGGCTTAAAATGGTTGACACTCTACAAGACCAAGAAGAGTGAAGCTGAAGCTACACGTTACAAAATGGTCAGACCAGAAAGACCAGAAAACGTGAGACGTTAGTCCACACGTTTGAAATGGAGAAACTCTGAAACTCTCAACCTCTACACGAGGTGAAGTAGAAGACAATGCACTAGACCTTATCATCTCAGTCTGCAGCTGGCATCTATAGTCGTCTAGAGAACTTTCACTAAAAAGACACGAGAGAGGAGAGGACAATCCCTCTCAGACAACCGCTGGTACATCTGAAGTATCCATTCTAACCACCGCTACGACCAGAAACTCTACCAAGGACATTGAGATCTCTGTTGGGCAAACCAGAGTCCTACATCATCAACTCGACTATCGAGGACAGCAACACGTAAATACATGTTGCATTTCTAATCCGAATGAGCGATTTATTAGGGTGCATATGTATTATGATTACTGTGAGCGTAGTTTCCAAAGTAACTACGATAGTTTGAATCTCTGTCTCTCCCTTCCATTCTGACCCCTCCACGACCCAAGCATTCATGCTATTGTTAGCCCAGTCCACTAGGGACCTGTTTTCATTGTATTACGTTAGTAATCAATAACCTATGTGTGTTTGTATTGTGTCATTATTTAGTTAGTTAGTAAATAAATAATTAAGCCGATTTGTGTATTGCTGATTCATCAATAAGGTTAGGGTTCTTGCAGATTCAAGGATTATGCGACGTTCAGAATGAGACTGATAAGAGGTAATTATTTGATGACTGTAATTATATCGATATATATAACATATACAGTATCTTCTAAGAGTTTAATTCGGGAGATGGTAACTCGTTAAACAACTTCTTCCGTGGTGCACCAAATTCCTAATGAGTTAATTGTTACATGATTAATTTAATCGAGTGACAATTAAACATAGTTCGGTGATTTGATAAATAACAGTCATACATTAAAGTAAGTCACGTCACGACAATACACTATATATATATACAAATACACTATATACACTATATATATATACAGCAGTATGTGGACACCCCTTCAAATTAGTGGATTCGGCTATTTCAGCCTCACCCGTTGCTGACAGGTGTATAAAATCGAGCACACAGCCATGCAATCTCCATAGACAAACATTGGCAGTAGAATGGCCTGACTGAAGAGCTCAGCGACTTTCAACGTGGCACCGTCATAGGATGCAACCTTTCCAACAAGTCAGTTCGTCAAATTTCTGCCCTGCTAGAGCTTCCCCTGGTCAACTGTAAGTGCTGTTATTGTGAAGTGGAAATGTTTAGGAGCAACAACGGCTCAGCCGTGAAGTGGTAGGCCACACAAGCTCACAGAACGGGACCGCCGAGTGCTGAAGTGCGCAATGCGTAACAAATCGTCTGTCCTCAGTTGCAACACTCACTACCGAGTTGCAAACTGCCTCTGGAAGCAACGTCAGCACAATAACTGTTTGTCGGGAGCTTCATGAAATGGGTTTCCATGGCTGAGCAGCCGCACACAAGCCTAAAATCACCATGCGCAATGTCAAGTGTCAGCTGGAGTGGTGTAAAGCTCGCCGCCAATGGAATCTGGAGTGATGAATCACGCTTCACCATCTGGTAGTCCGACGGACAAATCTGGGTTTGGCGGATGCCAGGAGAACGCTACCTGCCCCAAATGCATAAAGCCAACTGTAAAGTTTGGTGGAGGAGGAATAATGGTCTGGGGCTGTTTTTCATGGTTCGGGCTAGGCCCCTTAGTTCCAGTGAAGGGAAATCTTAACATTCTAGAAAATTCTGTGCTTCCAACTTTGTGGCAACAGTTTGGAGAAGGCCCTTTCCTGTTTCAGCATTACAATGCCCCCGTGCACAAAGCGAGATCCATACAGACATTTTTTGTTGAGATCGGTGTGGAAGAACTTGACTGGCCGGCACAGAGGCTGGTATAGCAGCAAAGGGGGACCAACTCCATATTAATGCCCATGAATTTGGAATCAGATGTTCGACAAGCAGGTGTCCACATACTTTCGGTCGTAATGTAGTGTAGATATACAGTGCCTTCGGAAAGTTTTCAGACCCCTTGACTTTTTCCACATTTTGTTACGTTACAGCCTTATTCTAAAATGGATTAAATAAAACATTTTCCTCAGCAATCTACACACAATACCCCATAATGACAAAGCGAAAACAGGTTTTAGCAAAGTTTTGCTAATTTATTAAAAACAAAAAACAGAAATGCCTTATTTGCATAAGTATTCAGACCCTTTGCTATGAGACTCGAAATTGAGCTCAGGTGCATCCTGTTTCCATTGATCGTCCTTGAGATCTCTCTACAACTTGATTGGAGTCCACCTGTGGTAAATTAAATTGATTGGACATGATTTGGGAAGGCACACACCTGTCTATATAAGGTCCCACAGTTGACAGTGCATGTCAGAGCAAAAACCAAGCCATGAGGTCGAAGGAATTGTCTGTAGAGCTCCGAAACAGGATTGTGTCGAGGCACAGATCTGGGGAAGGGTACCAAAACATGTCTGCAGCATTGAAGGTCCCCAAGAACACAGTGGCCTCCATCATTCTTAAATGGAAGAAGTTTGGAACCACCAAGACTCTTCCAAGAGCTGGCCGCCCGGCCAGACTGAGCAATTGGGGGAGAAGGGCCTTGGTCAGGGAGGTGACCAAGAACCCGATGGTCACTCTAACAGCGCTCCAGAGTTCCTCTGTGGAGATGGGAGAACCTTCCAGAAGGACAACCATCTCTGCAGCACCTAGCTATTGATCAACTCATATCTCTGTGGGGAAATGTTTACGGCAGACAGCCAATACGAAGATGGAAATACAACACTTTTCCTACTGGTTAACTTTGGTGAATTATCCTTCCACATCGATGTCTAAATAGATACATGGGTAGGGTTTCATTTGAGCGATAGTTTGACCCTCAAATCCATGTATCGAGGCCAGAGACGTTTGTGGGAGGAGCATCCTGGTCTGGAACATTCCTGCAGGGTTAGTTCTGACACCGACAGGTCATATGACCAAAAACCCCTGGTACTAAACCAAAGATATCTGTTTTAAGCAATTGATTTCATGTTAATTGTGATGACTATACACTTTTATACTATCACCACCAATCTTAGGAAAAAAGGATGTATATTTCCTGTGATCAGTGTGGTGAAAACTTTACTTTGTGAAATTTAGCAACACATTCTGTCCACCATAAATTAAATTAGTGTAATATAAAATAACTAAAATAGTAAAAAATTATGTAATATTTTGATTTAGGATGATAGTAAATTAAGCATTAACTCACCGATTTTTACAATGACATCTATTTCTTCCTACTTTAACCATGGAGAGAGTTTAAAAAATGCTCCTAAACCCCATTTAGTCCTCTAGACCAGAGCATCAATAAGGTCTGTGCAGCAGGCTGAACGTTTGACGTGCCTACCATTAAACAACCTACCATTAAACAACCTACCATTAAACAACCTACCATTAAACAACCTACCATTAAACAACCTACCATTAAACAACCTACCATTAAACAACCTACCATTAAACAACCGTGCCTACCATTAAACAACCTACCATTAAACAACCTACCATTAAACAACCTACCATTAAACAACCCACCATTAAACAACCCACCATTAAACAACCGTGCCTACCATTAAACAACCTACCATTAAACAACTTACCATTAAACAACCGTGCCTACCATTAAACAACCTACCATTAAACAACCGTGCCTACCATTAAACAACCGTGCCTACCATTAAACAACCTACCATTAAACAACCATGCCTACCATTAAACAACCTACAATTAAACAACCGTGCCTTCCATTAAACAACCTACCATTAAACAACCATGCCTACCATTAACCAACCTACCTCTGTAGCTCAGCTGGTAGAGCACGGCGCTTGTAACGCCAAGGTAGTGGGTTCGATCCCCGGGACCACCCATACACAAAAATGTATGCACGCATGACTGTAAGTCGCTTTGGATAAAAGCGTCTGCTAAATGGCATATTATTATTATTTATTATTATTAAACAACCTACCATTAAACAACCTACCATTAAACAACCGTGCCTACCATTAAACAACCTACCATTAAACAACCTACCATTAAACAACCTACCATTAAACAACCCACCATTAAACAACCTACCATTAAACAACCGTGCCTACCATTAAACAACCTACCATTAAACAACCGTGCCTACCATTAAACAACCTACCATTAAACAACCCACGCATTTTCCTGTGTGAACTGTTTGGCCCCGCATGGAATTCGTTTTATGCCCTTGTTGATGTGGAGACATATGTAAGGTAGGCTAATAATCAAACCTAACCAACAGCAGCAGGCTAGACTATTTGCCACTAAAAGCAGTTGTTAGGCCTATAGCTTTGTTTTTCACCCATGACTAGCTACATATAAGTTAAGTAGTAGAACTTCTATGGTTCTACCAGCCGATATGTTTCATATAAAATAGGGTTCTTCTTACCTCAAAAACACTGTGGGCTTTTAAAATATTCGATATTTGGAGAAAATATAAATTATTATATTCCCAGAGATGAATGCGGCATGAACAGATCATCACGAATCACGATTAATCCACTTTTTTGCCATGGCAACGCCAGAGAAAAAAGGGCTCATGCTCACTTGTTCTTTCCCGCCTTCAGCAGCCGGTGGCTCTTTGTCTTGCGGAGGGAATGTTCACACCACACAGTTGGGATATCACTCTCACTAACCAACTTCCATATCAAAACCTCTCTCTCTCTCTCTCTCTGTCACACACACACACACACACACACACACACACACACACACACACACACACACAGCCTAGTTGGAAAGCAAATTTATGAACAATTTTGAATAGAGGGTAATGTATCTTACTGACCACTGCATCAACCTAGGCCAGTAGATCTAGCAGATCTATATCATAGACAATCTGTGGCTCTGTTTCACGTTCAGCTTCAGCGCCATCTTCTGGTAAATACTACATCACAACGTGAAAACGTTTCTGTCTGGGCCCACTGGAGAGAGGAAATGGGCAGGACTAGGAGTTCAGTTTCTATCTATCTGTTTAGATAGTTGATTTTAGACAACTTTTCCATAGTTGAAATCCTATGGAAAATGAATGCACTCACGTAACTGTAAGTCGCTCTGGATAAGAGCGTCTGCTAAATGACTCAAATGTAAAATGTAATAATGTGAATGTCCGTTTCATTCCTGTTATATGTTCCCTCCCAGCTAAACTATAGTAGAATACAGCAGGGGTCTGCAATAGGTTTGGACTTAGGACCGTTTTTTTCTCAGCTAATAGTCATCAGAACAGAACATAATAGCGGCCCAATTCATATGCTACAAATTAAACACATCTGCTTAGTAGGCTATACAGTATAATCAGTTCAGTGTCAATAACATAGCCTAATATTTTCAATCTGATTACACTGATAAAATCACCACTGTCTCTATTACATTAGATTTGTTATATTTCTTTGTGAAAACAGCTTACAATCAAGAGAAAATGTCGCTCTGAAACAGTCTGAAAAGAAAGTTGTCTAATGAAAATATACGTTTCAGGGAGGAAAGGGCAGAGAAAATAGGCGTGTCTCCAAACCAGAGTGTCTTGTTTGCAACGAAACGGTTGCTGTTTGCAAATAATTAAATATTACACATCGGTAAGAATCTAAGCATTGCACTTTCAAAAGTTATCTATCCACCCAGACAGAGGCGGCTCGACCAATGCAGAAAAATGTCATCTTCAACTGCTGGCTACTCGTCCGTTGCTTAACCCAACAACAGAAGTGCTTCCCTAAAAGCTTCCTAGGTTGAAACATCTTCTCTTTTCAGAAAGTGAAAAGCTCAACTAATAGCAATGTCCATTTTTAGTCACCTCGAATATTGAAGGCCGCAGCTCAGCTTCAGAATGTAAAGGAGGTTAATCAATACATCCCCATATGCATCAGCTTCAGAATGTAACGGAGGTTAATCAATACATCCCCATTTGCATCAGCTTCAGAATGTAACGGAGGTTAATCAATACATCCCCATATGCATCAGCTTCAGAATGTAACGGAGGTTAATCAATACATCCCCATATGCATCAGCTTCAGAATGTAACGGAGGTTAATCAATACATCCCCATATGCATCAGCTTCAGAATGTAATGGAGGTTAATCAATACATCCCCATATGCATCAGCTTCAGAATGTAACGGAGGTTAATCAATACATCCCCATATGCATCAGCTTCAGAATGTAACGGAGGTTAATCAATACATCCCCATATGCATCAGCTTCAGAATGTAACGGAGGTTAATCAATACATCCCCATATGCATCAGCTTCAGAATGTAACGGAGGTTAATCAATACATCCCCATATGCATCAGCTTCAGAATGTAACGGAGGTTAATCAATACATCCCCATATGCATCAGCTTCAGAATTTAACGGAGGTTAATCAATACATCTCCATATGCATCATGAAAAACAGCCCCAGACCATTACTCCTCTTCCACCAAACTTTACAGTTGGCACTATGCATTGGGGCAGGTAGCGTTCTCCTGGCATCCACCAAACCCAGATTAGTCTGTCAGACTGCCAGATGGTGAAGCGTGATTCATCACTCCAGAGAATGTGTTTCCACTGCTCCAGAGTCCAATGGCGGTGAGCTTTACACCACTCCAGCCGACGCTTGACATTGTGCATGGTGATCTTAGGCTTGTGTGCGGCTGCTCGGCCATGGAAACCCATTTCATGAAGCACCCGACGTACAGTTATTGTGCTGACGTTGCTTCCAGAGGCAGTTTGGAACTTGGTAGTGAGTGTTGCAACCAAGGACAGACGATTTTTACGCGCTACGCACTTCAGCACTCGGCGGTCCCGTTCTGTGAGCTTGTGTGGCCTACCACTTCGCGGCTGAGCCGTTGTTGCTCCTAGATGTTTCCACTTCACAATAACAGCACTTACAGTTGACCGGGGCAGCTCTAGACATTTACGTCATTTAGCAGACACTCTTATCCAGAGCGACTTACAAATTGGTGCATTCACCTTATAGCCAGTGGGATAACCACTTTACAATATTTTTTTTTTTTTTGTGGGGTGGGGTAAGGGGGGGGGGGGTTAGAAGGTTTACTTTATCCTATCCCAGGTATTCCTTAAAGAGGTGGGGTTTCAAGTGTCTCCGGAAGGTGGTGAGTGACTCCGCTGTCCTGGCGTTGTGAGGGAGCTTGTTCCACCATTGGGGTGCCAGAGCAGCGAACAGTTTTGACTGGGCTGAGCGGGAAACTGTGCTTCCGTAGAGGTAGGGGGGGCCAGCAGGCCAGAGGTGGATGAACGCAATGCCCTCGTTTGGGTGTAGGGACTGATCAGAGCCTGAAGGTACGGAGGTGCCGTTCCCCTCACAGCTCCGTAGGCAAGCACCATGGTCTTGTAGCAGATGCGAGCTTCAACTGGAAGCCAGTGGAGTGTGCGGAGGAGCGGGGTGACGTGAGAGAACTTGGGAAGGTTGAACACCAGACGGGCTGTGGCATTCTGGATGAGTTGTAGGGGTTTAATGGCACAGGCAGGGAGCCCAGCCAACAGCGAGTTGCAGTAATCCAGACGGGAGATGACAAGTGCCTGGATTAGGACCTGTGCCGCTTCCTGTGTAAGGCAGGGCAGAAAGTTGATGAACTCACTTGTTGGAAAGGTGGCATCCTATGACGGTGCCACGTTGAAAGTCACTGAGATCTTCAGTAAGGCCATTCTACTGCCAATGTTTGTCTATGGAGATTGCATGGCTGTGAGCTCGATTATATACACCTGTCATCAACGGGTGTGGCTGAAATAGCTGAATCCCCTAATTTGAAGGGGTGTCCACATACTTTTGTATATTATAGTGTATTTTTGTTCATTTTTTTTGTGTATCTTAAATGAATTTGATGGAGCATTGGTGGCGCCAACAGCACACTGGAGAGGCGAGCTGGGAATGGACAAGATAAATCATTTTGCGACCCTGCCTTTGGCAAAGTTGGGCTCTGCTTATCATGGGATGGCATCAGCGCTCACCTCAACAGCCCTCATTCCACTGGGTGCGTGTTATGACCTGTTTAGCCCTCGTCAAACTGCCGCTCCAGACGGCTGCCTAATCATAGATTTATATTTAGAATCCCTATTAATTCAATAGCATCTCTGTGGGCCTAGTCATAAAGATTTTGTCATTTAACTTTTAAAATGTATGACCTTTTACTGTGGCATAAACACACAACCAGTCATGATGTTTTCATCTGATTGTCAAACAATCACTTCAACGGACTCCTTTAGTAGGTTACCCACTCACAGCATACTGTATAAGAACTGGATGAAGTGTTACGTCTCACTCATTATGAACATATATGTGTCAGCCATTTTGGAAGCTTCCATGTCTCTCATGTATTTAATTCAATCTATCGGCTGTATTAAGATTAATATCCGAGAGCCCTCCAGACCATGGGCTCATGATCATATATTTCGACTGATTCAACTGTTGTAGTTTTTGATTCTTCATCAAATATTTGGCAGCCATCAAATATATATATTTTTTGTTTTCAAAATAATAACTTGCATCTATTAAAATACCTTAAAACATTATTAGGTTTTCTGAGAGGTATTCAAAATACTTTCAAATATTATTTGTTTTTCTGAGACATGTATTTGAATATCAAAGAAAAGTGTTGCCTTTTAGTGTATTTGTTGATATTTTCAAATAAACCACAAAAAACATATATTTTATGCACAGGTCTGGACCGGAGTTCAATCCCTATCTACCCCTTATCTTCCACAATTTCCCCCATCTTCCACTATCTCCCCGTTTCCCACTATCTCCCGTTTCCCCCTATATTCCACTATCTCCCCGTTTCCCCCTATATTCCACTATCTCCCCGTTTCCCCCTATATTCCACTATGTCTCCGTTTCCCACTATCTCCCCGTTTCCCCCATCTTCCACTGTCTCCCCGTTTCCCACTATATTCCACTATCTCCCCGTTTCCCCCATCTTCCACTGTCTCCCCGTTTCCCACTATATTCCACTGTCTCCCCGTTTCCCCCTATATTCCACAATCTCCCCTCCCTCCTCTGTCTCAGGTAAGCATAAAACATACTAAAAGGTAGAGTGGAAAACTCTTCGGGGTAAAACACAATGAATACCCACATCCGGTAACTTATCACTACCTTAAACCCACTCCGTAACATTATCTACTCCTTAACCCACATCTCCTGGTGCCTTATCACTACCTTAAACCCACACTCCTGTAACATTTCAGCACCGACCATTAAAAAAACCCACATCCCTGTACCATTTATCACTACCTATACCCCATCCTGTAACATTACACTACCTTAACCCCATCCTGAAATTATCACACCTTAACACCACATCCTGTTTAACATTATCCACTACCTTAACCCACATCCTGTAACATTTCCCTACCTAAAACCCACCTCCTGTAAACAAATCACTACCTCAACCCACATCCTGTAACGTTCACTTATACCTTAAACCACACCTGTTAACTTATCACTAACAATTAAACCCACAATCCTGTGACCTTATCACTTACCTTCAACCCACATCCTTAACATTATCACTACCCCTAACCCACATTCCGTAACATTATCACTACCTTAAAATCCACATCCTGTAACATTATCACTACCACCTTCAATCACCCCCATTCCCCCCCCCCCCCCTGTAACATTATCACTGCATTAAACCCACATCCTGTAACATTATCACTACCTTAAAACCCACATCCTGTAACCTTAGCACTACCCGACTATCACGACCTTAAACCCCACTCCTTGTCACATTATAACTACCTTCAAAACCCACATCCTGTAACCATTATCACTACCTAAACCCCTCCTGTAACATTATCCATAACCTAAACGCCCATCCTGGAACATTATCACTAACCTTAAACCCCCATCCTGTACATTATCACTACTTAAAAAACCCACATCATGTGACATTACACTACCTTAAACCCGACATCCTGGTAACATTATCACACTCACCCACATCCTGTAAACATTATCACTTACCCGTATCCCCATCCTTTGACATATCACTACCTAAAAGACCACAGCCTGTAACATTATCACTACCATTAAACCCACATCTGTAACACATTACACCTACCTTAAAACCCATCCTGTACATTATCACGACCCTTCAACCCACGCCTGTAACATTATCACTACCTTCAACCCCATCCTGTGCATTATCACTACCTTAAACCACATCCTGTAACACTTATCACTACATGAAACCCACAACCTGTACATTTATCACGACCTTAAACTTAACCCACATCATGTAACATTATCCTACCTTAACCCACATCCTGTGACTTTCACTACCTTAAACCCACATCCTGTAAACCATTATCACTACTTAACCCACATCCTGTGACCATTATACTACCTTAAACCCCCATCCTGTACATTATCACTACCTTAACCACAATCCTGTAACATTAATCCATCACTATGTTAAACCCACATCCTGTACAAATTAATCACTACGTTAAACCCCACATCCTGTAACATTATCATTACCTTCCACCCACATCCTGTAAAACATTCTCACTACCTTAAACCACGATCCTGTAACATTGATCACTACCTTATAAAAAACCCCATCCTGTAAACATCATCACTACATCTAAACCCACATCCTGTGACATTATAACTACCTTAAAACCCCCCATCCTTTACTTATCACTACCTAAACCCGACAATCCTGTACATTAATCACTATACCTTAAACCCCCACATCCTGTAACATTATCACTACCTTAAACCCACATCCTGTAACATTATCACTACCTTCAACCCACATCCTGTAACATTATCACTACCTTAAACCCCATCCCTGAACAGTATCACTACCGCTCTAAACCCCATCCTGTAACATTATCACTATCACTACCTTGAAAAATACCTTAACCCACATCCTTTAACATTATCACTACCTTAACCCACATCCCTGTAACTTATCACTACCTTCAACCCACACATCCTGTGCTTATCACTACAAAAACCCACAAATCCTGTAACATTGTCACTACCGTAAACCCACAATCTGTAACCTTATCACTACCGTTAAAACCCACCTCATGTAGCCATTATAACTACCTTCATCCATCAAGCAAAACCCACATCTGTAACATTCTCCACTACCCTTAAACCCCTCCTGAACATTATTCATAACCTTAACCCACATCCCGTAACATTAGCACTACCTTAAACCCACAATCCTGTAACATTATCACTACCGCTACCTTAAACCACATCCTGTGACATTATTCACTACCCTTTAACCCCATCCTGTAACATTATCTCACTAACCTTTCAAAATCACCACATCCGGTCACATTATCACTACCTTAAACCGCACATCCTTTGACATTATCACTACTTAAACGCCACCTCCTGTAACATTATCACTAACCTTAAACCCACATCCTGTAACTTATCACTCCTTAAACCCCATCCTGTACATTATCACTTACATTAAAATAAAAACCCCATCCTGTAACTTAATCCTACCAGCCTACCTTCAACCCATCCTTTGACATAGCCACTACTTTAAACCCACTCCTGTAACATTATCCTAATTAAACCACATCCTTTAACATTATCAATCACTACCTTAAAACCCACTCATGTACAATTATCACTACCTTAAAACCCACATCCTGTGACATTATCACTACCTAAAAAACCCACATCGCTGTAACCTTATCCCTACCTTAAACCACATCCTGTGACATTATCACTACTTAAACCCCCATCTCTGGAAACATTATCACTACCTTAAACCCACAATCCTTTAACATTATCACTACGTTAACCCACATCCTGTCATGATCACGACGTGGAAAAACCCTCCGGTCACATATCCATTACCACCCTTCAATCTACCCTTCAACCCACATCCTGTAACATTATCACTACCTTGAACCCACAAGCCCTGTTAAACATTACAACATACCTTAAAAAACCCACCATCCTGTAACATTAGCACTACGTTAACCCACATCCTGTAATTTTATCTTGACCTTCAACCCACATGCCCTGTAACATTATCATACCACCTTAAAAACCCACATCCTGTAAACTTTATCCTACCTAACCACATCCTGTAACATTATCACTACCTTAAATAACCCACATTCTGTATCATTATCACTACCTTAACCCACATCCTGTAAAACATTCATCACTACCTTAACCGCCATCCTTTGCATTATCACTAACCTGACCTTAAACCCACATCCGGTAACATTTCACTCTACCTTAACCCACATCCTGTGGACTTATCACTACCCTTAAAAAACCCACATCCTGTGACATTATCACTACCTTAAACCCACACTCACTGTAACATTATCACTACCTTAAACCCACATCCCTGTGAACATTATCACTACCCTTAAAAAAAACCCACATCCCACATCCTGTGACTCATCACTACTTAAACCCCATCCTGTGACATTATCATACCTTAAACCACCTCCTGGTTACATTATCACTACCTTAAACCCCACCATGTGACATTATCAACTACCATTAACCCACATCCGTAACATTTCACTCACTACCTTAAACCCACATCGTAACATTATCACTACGTTAAACCCACATCGGGCATTATCACTACCTTAAATTTAACCCACATCCTGTACATTATCACTACCTTCAACACCCACATCCTTTGACATTATCACTACCACCGTAAAAAAACCCACTCCTGTTAACATTATCACTACTTAAACCCACCATCCTGTGAAATTATCACTACCTAAACGCACCCCTGTAACATATCACTAATTAAACCCACATCCTGTACATTAATCACTACACCCCTTAAACCCACATCATGTAACATTTCACTACCTTATGATCGGGGAAACCCAATCCTTTGACATGCTCCCTTACCGCCTTAACCCACATCCTGTAACATTATCACTACTTCAACCCACATCCCTTGACATGATACTACCCTTAAACCCCACCTTTAACATTATCACTACCTTAAAAAACCCACACCCTGTGACATTACTCACTACCTTAAACCCACCCCCGTAACATTATCACTACAATTAAAACCCCACATCCTGGAACATTTAATCCTACCTTAAAACCCACATCAATGTAACATTATCAGTACCTTAAAAAACCCACATCCTGTGACATTAGCACTACCTTAAAAACCCACTCCTGTAACATTATCACTACTTAAACCCACATACTGTGCCATTATCACGCCTTAAACCCCCCATCCTGTAACATTATCACTAAACCTTAAACCCCATCCTGTACATTATCCTACATCACTTTAATCACTACCTTAACACCCCCACATCCCTGTTGACATTATCACTACCTTAAACCCACCTCCTGTGTACATTATCACTACCTTAAAACCCAAACCATGTGACATTATCACCTGACTGAAACCCCTTAAACCCCACATCCTGTACATGATCACTAACCTAAAATCCCACATCCTGTAAAACATTATATCACTACCTTAAAAAACCCACTCCTGTGACATGATCACTACTTAACCCACATCCTTTAACGTAATCATACCTTAAACCCACATCCTGTGACGTTATCACTACCTTACACCACATCCTGTAACATTATCACTACCACCTTCTACCACAAATCCTGTGAATTACACTACCTTAAAACCCACACCTGTAACATTATCACATACCCCGTTAAACCCACAGCCTGTGTGAAATTGTCACTACCTTAAACCCACACCCTGTAATTCACTTACATTAACCCACATCCTGTAAAACATTACATACCTTAAAACCCACTCATGTAACATATGCCACTACCCTTTAAACCCACTCATGTGGCCTTAATCACTACCTACTAAAAACCCACATCCGTAACATTATCACTACCTTCACCCACCTCCTGTGACATTATCACTAACCTAAACCCCCATCCTGTACAATTATCACTACCTTAAAAACCAACATCCTGTGAACTTATCACTACCTTACCCACCCCCTGGTAAATACATTTATCACTACATTAAACCCACATCCTGTACATTATCACTACCTTAACCACATCATGTACATTATCAGTACCATTAAACCACATCCTGTACATTAATCACTACCCTTAAAAACCCCATCCTGTCCATATCACGACCTTAAACCCACAATACTGTGCACATTTCACTACCTTAAAACCCCATCCTGTAAACATATCACTACTTAAACCCACCCCATCCTGTAACATGTATCCTACCTTAACCCACATCCTGTGACTTATCACTAACCTTAAACCCACATTCCTGTACATTATCACACCGTTAAACCCACATCCTGTGACCTTTCACTACCTTAAACCCACATCCTGTAACTTATCACTACATTAACCCAACAACCATGTGACATTATCACTACCTTAAACCCCCATCCTGTTTAACCTATCACTACCCCTAAACCCACCTGTACCATTAGCCTTCTACCTTAAACCCCATCCTGTTACATTATCACTACCTTAAACCCACATCCTGTTGACTTATCACTACCCTTAACCCATCATCCTGTGACATTATGCACTACCTTAAACCCCCACATCCTGTTAACATTATCCTAACCTAAACACATCCTGTGACGTATCACTCCCTTAACCCACATCCGTAACATTCTCACTACTCTTACCACATCCTGTGACATTAATCACTACCTTAAACCCACATCCTGTAACCTTGTCACTACCCTTCAAACCACATCCGTGACATGTCACTACCTTAAACCACATCCTGTGACATTATCACTACCTTCAATTCAACGACTACCTTCAACCCCATCCTTAACTTATCACTCGTTAAACCCCCACCTCCTGTAAACATATCCTACCTAAACCACACCCTGTAAATCATTTCACTACCTTACCCCACACCCTTTAACTTATCATTATCACTTCAATACCTTCAACCCACATCCTGTGACATATCACTACCCTTTCATCAAACCCACATCCTGTACATTATCACTACCTTAAAAAAAAACCGCACATATGTAACATGATACTACTACTTAAACCAAACCCCATCCTGTGACATTATCACTTACCTTCAACCGCCCATCCTGTAACATTATCACTACCTTAAACCCACATCCTGTAACATTATCACTACCTTAAACCCACATCCTGTGACATTATCACTACCTTAAACCCACATCCTGTAACATTATCACTACCTTAAACCCACATCCTGTAACATTATCACTACCTTAAACCCACATCCTGTGAACATTATCACTACCTTAAACCCACATCCTGTAACATTATCACTACCTTAAACCCACATCCTGTGACAAATTATCACTACCTTAAACCCACATCCTGTGACATTATCACTACCTTCAACCCACATCCTGTAACATTATCACTACCTTCAACCCACATCCTGTAACATTATCACTACCTTAAACCCACATCCTGTAACATTATCACTACCTTAAACCCACATCCTGTAACATTTCACTACCCCTTTCACCCACATCCTGTAACTATCACTTACCTTCAACCCCACATCCTGTGACATTTCACTCACCTTCAACCCAACCTGTCCATTATGTCACTACTTAAACCACAATCCGTTAAACATTATCACTACTTAAAACCCACATCCGTGACATTATCACGACCTCAACCCACTCCTGTCACATTATCACTACCTAAACCACATCCTGTAACATTATCACTCCTTAAACCCCCATCATGTGACATATCACTACCTTACACCCAACATCCGTAAAATGATCACCATACTTTAAACCCACATCCTGTGACATTATCACTACCCTTAACCCACATCCTGTTAACATTTCACTACCCTTAAGGCTTATGCAAACTTACGCTACGCCGAGATGTTCATATCACACAGCTTTTGTCACACGTGGCAGATATCAAAACTTTGCTAACCAATAGATGATTATTTACAGTGAGGGAAAAGTATTTGATCCCCTGCTGAGGTTTGTACTTTGCCCACTGACAAAAGACATAATCAGTCTATAATTTTTAATGGTTAAGGTTTATTTGAACATTGAGAGACAGAATAACAACCAGAAAAACACATGTCAGAAAATGTTCTCAATTGTTTGCATTTTATGAGGTAAATAATTATTTGATCCCTCGGCAAAACGTGACTTAGTCTTGGTGGCAAAACCCTTGTTGGCAATCACAGGGTCAGGAACGTTTCTTGTAGTTGGCCACCAGTTTGCACCATCTCAGGAGGGATTTTGTCCACTCCTCTTTGTAGATTTTCTTTTCTCCAAGTCATTCAGGTTTCGAGGCTGACGTTTTGGCAACTCGAACCTTATCTAGCTCCCTCTCACAGCTTCTATGGGATTTAGGTCTGGAGACTGGCTAGACACTCCAGGACCTTAATTTGCTTCTCCTTGAGCCCCTCCTTTTTTGCCGTTGGCCGTCGTGTTTTGGGTTCATGTGTCCATGCTGGATACCATCCACGACCCTTTGTCAGATGCCCTGGCTGATGGAAGGAGGTTCTCACCCAAATTTGACGGTAACATGGCTCCCGTCCTCGTCCCTGTTGATCGATGGAATTTGTCCTGTCCCCTAAGCAGAAAAACCCCCCCCAAAGCATAATGGTTTCCACCTCCATGTTTGACGGTGGGGGATGGTGTTCTTGAGGTTTATAGGGCACATTCCTCCCCTCCTCCAAACCGGCGAGTGATTGATGCCAAAGAGCTCGATTTTTGGGGGTCTCATCGGTTACCCATAACACTTTCACCCATTTCTCCTCTGAATCATTCAGATGTTCATGGCAAACTTCAGACGGGCCTGTATATGTGCTTTCTTGAGCAGGGGGACCTTGTGGGGCGCTGCAGGATTTCAGTCCTTCACGGCGTAGTGTGTTACCAATTGTTTTTCTTGGTGACAATGGTCCCAGCTGCCTTGAGATCATTGACAAGATCCTCCGTGTAGTTCTGGTGCTGATTCCTCACCGTTCTCATGACATTGCACAACTCTCACTAGGGATATCTATGCTGAGCCCCCCGGCCGGAAAGAGATTGACAGTTATTTTGTGTTTCTTCCTTCCATTGGACTAATCGCACCAACTGTTGTCACCGTTCTCACAAGCCTGCTTGGCGGATGGTCTTGTAGCCCCTTCCGCTTGTGTAGGTCTACAATCCTTGTCCCTGACAAATCTAGGATAGCTCTTTGGTCTTGGCATGGTTAGAGTTTTGGAATCTGATGGATTGATTGCTTCTGTGGACCGGTATCTTAATACAGGTAACAAACTGAGATTAGGAGCCCTCCCTTTAGAGATGTGCTCCTAATCTCGCGCGTTACCGGGGGCGATGGGGGGGACAGGCAGGGGGAGGTGGAAACTGTAGAAAAGACACCTGGGATCCAGAAATCTTTCTGATTGGGGAGAGGGCGTCAATACTTATTTTTTTCCCTCATATATCATGGCAATCACTTTAAAACATTTTTGACATGTGTTATTCTGGATTTTTTGTGTGATTCTGTCTCTCACTGTTCAAATAAACCTACCATTAAAATTATCGACTGACTTTTCTTTTGCAGGGGGAAAACGTACAAATCCAGGGGATCAAATACTTTTTTTCCCTCAGATGGTTTTTTCATGGTGAGTTAGTCCATGGTTTCTTTTTTCAGCCCCAAATAACAGACGCAAAAACAGGATTCACAAAATTTTTTTAATAAAAATCATTAAACCCCTTCGGGAAAAACACAACCTAAAAAGTTTACCCTTTCGGGAACTAACCAAAGAAATCATACACCCCTTCGGAAAAACATAAAACCAATAAAAAGTCTTAAAAACCTTCGGAAACATAAACCAATAAAAGTCATTAAAACCTTCGGGAAAACAAACCAAATAAAAAGTCATTACACCTTCTGGAAACAAAACCCAAATGAAAGTCTTAAACCTTCTGGAAAATTCAACAAAATACTGAACATGTTGCTAAATTCGTTTATACATAAATTACAAACATTGTCATACAGGTATTTATGTCATAAAGGTATTTATTTATATATTTTGAGATAAAGCAAGGCAACTTTTAGGAAAATTTTTTTTTAAAAGATCTCTGCCTTTTTTTTTTGGGGATTCTTACATTATGCTTTTCACAATCAGTTTTTTTTTAATGGAGAAAGAGAGGAGGGGAGGGAAGGGGGGGAGGGAGGGGGGGTGAAAGGGGGAGGGAGGGGGGGGGGGGGGGGGGGGGGGGGGGGGGGGGGGGGGGAGGGGGGTTTTTTTTTTTTTGGGGGGGGGGGGGGGGGGGGGGGGGGGGGGGAAAAAATTTTTTTTTTTTTGGGGGGGGGGGGGGGGGGGAAAGGGGAGGGTAGGGAAGGAGGGGGGGGGGGGGAGGGGGGGGGGAGGGGGGGGTGGGGGGGGGTTTGGGGGGGGGGAGTTTTTTTCCCAATTTTTTACTGTTTTGGTTTTTGTTTTCCCTTTTTTTCCCCTTTTCCCCCTTTTGGGTTCCCCTCCCCCCCCCCGCCCACTTCCCCTTTTTGCCAAAATTTTTAGTGGGCCCCCAATTCCCGGGCCCCCCAAACCCCCCCCTGTGGAAAGGCGGGTTCTGGCGCTGGGCCCCGGGGGGGTTTTTGGGGGGGTTGTGGCCCCTTTTATTCTTGGCCCTTTTTGGTCAAAATTTGTTTTTTTTTTTAAGGGGGGAATTTTTTCTGTTGTTTGGAAAATTAAAAATTCCTTTTTTTGTGAATTCGCTGCAAATTTTTGAGGGGTCTTTCCAGCCCCCTTTTGACAACTTGAAATCGGGGGGGGGGCATAACAAATGGTGGGGAAAAACCCCAAAAAGAAATAAATTTTTTTGGGGGCTCCTTTTTTGTTGCTTCTGCTTTTTTTTTACTAAAAAACTTTTTAGGTTCGAGTTTCCCC
>LR778279.1:45307665-45311985 GCA_902810595.1 Coregonus sp. 'balchen' | reverse complement strand
TCCTATAACAAAAACCAACTGCAGGCAGTACCGGTCATCCATGAACATATCAGGCGTGAACAGGTCCGTACCCACCTCTGTCTACTCGAAGTAAGACCGGTCTCCATGACAACAGGGGGCGTCATCTGTCTCCGGTAATGAGCTGGGGGGAGGGGTGAGGGGGAGACAGTTGGCTTTGACAGTGAATGAAAGGGAGCATTTACAGGGACACCCCTGCCCCTTCCCCTCCCCCTTCCTGCTTCCTGCCCCTCCCCCTCCATCTTTCAGCCCCATTCCCCTTCCCCCTCCTATTCCTGGCCCCTCCCCCTGCCCCTCCTCTTCCTCTGCCCTCCCCCATCATGTTGTCTCATGTTGTCATTATGTTTTCTCCACTTAATATTCTCACTTCTCTCCCCACGCTATTTGGTGTATGCATGTATGCATGTATGTGTGTGTGTGTGTGTGTGTGATGTGTGTGGTGGTGTGTGGTGTGTGTAGTGTGTGTGTGTGTGTGTGGTGAGTGTGTGCATGTGTGGCTGTGTATGAGTGTGTGTGCCTGTGTGTGTGAGTGTGTGTGTGTGTGAGTGTGTGCCTGGTGTGGTGTGTATGAGTGTGTGTGCCTGTGTTGTGGTGAGTGTGTGTGTGTGTGTGAGTGTGTGCCTGTGTGTGTGTGTGTGAGTGTGTGTGCCTGTGTGTGTGTGTGTGTGTGCCTGTGTGTGTGAGTGTGTGTGCCTGTGCCTGTGCTGTGTGTGTGAGTGTGTCTGAGCCTGTGTGTGTGAGTGTGTGTGCCTGTGCCTGTGTGTGTGAGTGTGTGTGCCTGTGCCTGTGTGTGCCTGTGAGTGTGTCTGAGTGTGTGTGTGTGTGAGTGTGTGTGCCTGTGTGTGTGAGTGTGTGTGCCTGTGCCTGTGCCTGTGTGTGTGAGTGTGTCTGAGCGTGCCCCACCTGGTGACTGGGGTTTAGGAGGCACCACAGCCAGCCTTTTAGGAGAGGAGGGGAGGGACCTTGTGATCTCAGAACTCCTCTGGAACTCCTTCCTCACACCTGTCAATCACAGCAACAAATCAGAAACATGTAATTAAGCAATCTGTCACGATCGTCGACAGATGAAGCGGACCAAGGCGCAGCGTGATAAGCGTACATTCTTTATTTGTGTACACACACGAACCAAAACAATAAACCAAACGATACGTGAAGTCCTAGGTTATACACAAAACCCTACGGAACAAGATCCCACAACATACTAGTGCCAAACAGGCTGCCTAAGTATTGTCCCCAATCAGAGACAACGAGCTACAGCTGTCTCTGATTGGGAACCACCCTGGCCAACATAGATATAAACGATCTAGAACAAAAGCATAGAAAATGTAACAGAAACTCCACACCCTGGCTCAACATTTAAGAGTCCCCCGAGCAAGGGCGTGACAGTGCCCCCCCCCCCCCAAAGGCGCGGACTGCGACCGCGCCACACCAACACAACGGGGTAGGGGCCGGGTGGGCATTCCGTCTCGGAGGCGGATCCGGCTCCGGGCGTGACCACCACTCTCTCTCTACCCCCCCGTAGCGCCCCTGGTCTGGTCCCGCTGGCCGGAGCTGGACTGGACACCGGTGGAGCGGATTGCTCTGGCTCCGGTGTGGAGCAGCTGAC
This sequence comes from Coregonus sp. 'balchen', assembly GCA_902810595.1. Classification (NCBI taxonomy): domain Eukaryota; kingdom Metazoa; phylum Chordata; class Actinopteri; order Salmoniformes; family Salmonidae; genus Coregonus; species Coregonus sp. 'balchen'. The sequence continues at coordinate 45,310,361 of LR778279.1, read as the reverse complement.
CGGGACCGTGCCGGACTGACGACGCGCACCACTGGCTTGGTGTGGGGAGCAGGAACGGGCCGGACCGGGCTGACGACGCGCAACACTGGCTTGGTGCGGGGAGCAGGAACGGGCCGGACCGGGCTGACGACGCGCACCACTGGCTTGGTGTCCTGTAATGACGCATTGCCTGTTTGATGGTCCGTCGGAGGGCATAGCGGGATTTCTTATAAGCGTCTGGGTTATTGTCCCGCTCCTTGAAAGCGGCAGCTCTACCCTTTAGTTCAGTGCGGATGTTTCCTGTAATCCATGGCTTCTGGTTAGGGTATGTACGTACAGTCACTGTGGGGACGACGTCATCGATTGCACTTATTGATGAAGCCAGTGACTGATGTGGTGTACTCCTCAATGCCATCGGAAGAATCCCGGAACATATTCCATTCTGTGCTAGCAAAACAGTCCTGTAGCTTAGAATCTACGTCATCTGACCACTTCTTTATTGACCGAGTCACTGGTGCTTCATTCCAGTTGAAGCTGGTTGAGAGAATGTCAATAGTGTGCAAAACTGTCATCAAGGCAAAGGGTGGCTTCTTTTAAGAATCTCAAATCTCAAATATGTTTTGATTTTCTTAACACTTTTTTGGTTACTACATGATTCCATATGTGTTATTTCATAGTTGTGATGTCTTCACTATTATTCTACAATGTAGAAAATAGTAAAAATAAAGAAAAACCCTTAAATGAATAGGTGTGTCCAAACTTTTGACTGGAACTGTATCTGATGTTAGCCAGTTATTGATTTCATGAACCATTTTTAAGGCTACATATATTGAGTCAGGAGTCAGTGGTCGGGAGAGGTTGTGTTTTCTCTAGCAGGAGGTAAGCTTGGCTTCTTATATGGTGTTGAGTAAAGCTTAAACCATGTATTTAGATCGTAGGTAGGTAGTTGTAGTTAGGTATTGTAGGTAGTTTATTTAGGTAGTTATTTAGGTAGTTATTGTAGGTTTCCGTAGGTAATTATTGTAGGTAAGTATTGTTTACGGCGGAGCCCGGCGAAGCACGAGGCTAGCTAGCTAGCGGGTAGCTACTGGTAACGTTTAGCAACGGTGGAGAGTTGTTTCTAATGTTATTTCACGCTTAAGAGTACCTGTAATTATTAATTTTTGCTGCGTTATGAAAGGAACTAGACACGGACACGAATTATCTGTTTAGTGTGTTAACACACTATTGGTAGTTTGTTGTAACCAAGTATTGGTGCTAAACTGTGTGTTATTGGATGCTAGCATGCTAGTTAGCTATGGCGTCATAGTTAGGCACGGTGGGCTGTTGTGGGTAGTTATTGTAGGTTAGCATTGTTTTCGGCAGTGCCGGGTGTAGCACGAAGCTAGCTAGCTAGCCGTTTTTCAAACAAAGTCAAACACAGTAGCCATTGCTAGCTAGCCAACACGACCAGCTAACTGTACTGTAGTAGCTAAATACAATATACTTGTGCTAGCTAGCCAACGTTTTAATTATTGCTGCGTTATGAAAGGAACTAGACACGGACACGAATTATCTGTTTAGTGTGTTAACACACTATTGGTAGTTTGTTGTAACCAAGTATTGGTGCTAAACTGTGTGTTATTGGATGCTAGCATGCTAGATAGCTATGGTGTCATAGTTAGGCATCGTGGGCTGTTGTGGGTAGTTATTGTAGGTTAGCATTGTTTTCGGCGGTGCCGGGTGTAGCACGAAGCTAGCTAGCTAGCCGTTTTTCGAACAGAGTCAACACAGTAGCCATTGTGTGCTGTACTGTGGCAGCTAAATACAATATATTTGTGCTAGCTAGCCAACGTTTAATTATTGCTGCGTTATGAAAAGAACTAGACACGGACACGAATTATCTGTTTAGTGTGTTAACACACTATTGGTGGTTTGTTGTGACCAAGTGTTGGTGCTAAACTGTGTGTTATTGGATGCTAGCATGCTAGTTAGCTATGGTGTCATAGTTAGCTAGCTGAATAAAGTGGGTTGAGTCTATTCCTTGAAACATTGAACCGCTGTGGTTCACAACAATTCTGATTTCTAAAGGTGGAAGTTGGGGAGAGTTTTTGTTCGGGTGGTTCAGTTGAAACAATTATAGTTTCTGAGGTGGAAGTTTTGGTGAGGGAGGGCCCTGCTCTCTCCTCTCCCAGATGTTTAGTTCATTTCATTCCGATCTCCTCTGCATTATTGTAGCCATTTGCTACAGCCTGTCAACTATGCCTCTGCCTATCCCTGTTCTCTCCTCTCTGCACAGGCTACACAAACGCCTCACACTGCGTGGCTGCTGCCTCTCTAACCTGGTGGTCCCTGCACGCACCCCACACCTGGAGTTCCAGGTTCTCAGTGCAGCCTCTGGAACTGCCGTTCTGCTGCCAACAAAGCTGACTTCATCCCAGCCTATGCTAACCTCCAGTCCCTCGACTTCCTGGCGCTGACGGAAACATGGATTACCACTGAAAACACTGCTACTCCTACTGCTATCTCCTCGTCTGACCATGTGTTCTCGCATACCCCGAGAGCATCTGGTCAGAGGGGTGGTGGCACAGGAATCCTCATCTCTCCCAAGTGGACATTCTCAATTTTTCCCCTAACCCATCTGTCTATCTCCTCATTTGAATTCCATGCTGTCACAGTCACTAGCCCATTTAAGCTTAATATCCTTGTCATCTATCGCCCTCCAGGTTCCCTTGGAG
>LR778279.1:45267665-45302665 GCA_902810595.1 Coregonus sp. 'balchen' | reverse complement strand
GACGACTGAGGTCAGCCTGCAGGCGCCCGGCCCACCACAAGGAGTGGCTAGAGCGCGATGAGCCAAGTAAAGCCCACCCCCCAAGGCCAAACCCTCCCCTAACCCGGACGACGCTGGGCCAATTGTGCGCCGCCCTATGGGACTCCCGGTAACGGCCGGTTGTGACACAGCCTGGGATCGAACCCGGGTCTGTAGTGACGCCTCAAGCACTGCGATGCAGTGCCTTAGACCGCTGCGGCACTCGGGAGGGCTGCATTATGGTCTTTGTCATATTATCTGCTGATGAAATGGTGGTCGCACAAAAGAAAGATTGACCCCCAAAAAAAACATAAAGGAGTATTATAAAAAGTATTATATTAATCAATATATAGGATTGAAAATGTGTTAGTACTAATTAACCACATATGACTAGTGTGAGTGCAGGGTTCTGTTGCAGCCAAGCAGCAGTGCACCTGATTCAACGTGGGGTAGATTCTATTTTAAGGAGAGGTGTTGACAAGCTGTTACCCTCCTCACGTTGGTAACCAGCTGTTTAGCCATGGACACACACACAGCCCATGTCCTTGACACACAGCCTTGTGGGTAATTCAGCAGTCCTGCCAATCAGGTCCTGTGGGACTACTGTCCAGTAAACTAATGAGCTGACTCAATGCTCAACATAAATCAGTGTTATATGTTCCAGCACACACACACACACACACACACACACACACACACACTGTGCTGTAGAGAAGCGGTTTCATCAGAATATTACTGTATTTGTCATCATTACTTTCCAACTGTCAGCAGAGTTGAAGTTGCACAAATAGGGGACATGGAGCATCCAATATTCACTGGAAGCTCTTTTGGGGAGAAGGAGGAATTCGCTTCTGTGTGTGTACGTTGAACGTGCTTCCAGTGTTAATTAAGAACTAGTTTATTTCTGTTTATTTCTGTTTATTTCCATTGTCTTCTACATTTTCATGGCCTCAGCCGGAGTCTAATCTATGATCCTGACGTTGCAGGCTCTACCAACCGAGCCACGGAGGACGGTATACCATACAGTTGATATCAGGGAATGGATAATATGGTACAACGCAATACAGTGGCTTTGCGAAAGTATTCACCCCCCTTGGCATTTTTACTGTTTCGTTGCCTTACAACCTGGAATGAAAACATTATTTTTTTTTGGGGGGGGGGGGTTTGTATCATTTGATTTACACAACATGACTACCACTTTGAAGATGCAAAATACTTTTTTTTGGTGAAACAAACAAGAAATAAGACAAAAAAAACAGAAAACTTGAGCGTGCATAACTATTCACCCCACCACAAAGTAAATACTTTGTAGAGCCACCTTTTGCAGCAATAACACATATAGAATCATGTAGTAACCAAAAAAGTGTTAAACAAATCAAAATAAATGGTATATTTGAGATTCTTCAAAAATAGCCACCCTTTGCCTTGATGACAGCTTTGCACACACTTGGCATTCTCTCAACCAGCTTCATGAGGTAGTCACCTGGAATGCATTTCAATTAACAGGTGTGCCTTCTTAAAAGTTAATTTGTGGAAATTCTTTCCTTCTTAATGCGTTTGAGCCAATCAGTTGTGTTGTGACAAGGTAGGGGTATACAGAAGATAGCCCTATTTGGTAAAATACCAAGTCCATATTATGTCAAGAACAGCTCAAATAAGCAAAGAGAAATGACAGTCCATCATTACTTTAAGACATAAAGGTCAGTCAATACGGAACATTTCAAGAACTTTGAAAGTTTCTTCAAGTACAGTCGCAAAAACCATCAAGCGCTATGATGAAACTGGCTCTCATGAGGACCGCGACAGGAATGGAAGACCCAGAATTAACTCTGATGCAGAGGATAAGTTCATTAGAGTTACCAGCCTCAGAAATTGCAGCCCAAATAAATGCTTCACAGAGATCAAGTAACAGACAGATCTCAACATCAACTGTTCAGAGGAGACTGCGTGAATCAGGCCTTCATGGTCGAATTGCTGCAAAGAAACCACTACTAAAGGACACCAATAAGAAGAAGAGACCTGCTTGGGCCAAATTTGTCCAAATTTGAGAATTTTGGTTGCAACCACCGTGTCTTTGTGAGACGCGTGTGGGTGAACGGATGATCGCCGAATGTGTATTTCCCACCGTAAAGCATGGAGGAGGAGGTGTTATGGTGTGGGGTTGCTTTGCTGGTGACACTGTCTGTGATGTATTTAGAATTCAAGGCACACTTAACCAGCATGGATACCACAGCATTCTGCAGCGATACGCCATCCCATCTGGTTTGGTCTTAGTGGGATTATCATTTGTTTTCAACAGGACAATGACCCAACACACCTCCAGGCTGTGTAAGGGCTATTTGACCAAGAAGGAGAGTGATGGAGTGCTGCATCAGATGACCTGGCCTCCACAATCCCCTGACCTCAACCCAAATGAGATGGTTTGGGATGAGTCGGACCGCAGAGTGAAGAAAAGCAGCCAACAAGTGCTCAGCATATGTGGGAACTCCTTCAAGACTGTTGGAAAAGCATTCCAGGTGAAGCTGGCTGAGAGAATGCCAAGAGTGTGCAAAGCTGTCATCACGGAAAAGGGTGGCTATTTGAAGATTCTCAAATATAAAATATATTTTGATTTGTTTAACACTTTTTTGTTTACTACATGATTCCATATGTGTTATTTCATAGTTTTGATGTCTTCACTATTATTCTACAAAAAAAATAAGAAAAACCCTTGAATGAGTAGGTGTGTCCAAACTTTTGACTGGTAGTGTACATGATCAAATACAAATCTTAGAATCAACTATTAAAGACTACCAGAACCCACTGGATTATCTAATTACATTGAATGAACCACAGGACAAAATACAAACCCTCCAACCAAAAAGGCCTGTGGTGTTGATGGTATCCTCAATGAAATGATAAAATATACAGACCACAAATTCCAATTGGCTATACTTAAACGCTTAAACATCATCCTCTGCTCTGGCATCTTCCCCAATATTTGGAACCAAGGACTGATCACTCCAATCCACAAAAGTGGAGACAAATTTGACCCCAATAACAACCATGGGAAATGCGTCAACAGCACCCTTGGGAAAATCCTCAGCATTATCATTAACAGCAGACTCCTACATTTCCTCAGTGAAAACAATGTACTGAGGAAATGTCAAATTGGCTTTTTACCAAATTACCGTACGACGGACCACGTATTCACCCTGCACACCCTGATTGACAAACAAACAAACCAAAACAAAGGCAAAGTCTTCTCATGCTTTGTTGATTTCAGAAAAGCTTTTGACTCAATTTGACATGAGGGTCTGCTATACAAATTGATGGAAAGTGGGGTTGGGGGAAAAACATACGACATTATAAAATCCATGTACACAAACAAGTGTGCGGTTAAAATTGGCAAAAAACACACTTCTTTCCACAGGGCCGTGGGGTGAGACAGGGATGCAGTTTAAGCCCCACCCTCTTCAACATATATATCAATTAATTGGCTAGGGCACTAGAACAGTCTGCAGCACCCGGCCTCACCCTACTAGACTCTGAAGTCAAATGTCTACTGTTTGCTGATGATCTGGTGCTTCTGTCACCAACCAAGGAGGGCCTACAGCAGCACCTAGATCTTCTGCACAGATTCTGTCAGACCAGGGCCCTGACGGTAAATCTCAATAAGACAAAAATAATGGTGTTCCAAAAAAAGTCCAGTTGCCAGGACCACAAATACAAATTCAGTCTAGACACCGTTGCCCTAGAGCACACAGAAAAAAGATACATACCTCGGCCTAAACATCAGCGCCACAGGTAACTTCCACAAAGCTGTGAACGATCTGAGAGACAAGGCAAGAAGGGCCTTCTATGCCATCAAAAGGAACATAACATTCGACATCCCAATTAGGATCTGGCTAAAACTACTTGAATCAGTTATAGAACCCATTGCCCTTTATGGTTGTGAGGTCTGGGGTCCGCTCACCAACCAAGAATTCACAAAATGGAACAAACACCAAATTGAGACTCTACATGCAGAATCTTGCTAAAATATCCTCCATGTACAACGTAAAACACCCAATAATGCATTCAGAGCAGAATTAGGCCAATACCTGCTAATGATCAAAATCCAGAAAATAACTGTTATTCTACAACCACCTAAAAGGAAGCGATTCCCAAACCTTCCATAACAAAGCCATCACCTACAGAGAGATGAACCTGGCGAAGAGTCCCCTAAGCAAGCTGGTCCTGGGGCTCTGTTCACAAACACAAACAGACCCCACAGAGCCCCAGGACAGCAACACAATTAGACCCAACCAAATCATGAGAAAACAAAAAGAGAATTACTTGAGACATTGGAAAGAATTAACAAAAAAACAGAGCAAACTAGAATGCTTTTTGGCCCTAAACAGAGAGTACACAGTGGCAGAATACCTGGCCACTGTGACTGACACAAAATTAAGGAAAGCTTTGACTATGTACAGACTCAGTGAGCATAGCCTTGCTATTGAGAGAGGCCACCGTAGGCAGACCTGGCTCGCAAGAGAAGACAGGCTATGTGCACACTGCCCACAAAATGAGGTGGAAACTGAGCTGCACTTCCTAACCTCCTGCCAAATGTATGACCATATTAGAGACACATATTTCCCTCAGATTACACAGACCCACAAAGAATTTGAAAAAAAATCTAACTTTGATAAACTCCCATATCTATTGGGTGAAATACCACAGTGTCCCATCACAACAGCAATATTTGTGACTTGTTGCCACAAGAAAAGGGCAACCAGTGAAGAACAATCACCATTGTAAATACAACCCATATTTATGTTAATTTATTTCCCTTTTTGTACTTTAACTATTTGCACATCGTTACAACACTGTATATAGCCATAATATGACATTTGAAATGTCTTTATTATTTTGGAACTTTTGTGAGTGTGATGTTTACTGTTTTATTGTTTATGTATAATATAAAAGAATATGCCATTTAGCAGACGCTTTTATCCAAAGCGACTTACAGTCATGTGTGCATACATTTTTACGTATGGGTGGTCCCGGGGATCGAACCCACTACCTTGGCGTTACAAACGCCGTGCTCTACCAGCTGAGCTACAGAGGACAACTTTGGTTTATTACCTATTTATTATCAATGTTAATAAAGCCATTTAAATTGAATTGATTGAAGAGGAAGCGGGACTCGCTGTTTTTTTTTCTATTTCAATGAAAGTAAATGAACTAAGTATCCCAGACCCAGCTGCTATTGCATTGGTGTCGATGGGAGACCCGCCCCGTTAAGTAGACCGGAACGGACCATTTGTTTTCAAAAGGACACAGTCCCAAACACAACACTTTCAAGATCCCAGACGAGCCCCCACTTGTCACGAACCGGCTCAACGGGTTGGGCTCAAGGCAGTGAAGTCAGGAATTAAACTAAAATTCCAATTCAATTATTAAAAAAGGGCATATATTTTCAATGACTTCTCAATAAAATCACTTCCTGAATTGACTATTCATTCTCTGTAAAAGGCCTGTATGAACTATAATTGATCCACTATAGCCAAAGATGATCTATTATATTGCTGAGCTCAGTCTCGACTCGCACACTTTGCAGCTGATTAATAAACAACGCCATGCTAAAACCAAGCCCTGAAACGAAACTTAGGCTAAAAATAATTTACACACAATTTCATAGGAAAATACACTTCATTGACATGAATTTGCAATGAATTTTCACTTACGTGACTTCAAGCCCAAATGTATCTGACTTTGACTTAAAACGATGACTTACTGACAAATCGTCGTGAAACATCGATGAAAATCTCTGGCCATCGTCTTTCAGCTCGAAACATTTCTACTGTTGAGGGCGTTTAAAGAGCGTTGTATTTAATGGATTACATAAGACTAGGCTATACATTCGTTTTTCCTTCATACAACATGTCGGGTAAATTGCCACAGTGGATTTGGTAAATGAAGAAATACTTTATTTCAGTTGTACGGAATGATTGTCAAATAGATAAATCACCCTTAGTCTGCTCATAAAGTAAGACTAAGTTGTTCCGATAATGACACGCCCTGGCTCTGGGGACTCTTAAATGTTGAGCCAGGGTGTGGATTTGCTATGTTTAGTTTTTCTATGTTTTTGTTCTAGATCGTTTATATCTATGTTGGCCAGGGTGGTTCCCAATCAGAGACAGCTGTAGCTTGTTGTCTCTGATTGGGGACCATACTTAGGCAGCCTGTTTTGCACTAGTCTTTGTGGGATCTTGATCCGTAAAGGTTTGTTGTGTTATAACCTCAGGACTTCACGTATCGTTTGTTTGTTGTTTTTGTCGTTAAGTACGTTAAATAAAAGTATGTACGCTTATCACGCTGCGCCTTGGTCCGTGTCTTCAGTCAACGATCGTGACAGATAACACCAACCAGAGGGGAAATAGTATTAAATTGCACAATGTTGGCTGCAATCAGGAGCGTCATTTCAGCTAAACCTCGGGTAAAGTGACAGGGGGAGGGGTTGAGCCTCACTCTCAAGCAAACGTTCACACTGATAAATTTCACACTTTGAAGTGGAAATGATCCCACGCATGGTTCACGCACAGATTTGTGCATACGCATGCTTGATAAATGAGGCCCCCTTGTCTTTTCTGGCTGGTCTAATGGTTCGTTGGAGAGTCTCTTGATGTAACTAGATTGTACGAGTCTGTCCACTTGATTCTTTTCTGTCTCAGCCAGTATCTTTACTGTTTCTTCTGCGGCATGGAGACAATGTTCTAAATCCACTTCAATCAGTTTAGATGAAGGGGTAGGAGACAGGTTAAAGAAGGATTTTTAAGCCTTGAGACAATTGAGACATGGATTGTGTATGTGTGCCATTCAGAGCGTGAATGGGCAAGACTAAATATTTAAGTGCCTTTGAACGGGATGTGGTTGTAGGTGACAGGCGCACCAGTTTGAGTGTGTCAAGAACTGCAACGCTGCTGGGTTTTTCACGCTCAACAGTTTCCCGTGTGTATCAAGAATAGCCCACCACCCAAAGGACATCCAGCCAAAATTGACACAACTGCGGGAAGCATTGGAGACAACATGGGCCAGCCAACTCTAACACTGGTGACAGGTCTAATACAAGTCCATAAGCATGGAAATTAAGCTTTTCAGACCAGCTTAGTCGTTTTCAGACCAGGCTAGTACAAAATATGAAATTTAGTTTTTTTGAATATCGCACTGTACAGATTTTGGACCCAGGCTAGTAAAAATTCTGCTCTAACGCTGATGACAGGTCTAATGCAGGTTCATGTGGATGGATGAGGTCTATCCCTGTAATGAATAAGCATATCCAGCCAGTAGCAGGTCAGATGCTTTTTACAGTCCATGTCTTCTGGGTGAAGTACTGCAGAGATACTGTAGCCTTATCTAATTACCTGATATAAGTAGCTTATATAGCGGGTAGTGTTTCTTTGTGTTTCCTCTCTCTCTCTCTCTCTCTCTCTCTCTCTCTCTCTCTCTCTCTCTCTCTCTCTCTCTCTCTCTCTCTCTCTCTCTCTCTCTCTCTCTCTCTCTCTCTGTCTCTCTGCTCCCCCCCATTCTCCCTCTTCCCCATCTCTCCTCTCTCTCCCTCTCTTCTCTCCTCTCTCTTCTCCCCTCCCTCTCTTCTCTCCTCTCTCTTCTCCCCTCTCTCTCTTCTCTTTCCCTCTCCCCTCTCGCTCCCTCTCTTCTCCCCTCTTTTCCCCTCCATCTCCTGTCGCTCATCCTTCCTCCTCTTCTCTTCTTCCCTTCTCCCTTCTCTCTCCTCTCTTCTTCTTCTCCCTCTCCGCCTCTCGTCCCCACCTCCCACCTCTCGCTCTCTCTTCTCTCCTCTCCTTCTTCCTGCTACCTCTTTCCTGTGAGTTACCTGACCACAGCAGTCTGGCTGCATGCTCGGTCCTCCCCCCTTCTGCACCTGCCACTGTCTCTCGCCTCAATCTCCCGCTCCTCCCCTCTCCCTGCTCCTGTTCGTGCTGCCTAACCATCCTGCCTGTACCCGGCTTTCTCTTCTTCGGTCCATTCTCTTATCTCTCTCTGTACCCTCCACTCGCCTTCCTCTTCCTTCTCTCGCTCTCCCTTCTCTCTTTCTCTTCCCTCTCTCTCTCTCCCTTCTCTCGCTCCTCCTTCTGTACCTCTCTTTCTCCTTCTCTCTCTCCCCCTCCCTTGTACTCTCTATCTGAAGTCTTTCTCTATGCTCAATCACCTCTCCCTGCTCATCCCTCTCTGCTCTCCCTTCTCTCTCTTTATCTCTTCCTCTCTCTCCCTCTGCTCTTCTCCTCTCGCTCTCTTCGTCTCTCTCTCCTCCTTCTCTCTCCGTCTCTCTCCTCTCTCGCTCCTCCCGTCTCCGGGGTCCTCTCCTCTCAGGGCTCCTCTCTCTCTCGGCCCTCCGCTCTCCAAACACCTTCCCATCGATCTCTCTCTGGCACCTCTGTCTCTCTCCTCGCCCTTCTCCTCTCGCTTCCTCTCTCTCTCTCCTCTCTCTCCTCCTCTCGTCCCCTCTCTCTCTGCTCTCTCTCTCCTCTCTCTCTCCCTTCTCTCTCTCTCTCTCCCTCTCTCTCTCTCTCTCTCCCCTCTCTCTCTTCTCTCATGTCTCTCTCTCTCTCTCTCTCTCTCTCTTCTCTATCTCTATCTCTGTCTCTCTCTCGCTACATATATCCACCCGTCTCCTTTGTTCTGTTTCCTGTCTACAGTGATCAGTGCCACCTGGCATATGGCAATCAGCCTGCCTCCCATCTTTCTCTGTATGTTGATGAGCTCATGCCAATGGTATATTTACGTGATAATGCCAGAGAAGCCGGTGTTTGGAGGATATATTGGCATGTCGAGGAGCTAGCCAACAACACAGCTACAGTAACACAATCAGTTCAACCGGAAGCTGGAAAGACTGCAAATTAGCTACGTTTCGTTTGACCTTTTTTAAACTGATTATTTTTTTTGTATATATCCATAAAAATGATGCCAGCTGATTCATGATTTCGACTGGCTGAGAAACACTGCCTGCCTGCCTGTCTGTCTCGTCTCGACTCCCGACACGTTCATTACTATGGGAATATTGAAACAATGTTGCAAATGTCGGAGAGACAGACAGCAAGGTTTATACAAATCTCCGCTGTTGAAAATGTTTGATGTTAGTCTAAAAGAAACGTGAGATAATGTCTAGAGGCTTTTTATAGTGGAGATCAAGTTTATAAATTGCCTGGCTGGGCTGATGAGACAGTGGATTGCTCAGTCAGATGGAACAGAGTAAATAGGCATTTTTAACGTAATAGATTTAGCCGGTGGTAACTTGTGGAATAGACACCAGCTGGAATGCGATTTTAACCAATCAGCATTCAGGATTAGACCCACCGTTGTATAAAACTCTATATAATGTTCTGTTAAGATGAATTACCATAAACTAAATGTGATTTCTGTCATTCTGAGCACTGTGGGTGGACGCCCAAATCAGGTTACGCAACCAATGCAAATGGATCCGGTAAATGTGTTAAATGTCCAGTAAATGAAAATGCTGCCGGTCAAATATCCAGCCCCACAATTTCCCTAACGGAAATCCTGATACACACACACACACTCATGCACACACACTCACACACACACGCACACACACTCACGCACACACGCACACACACTCATGCACACACACTCATGCACACACACACGCACACACACACAAACACACACACACACAGGGTGCTATGGGGACTAAATTGAGCCTAACCTAGCTACTGCCACGTCTCACCACGTGACGTGTAGTTGAGCGCCTAAGATAACATGGACTGTCAACGGAGACACCTTTCACACGTGTGTTCACAAGTTCACACGCCTTTGCTGAACGAGTGAATGTGTCAACGTGTGTCGATGTAAATAAACGAAAGCCTATTTCTGCCTGAATTGCTTCCTCCTTGTGTTTTTCATGTCCCAGTTATCAGGGTTGAGTAGAAGCCATTTTTCATGCTGTGGTCAAGAGCAGGCGGTCAGACAGACAACTTCAGGATGATGGTCTTTCACCTTATTCTATAAAATCTCCCCACTACATCGTTCATTCATTCCTGTCCTCTCCCCAGTTTGGGCCATTCATTCCTGTCCTCTCCCCAGTTTGGGGCCATTCATTCCTGTCCTCTCTGTTGGAGGAAACTGCACTTGAGGAGGTTATTCAGGCAACCAAAGAGCTTTATTGTGACTTTGGTCCTAGAGAGTGGACCTGGAGCCGTAGGACCCCTCAGTGATGAAGGGCCAGGACCCCTCACAGCCAAAGAGACTAACAGTCACACTGTGAGGATAGAGCCAAAGAGAATTTAGAGAATTTGGCAGTACGTCCATCCGGCCTCACAACCCCAGGATCTCCACATCCGGCTTCTTCATATGCGGCATTGTCTGAGACCACCCACCCGGACAGCTGATGAGACTGTGGGTTTGCACAACCAAAGAATTTCTGCACAAACTATCAGAAACCATCTCAGGGAAGCTCATCTGCATACTCGTCGTCCTCACCAGGGTCTTGACCTGACTGCAGTTCGGTGTCGTAACCGACTTCAGTGGGCAAATGCTCACCTTTGACGGTCACTGGCATGCTGGAGAAGTGTGCTCTTCACGGATGAATCCCGGTTTCAACTGTACCGGGCAGATGGCAGACAGTGTGTATGGCATCATGTGGGTGAGCGGTTTGCTGATGTCAAGGTTGTGAACAGAGTGCCCCATGGTGGCGGTGTGTTTATGGTACGGGCAGGCGTAAGCTACAGACAACAAACACAATTGCATTTTATCGATGACAATTTGAATCCACAAAGATACCGTGACGAGATCCTGAGGCCCATTGTCGTGCCATTCATCATGTTTCAGCATGATAATGCACGGCCCCATGTCACAAGGATCTGTACACAATTCCTGGAAGCTGAAAATGTCCCAGTTCTTCCATGGCCTGCATACTCACCAGACATGTCACCCATTGAGCATGTTTGGGATGCTCTGGATCAACGTACACGACAGCGTGTTCCAGGTCTGCCAATATCCAGCAACTTCGCACAGCCATTGAAGAGGAGTGGGACAACATTCCACAGGCCACAATCAACAGCCTGATCAACTCTATGCGAAGGAGATGTAGCGCTGCATGAGGCAAATAATGGTCACACCAGATACCTGACTGGTTTTCTGATCCATGCCCCTACTTCTTTTTTTAAGGTATCTGTGACCAACAGATGCATATCTATATTCCCAGTCATGTGAAATCCATAGATTAGGGCCTAATGAATTTATTTCAATTGACTGATTTCCTTATATAACTGTAACTCAGTAAAATCTTTGAAATTGTTGCATTTTGCGTTTATATTTTGGTTCAGTGTAGATAAAAAAGTATCTTGGTAAATAGTATATAAAATAAATAGTATGGTTTTCAGCTGGTATGTTCATGAGGTTTTTCTAACTCAGGCAAAAAATATATTATTATTATTATTTTTTATTTTTTATTTTTTTTATGTTTGGTCAGCAATCAACACAAAAAATGTCTAGTGGTTGTACATTTCATCTCTATCACATGCCTCCTATCTCTCTATCCCCCTTCAAACTTTCCTTGTCAATTAATTTGATAGGCTACACGTTTTTAGCATTATCCTATAGGCCTAGGTTTTTAATAGCCAACGTTTTTTGGGAAAGAAGAAATGGGATTTGTTGTTGTGTGTTTGAGATGCGCTGCTGGCTTTGATTGATGGGTCCTTTTGAAAAACAAGATGGTGCCGACAGAAACGGTTCCTGGACAACTTTGCAGTATCATTTTTTTTTCATTTGTTCTTTTTCTTCCATTATTTGCTCAGAACATTTCCTGCATTATTACTTTATTATTAGCCTAAAAATAACTTTTGGATATTAGATTGGCGGTCAGAAATGGAAACTTTCCTGAATTGGATCCTTTGTTCGTACCCCCCCCCCCCCCCCCCCCCCCGAGGCATTTCCACTCATCCCAGGGGCTGCTCCAAGACGCCGCCAACAGAGAATAGGAATACGGAGTGGGCTTTCCACCGCTTTTAGAATATTACTCGCTAATGTTTAGTCCCTGGACAATAAAACAGACGAGCTCAGAGCGAGGATCTCCTTTCAAATCAGGGGACTGTAACATACTCTACTTCCCGGAATCATGGCTCTTTCCGGGTATATACCGTCACTGTCCATACAGCCAGTGTGGTTCTCCATACATCGCGCGGACAGGAAGAAAGAACTCTCTGGGGGGAAAAAAGGTGGAGGTGTATGTTTCATTATTAACTACTCATGGTGTGATTGTGGTAACGTACAGGAACTTTTGTTCTCCCAATCTGGAATACTTCAATATCAAATGCAGACCACATTACCGCCCGAGATGATTATTTTCGGTCATCGTCAAGCCGACACCGTGACGGCTCTCAAGGAGCTACACTGGACTGGAAACCGCATATCCTGAGTCCGCATTTATTGTAGATGGGGACTTTAATAAAGCAAATCTGAGGAAAACGCTACTGAAGTTTTATCAACACATTGCCTGCACTATTCGATCATTAACAATTATTGATCATTGCTGTGATTGCCACGCCCAGCCCACATCTTTTGAGTTGTTGACGAAACATATTTTACTAGCCTGAGTTACAATACTCTACACAAATTTGGCTTATCACCTAAAACCCTCACAAACTTTTACAGATGCACAATTGAGAGCATCCTGTCGGGCTGGATCACTTCCTGGTACGGCAATTGCACCGGTCGCAACCGCAGGGCTCTCCAGAGGGTGGTGCGGTCAGCCCAACGCATCATCGGAGACACACTGCCTGCCCTCCAGGACACCTACAGCACCCGGTGTCACAGGAAGGCCAAGAAGATCATCAAGGACCTCAGCCACCCGAGCCACGGCCTGTTCACCCTGCTACTATCTGGAAGGCGGAGACAGTACAGGTGCATCAAAGCTGGGACCTAGAGACTGATAAACAGCTTCTATCTCCAGGCCATCAGACTGTTAAATAGTCACCAATAGCCGGCAACTACCCGGTTCTCTACCCTGCACCTTAGAGGCCGCTGCCCTATGTACATAGAGTCATTGAACACTGGGCACTTTAATAATGTTTACATACTGTTTTACCCACTTGATATGTATATACTGTATTCTAGTCATGGTTCATCCTATATAACTACTGCTGTCCTCTTCATATGTATATACTGTATTCTAGTCATGGTTCATCCTATATAACTACTGCTGTCCTCTTCATATGTATATACTGTATTCTAGTCATGGTTCATCCTATATACACTGCTGTCCTCTCATATGTATATACTGTATTCTAGTCATGGTCATCCTATATAACTACTGCTGTCCACTCCATATGTATATACTGTATTTAGTCATGGCTCATCCTATATAACTACTGCTGTCCTCTTCATATGTATATACTGTATTCTAGTCATGTTCATCCTATATAACTACTGCTGCCACTCCATATGTATATACTGTATTCTAGTCATGGTCATCCTATATAACTACTGCTGTCCACTTCATATGTATATACTGTATTCTAGTCATGGTTCATCCTATATAACTACTGCTGTCCACATCCATATGTATATACTGTATTCTAGTCATGGTTCAATCCTATATAACTACTGCTGTCCACTTCATATGTATATACTGTATTCTAGTCATGGTTCATCCCTATATAACTACTGCTGTCCACTCCATATGTATATACTGTATTCTAGTCATGGGTTCATCCTATAATAACTACTGCTGTCCACTCCATATGTATATACTGTATTCTAGTCATGGTTCATCCTATATAACTACTGCTGTACACACCTTTTCTATTAATATACTGTCCATAATGTCTATACACACCATCATATACATATACAGTGGGGAAAACAAGTATTTGATACACTGCCGATTTTGCAGGTTTTCCTACTTACAAAGCATGTAGAGGTCTGTAATTTTTATCATAGGTACACTTCAACTGTGAGAGACGGAATCTAAAACAAAAATCCAGAAATCACATTGTATGATTTTTAAGTAATTCATTTGCATTTTATTGCATGACATAATTATTTGATACATCAGAAAAGCAGAACTTAATATTTGGTACAGAAACCTTTGTTTGCAATTACAGAGATCATACGTTTCCTGTAGGTCTTGACCAGGTTTGCACACACTGCAGCAGGGATTTTGGCCCACTCCTCCATACAGAACTTCTCCAGATCCTTCAGGTTTCGGGGCTGTCGCTGGGCAATACGGACTTTCAGCTCCCTCCAAAGATTTTCTATTGGGTTCAGGTCTGGAGACTGGCTAGGCCACTCCAGGACCTTGAGATGCTTCTTACGGAGCCACTCCTTAGTTGCCCTGGCTGTGTGTTTCGGGTTGTTGTCATGCTGGAAGACCCAGCCACGACCCATCTACAATGCTCTTACTGAGGGAAGGAGGTTGTTGGCCAAGATCTCACGATACATGGCCCCATCCATCCTCCCCTCAATACGGTGCAGTCGTCCTGTCCCCTTTGCAGAAAAGCATCCCCAAAGAATGATGTTTCCACCTCCATGCTTCACGGTTGGGATGGTGTTCTTGGGGTTGTACTCATCCTTCTTCTTCCTCCAAACACGGCGAGTGGAGTTTAGACCAAAAAGCTCAATTTTTGTCTCATCAGACAACATGACCTTCTCCCATTCCTCCTCTGGATCATCCAGATGGTCATTGGCAAACTTCAGACGGGCCTGGACATGCGCTGGCTTGAGCATGGGGACCTTGAGCATGGGGACCTTGCGTGCGCTGTAGGATTTTAATCCATGACGGCGTAGTGTGTTACTAATGGTTTTGTTTGAGACTGTGGTCCCAGCTCTCTTCAGGACATTGACCAGGTCCTGCCGTGTTGTTCTGGGCTGATCTCTCACCTTCCTCATGATCATTGATGCCCCACGAGCCCCAGACTGAGGGTGATTGACCGTCATCTTGAACTTCTTTCATTTTCTAATAATTGCGCCAACAGTTGTTGCCTTCTCACCAAGCTGCTTGCCTATTGTCCTGTAGCCCATCCCAGCCTTGTGCAGGTCTACAATTTTATCCCTGATGTCCTTACACAGCTCTCTGGTCTTGGCCATTGTGGAGAGGTTGGAGTCTGTTTGATTGAGTGTGTGGACAGGTGTCTTTTATACAGGTAACGAGTTCAAACAGGTGCAGTTAATACAGGTAATGAGTGGAGAACAGGAGGGCTTCTTAAAGAACAGGTCTGTGAGAGCCGGAATTCTTACTGGTTGGTAGGTGATCAAATACTTATGTCATGCAATAAAATGCAAATTAATTACTTTAAAAAAAAAAAAAAAACTTGTTCTCCACACTGTATATTTATATTCCGGACTCTGACACGTTCTAATATTTCTATATTTCTTAATTCCTTTCTTTAAATGTTTTGGATTAGCCTGTATTGTTTAGTATTGTTTGGTATTACTGCACTGTTGGAGCTTGGAACATAAGCATTTAGCTACACCCACAATATGATCTGCTAAATATGTGACCAATAACATTTTATTGTATTTTATTGATATGTGTGAGTTCGCTAATTCTCTCAATGTTCAGAAAGTTTTCCTAAAGTAAATGCATTAATTTCTGTTGTTGCATTGTGATGAGACTGGAATAAATATTGGAATGAGAGAAGTAAGTAGTTAAAGAGATGTGTTCGTGAATTGTTATGAGTGTTTTGATGTTATGTGCTTGTGTTGTGATTAGTGATTTGTGTGTGCTAGTTTGTGTTGTAGTTGATGTTGTTGTTGTGTGTTTTAGTAGTGTTGTGTTGATTATCAGTGTGGTGTTAGTTTCGATTTGTATGATGTTGTATTTGTGTGTTGTGTTGTTGTGGTGTTGTGTTGTTGTGAGTGTGTGTTTTGAGATGTTGTTGTTGTGATGTTGTGTTGTGTGTTAGTGTTGTGTGTATTGCTTGTGTGTTGTTGTGTTGTTGTGTTGTGTTGTGTGTTAGTTAGATATATGTGTTGTGTTGTAATGAATGTTAGTATGTGATATGTTACCAATGTGTCGCTGTGTGTTGTTGTGTTGTCAATGAAGGTTGTGTTGTGTGTTGTGTGTTGTGTGTTGTGTTTGTTGCTGGTGTGTTGTTTAAGTGTGTTGTGATTAGTTGGGTTCCGGGTGTGTGTCTGTTGTGTTGTGTTGCTGTGTTGTGTTGTTTGTGTTAGCTGTTCGTGTGTGGGATCAATAACCAGAATAGTTTTATATCACCAAGTATATCTTCTTTGCTCTCAAACCCCCATTCAAAATAATCTATATATCTATATATCTCTAAATTATAAATTTAAAGTTAAGGGATTTATTGTGCACATGGGAAAAGTGCTTGTTAAAATTGTAAAAAGTTACTATATATAATGTTATGTGTGTGTTGTTAGTGTTGTATTTGTAATAGTGTTGTGTTAGTGTATGTGTTGTGTTTTTGCTAGTGTTGTGTGTTGTGTGTGTTGTTGTGTTGTGTGTTTGTGTGTATAGAGTTGTGTTGATTGTTTGTTGTGTTGTGTGTTGTAGTCGTATGTATAGTGTTGTTGTTGTATGTTGTTGTGACTATAATAGTTGATGTTGTTGTGATTGGGTGAATATGTGTGTAGAGGATTGTTGTGATTGTGATTGATTGGAGTTGTTGATGATTACGATGTTGTTAGTGTTGTGTGTGTGTGTTGTGTGTATGTTGATGTAATGTTGTGTTGTGTGATTGATGTTGACTGTGGTGTAGTGTTGATAGTTCGATTGATAGTTGAGATAAGTTTATGTGATGTTGTGTTAGTGTACGTAGGTGTGATTGATGTCGTAAGATGCTCAGTTTTTGTTTTAGGTGCTTAGTTGTCGTTGTTGTGTTGTAGTTGTGTGATTGGTGTTGTGTGTATGAAGTTGTGGTGTTCAGTGTTGCTTTTGCTCCTCGGTGTTCGACGTGTGAGGTTAATGGATGTGTTTGTTAAGCTGATGGTTGTGCTTGTTTTGCACGGATCGGCTGTGCTTGTGTTGTTGTAGTTGTGTGTCGTTGTATCAATCCAAGAATAGTTTTTATTCACATGTTATTTATCTTGTGCTATACACCCCTCATTCCCAATCATCTCTCGCTCTCTCTCTACTCTCAATCTTCATTTACAATTAAGGGCATTTAGGATCTGCGATAGGGAAACGGGTTGTTATTTGATTAACATTAGCCAAATGTTCTATCTCTCTCTTACTAATCTCCTATCTCTCTACTCGCTGATCGATAATCTCTCTAGTATCAAAGTAATAGAGAGAGAGCATATAGAAACGCAAGGGCAAAGATAAGCTCTCTATCCTATAACTACTAGAGAGCGAATAAATGGAGCCACACGCGATAATGCCACAATCTCTTCTTCCACCTTCCTATCTGCTACCCACCCAAGATTTAACCCCTATATCACGAAGGCAAAGAAGAGAGAGAGAGGCAAGGACAGAAATAAAGCAAACAAAGAGGGCGTAGAGAGGGAGCGAAGAATAAATGATATTTGTATTTAGCATCACTAACTAGGAGTATAACAGGGAAGAATAAAAAAACAATCGAGACGAGAGAGGAGAAGCGAACTAGCCATATCTATCGAAAGATATCATAAACTCTCTATAATCTCTCTCAATCTCGCCTCTCTCTCTCTCTGCGTCTCTATCTATGCTATCTCTCTCTCTCTCTCTCTATCAGGACCTCTGTTTTCTGGGGAACTCTTATTCCATGGAGAGGATACACAAGTAGGTGCAGTTGGATTGGAATGCCGTTACTTAGGGACCTCTCTTTCTCCCCCCCCCTCTCTCCAACCCACCCCCCTTCTCTGGATTGCGGTGGAAGGCCAATAACCTGATCTTGCCCAGTGACTGGATTGAAGGGATGAAAAGAGGAGAGGATTGTTTGATGATGAGCAGCCGACGGATGCAATAATGTAAACAGGGTTGCGCACGAACGTGTGCAGATCAGGAGAGAGAGACCGAGCGTGTGTTGGTGTGGATGTGATGCTGATGTGGTGTGTTGTGTTGTGTGTGTGTAGTGTGTGTGGTAGTTTTGTGCCTGTGTACGTCAACTGTAACTAGAGTTGGAGAGAGGTAGCCAAAGCCTAATCGTAGGCTCACATTAAAAACAAATTAGCCAGCCAGCGCAAGAAGCGTTCAGAAGGCGTCGAGATATGCGTGTGATGCAGTGTGACTGATTAGATAACGAGTTGGTATGTGGAGGAGTGTGTGTGTATGACAAATGCTAGTAGATGTTTCTGTAGTGTGCTGTGGTTAGTGATAGTGACTGTGTCGTGTGTTTCGTAGTGTAGAATGGGTGTGTGTGCTGTGAAAATGCGTGTGGTGTGTGCTGTAGTGTTGTGGTGTGTGGAGTGCACTATGCGGTGACAGTGCAGTGCGTGAGTGCGTGCCGCTGCGTGTGATGCTCGTGCGTAGTTGCGTGCCGTGCCGTCGCTGGCGTGTGGGGTGCTGTATAGGATGCAGTCAGCACAGTTTCACAGTTTTAGTTAGA
Organism: Coregonus sp. 'balchen'; assembly: GCA_902810595.1. Classification (NCBI taxonomy): domain Eukaryota; kingdom Metazoa; phylum Chordata; class Actinopteri; order Salmoniformes; family Salmonidae; genus Coregonus; species Coregonus sp. 'balchen'. Next base: position 45,284,165 of record LR778279.1, on the reverse strand, counting down.
GTCAGAGGAAATATAATCAGGTGAAATCAGATGGCAACTTCGAGTAACACTGGAGTAGGTAAACACTGGGCTATGCAGTACACTGGCGTCAGCTAACACGGGGTCCGTAGGTAACACTCTGACGCGTATACTGGGTAACACGGGGTACGGGTAACACTCGCGGTAGATAACACTGGTTAGGAACAAGAGCCGGTTAGGAAATGATATCATATGAATGCAATCTATATCCTTCTTCAATTCAATTCCATTTCAATTCCAATCCATCAATTTGATTCAATTCCATTCCATTCAATTAAATAGAGAAGTGGCAAAGTCCTTTCGCCAGTTTGTTTAAATATTGCCCACTAAAAAACCACAAGTAACCATGAAAAAAATACCATTTTGGATGATTGCATTCAAATCCGGTTTTAGACCTAAGCGCCGACACGGCCCCGTCAACTTATAGACCCCAATTGCGGTCCAAAAATGTCTTAATGTCTTAAACCTTTTTTTATCCTTCCTGCATTAGCTGAAATTTTTTGATTACATGTAAAGCCACTACGTACCAACCTAAAAACACAATTTAACGCTGATTTTGTACTGTTAATATGAACGAATGAAAAAGAATCACTCTTTAGTCTCACTTAGTCGGTGCCCGTGGCTAAGCCTGACAATGTGGACTCAATAGATACAAATACAAAAAATTAAAATCAGTTAGTCTATCGATAAAAGCAAACATTTTAGCACTAGATGCTAGATGTATTTACACTCAAAAAGATATCGAATATAGGAGCCCCACTCGCGAGTTGCGTCCCCATGTCGTTGCGAGCGGGCGGGCGGCGGCCGCCTAGGCAAAATAAAATGATTCTATTGACCACAGGCCAAATACAAAAACAGGTGTTAGCCTTTTTACATGAAATGCTAGTTACAGGACCTTAACCAACAATGCAGTTCAAGAAATAAGAGTTAAGAAAATATTTAGCTAAATAAAGTACTATAACAAAGCATATTCCAAAACTAAATACAATATAATTATATTAAAATATATTGCTTCAAATGTCTATGTTACCAAGTCGAGAGTCTAATCTTTCAGATGCAAACTGGAACTGAGTTGATAGCCATAGAGTTTCTAAGGTTAGAGCCTAAAACGTCTGATGCACCGGCGCCCATATCAACATATACTCATATCGGAGGACATCGGTATGTCAGATAGCTAAATCACCCAATTTCTCAGCCTCTTGGAGATCAAAGAAAAAAAAAAACACTTGAATGAATAACAGATCATGTTCATAAAAAGTGCTAGGTGAAAAATGTGAAATGAATCAAAAAGATCTGTTAAAAACATATGAAAATGTTGAAAATCAAATTGACTATTAAATGTGTGAATGAATGAAAATGTTAAAATATGCTTATTTCGGGGGAGGGAATTGAAACATGGTGACTTGTGTTACAAAATGTTAAAATTAAAGTGTTACTGTTTGACAGTCGTTATGCTGCCATTTCTAATGTGGGTAAAAAATAAACATTGTGGCGTGTTTAGGTACTAAAATACGTTTTTTGTTTTTGTTTTCTTATTGTCATTTAGCAGACGCTCTAGCCAGAGCCGACTTACAGGAGGCAATGAGGGTTAAGTGCCCTTGCTCAAGGCACATCGACAGATTTTTCACAGTCGGGCCGGGGCTTAGAACCAGCTACCTTCGGTGTACTGGCACAACGCTCTTAACCACTAAGATACCTGCCAGCCTGTTGGGTTCTAGGGTTCTAAATATGTTGGTGTTTTTAGGGTTCTAAATATGTTGGCCGTTATAGGGTTTTCTAAATAGGTTGGGTTTTTTTAGGTTTCTAATATGTTGGCGTTTTTAGGGTTCAAATAGTGTTGCGTTTTAGGGTTTTAAATAGTTGGGTTTAGGGTATTAAATATTGTTGGCGTTTTGGGTTCTAAAATATGTGGTGTTTTTAGGGTTCTAAAAAATATGTTGGTGTGTTTTTAGGGGGTTCTAAATATGTTGGCGATTTTTAGGTTCTAAATATTGTTGGTTTTTGTTTTTAGGGGTCTAAATATGTTGGCGTTTTAGGGTATAAAATGTTGGTGTTTGTAGGGTCTAAATTAGTTGGCGTTTTAGGGTTTAAATATGTTGGTGTTTGTAGGGTTCTAAATAGGTTGGTGTGTTTTTAGGGTTCTAAAGATGTTGGGTTTTTTAGGGTTCTAAATATGTTGGTGTTTTTAGGTTCTAAATTTGTTGGTGTCATATCAACTATATTCCCATATCGGAGTGGCCATTGTAGGTTTTCCTGGATGTCAGAGATTAGCTTAAATCGTCAATTTCTCAGTCTATAGATACAGAAACACAACACGTTGAATGGAATAACAGACAAAAATGTTCATAACAAGTGGCTATGGATGATGGAATTGAGCAAAAACTATCTTATAAAAAAACAGAAACACATACAAGAATGTCTATTTTGGAAACATCCAAATTTGACCATAAAATAGTGAAGATGTTCAAACTATATGCAAAATTTGGGAGAATTTAAACCATTACAAAGTCCAACTGTGGATCCTACTTCTATCAGAAATCTCAATCTAAATCTCTGGATCGCCACATGGCCACTCCAAATATAGGGCCTATGAAATCTGTTTTTATTACCAAAAAAAATTTTTACTGTTTTTCTGGTTTTTCTTTTTCCAGGTTTCTGATATTTCCCTGTTTTTTTTGTTTTTTTTCAAAATCAACTTTTTTTAAATTAGAAAAACAAAACAAATTGGAATTTCTAAGTCCACAACAATATCTTAAATGCACGCCCGGCTCTGGGGACACTGTTATGTTGAGCAAGGGTGTGTATTCTATGTTTGTATTTTCTGTGGCCGGTGGACTCCCAATCAGGGGCATCGAGTTGTCAGATGGTTGTCTCTGATTGGAGCATGATTTAAATGTCTGTCTTTCACTTTTGTGTTTGGGTTTTTGGTCGTGGTTGGTGGGTTGTTTAACCGTAGACGTCACGTTTTCGTTTGTTGTTTTTGATCGTGTGATCATTTAATAAATATAAAATATGTTTCACCTTCAACGCTGCGCATTGGTCTCTCCTGATGATCGGTGCAGAAGAAACCCCAAAACCTGACCAAGCAGCGTGTTCCAGGAAGCCATCGCTTAGAGATCGCGTCGGCAACCTCGACTGGGTCAAGCTAGTGAGGAGAAGAGAGGGTGGACTGGGGAACAGTTGAGGAAGAGCTTAGGATGGGTCAAAGCCCATTGAGGAGACTGAATAGCGGGAGTTGGAGACAGAGGAAGAGAGAGTGCGAGGAAGTTGGCGAAAAACGATAGGATAGAGGCCTGGCCCAAGGAGGAAGGGCAGACCCCAGAAAATCTTTTATGGGGGGGGGGCTACGAGTTAGGCGAGGAGGAAAGCAAGGATTGACTTTCGGACGAGATAGAAGAGGGGGACGTAGGGACAAGAGGGGTTGGAAGAGGAGGACGAAGGGTAAGGGGGGAAAATGGGGAGACGACGGGGAGGGAAGGTGGAAGAGGAAAGGAGAGATGGGGAATGGGGGATCGGAAGAGGTACTGGGGGGTGTTACCAGCCGGCCGGCCCGTTCCAGATCCCGGTGTTGTAGGGGCCAGTGTGATGGTCCCAAGTACGGTCGGTCTGGTCATGCTCCCGCACCAGCTGTGGCGTTCGTCCCAGCCCTGTATGGCCCGTTCCTGCTCTCCGCAACCAGTCTTGCGTGCGCGTCGCCAGACTAGCCAAGTTCGGCCCATTCCTGCTCCCCGCACCAGTTGTGGTGCGTCTCGTCTAGCCCGGATCGCCCTTACTGCTCCCCCGCACCAAGTCAAGTGGTGCGCTTCGTCAGCCCGGCTGGCCCATTCCTGCTCCCCACCAAGTCTGTGGTGCGTTTGTCAGCCCGCATCGGCCCATTTTCCTGCTCCCCGCCCACCAAGTCTGTGGTGCTGTTTCGTCAGCCCTGTCAGGGGGCCCGTTTCCTGCTCTCCGCACCAAGTTGTGTGCGCGTCGGCCAGCCCAGTCCGGCCCATTCCTGCTCCCCAGACCACCAAGGTCTGGGTGCGTTTTCGTCAGCAGCCTGTCCGGCCCGCTCCTGCTCCCAACACCAAGCAGAGTGGTGTGGTCGTAGTCCCAGCCGGCCCCGTGCCGTTCCCCACACCAAGCCGTGGTGTGCGTCGTCGGTCCGGCACGGCCCGTGCCGTTCACTGGGCTGGTCCGGCAACAGGTCAGATTGCGTTACACCGGAGCTAGAGCAATTCCGCTCCATCAGTGTGCAAGTCCAGCTCAGGCCACGGGGCCCAGACCGGAAAAGGTTATTGGGGGGTTGGAGAGGGTAGTGTGGATCAGGACCAGGGAGACGGATAACGAGCAAGGAGGGACGTATTGAACACAAGGGAAAGAAAAGGTGTATTTAGTTGGAGCGGGGGGGGGGGTCGGAGTTTCGTTTGTTGTTTTGATCTTGTGATCATGTAATAAATATAAATATGTTCACCTTCAACGCTGCGCATTGGTCTCGCCCTGATTATCGTGACATTAAACCACATCAAGGAGTCACTGGTGAGGTTGGGATAAATAAAGAACAAAAAATGGGGGGGGGGGGTGTAGATATCATTTAATTTAAAGTGCCACACCAGCAAGACTTGTGGTTAGAGCTGTTTCATGGGATTGCAGAGTTTCGTAAATAAATCGCTCACTGGATTGATGGAAATAAATCATGAATCACTTCTGGACAGGTAGGCATAGGGCTACTTTGTAGTTACGTTTAATGGAGGAAGGTTTTTGGGGTAAAGGGCTTTCCATTCCTGCCAGAAGGGGTTCTCCCTCTGTAGCGTCAGCTGTTAGAGAACGGAGCTTGTAACGCAAAGCATTGACTGAAGGTCGATTTGGATTAAAAGCGTCTGATAAATCATATTATTATCTGACACTGTCTCACTACTCTTATCCTACTTCACAACTATTATTCTCTCTTCTCGTGGGTCTATGTAGCCCAGTGGGTAGTCGAGGCCACGGTGCTTGTAACGCCAAGGTAGTGGGGTCGATCCCCGGGACCACCACAACACACAAAAATGTAGCACGCAGACTGTAAGTCGCTTTGAATAAAAGCGTCTGCTCCCTCTAAAGAGCATACTACGCTACCATGAATATGTTGTCAGTAGCATCAGCGCTAACGGCCTTACCCAAAGTGGTTTAGACAAACTCACACACACAGACAGAAAGGGTTCCTGTGCTGTTGCCTCTTCAGAGAAAGAGAAAATATGAAACCGCTAGCTAGGTTTCATCCAATGGTGACAGATTTCATGCAAACATTCAAAACTCAAATAAAGAAGAAAATATATGCGCATTTTACCACCAGTGGAAGTGTTCCCCAAAACGGACTGACTGATGACGTCGTAGCGGCACACGAAACGTACTGATGAGTGAGCGCACACCGAAATAGTACTGATGACCGTAGCGCACACGAAACGGATGAGGAAGTAGCGAACAAGAAACGGCACTGATGAAGTAGCGGACACCACGAATATGTACTTTTTGCCTTAAGTTTTCATGTGCCCGAATAAACACTAAAGTTTCAATGTGTTTCCAACAGCATTTTCAAAAAAATCTACTACTAGTTTGTCACAAAAAACTGTCACTTCAAATAGCAAATTGGCCTACTCTGACCCTTGCCCCTGTGCTCTATAGCCGACAGTGCGCAGGAAGATTACAGTGGGGTAGACTGTGAAGTAAGGATATATAGTCTACGTTGAAGAGATTTATTTGGAGAACAGCGAGAATGTTATTTGTCCAAACGGCAGTCCAAAAGCATGATCATCATGGACCAGAATAGACCATCGATATTATTGGAAAGGAGGTCAAGCTCATCACCATGGCACTTTCACACCTGTGAAGATTCCTCAAATTATTCATCTGTAGCCTGAAAACTGCATGCCAACCATGGCCTTGTGTTGGAGTGTCCACCCTGAGTTGGAAGGTGGAGTTTGATCCTGGGTCGAGCATCCAAAAAGACTGGAAACAAACGGGACCTGTTTGTCTCTGAGACTCATCATCTAAGGACGTAAGCCCTGAAAGACTAGCATTCATGTTTATTTATTTATATATATATTTTTCCCGTTATTGAACTAGGCAAGTCAGTTAAGAAACAAATTCTTATTACAATGACGGCCTACCCGGCCAAACCCGGACGGAGCTGGGCCAATTGTTGCGCCGCCCTACGGGACTCCCAATCACGGCCCGGATGGTGATAAAGCCTGGAATCGAACCAGGGGGGTCTGTAAGTGACGCCCTTCAAGACTGAGATGCAGTGCCTTAGACCGCTGCGCCCACTAGGTTGTAGTGACGCATCAAGCACTGAGATGCAGTGCCTTAGACCGCTGCGGCCACTCGGTCTGTAGTGCGCCTCAAGCACTGAGTGCAGTGCCTAGGACGCTGCAGCCCACTCAGGTCGGGAGTGACGCCTCAAGCACGGAGATGCCCATGGCCTTAGACCGATGCTCCACTGGTCGGTTAGTGACGCCTCAAGCACTGAGTGCAGTGCCTTTTAGACCGCTTGGACGCCACTGGGGGAGTTTAAGGGGGGCTTACTGTGATTTTATAGGGCCCTACAAAGGGCTAGGTCCCAAATGGCCACTGTTCACTATACAATGATTCTATTAGACAAACTCTTCGAAAACGGGGGTTCCAAAAAGGGATTATTCTGCGTCCCCATAGGACACCCCTTGAAATAACCCTTTGGGTTCGTGTAGAAGGTGTTTCTACCTGAAACCCAAAAGCGTCTTCAAAGGGGTCTCGATTGGGTCAGCCGAAGAAAACCCTTCCAGGTTTTAGTGTAGACACATCCTAGCTTCAATCGGCCCTTTACAATACCTTTCAGGAATGTCTGTCGTCTATCTCCATAATCACCTGATGATATTCAAATATTCAATATGCCTGCTGTTAGTGGGAGTGGATGAGAGCACAATGCTAAAACCCTCCATAACGAATGGAGAAACTAAAGAAATAAGGAAAAGCCAGAGTGGTTCACAAAGCAAACGACACAACAAAAAACACACACAACAGAAACAAACAAAACACACACAACCACACAAACACACAAACGCCACACGCACAAACAAGCACACACACACACACCACAAACCAAGCACACAACACAAGCACACCACACACACACACCACACACACACACACAAGGCACACACACAAGCACACACCACACACACACACACACACACAAGCAAAAAAAAAAAAAAAAAACAAAAAAAAAAAGAAAAAAAAAAAAAAACAACAAACACAATAAACAAACACAGAAAACAAACAAACAAAAACCACAACACACAAAAAAGCACAACACACACACACACACACACCACACAACAGGTATCTACAGGCAGAGTGTGAGAGTGTTTAGACAGGAGAGAAGTGTATTTTTTATTTTGTATTTTTTTAGGGGTAGATCAGCTTGAATATGCAGAGAGAGTGTGGGTTCTCTCAATGAATGTCTTAAATCATTTCCAATCCCCAATATATGATTTTAAATATATATATTTTGTAAAAACACATTTTTTTTCCCATTGTATTATTTTCCCCTAACCCCTACCACCCGCCCCTAATTGAGGAACTAATGGACAACAAATACTTAGGCTTCTAGGATTCTAGGCATCCAAGTACCATACTTCAGCTCCCCTCAACCCCCCCATCTATCTCGGAAGATCAATCCAGTTTTGTTTCTAATTGCCATATATTTTGTTAGCGGCAGTGTGACATATAACTACAACAGTCCTAGTATGATTTCATTACAAGATATACCGTTTGTAAAAAAAAAAAATCCAAAAATAATGTTTTTCTTATCAATTACAGTTTCTTACAATCACTTTGGCATAATTTTTCAAGAACCTTGAAGTTAATTTTTTCAAAAACTCTAGACACAAAATCAAAAACGGTCATGGTCACTTGTTAACACAGGCTACTGGCCAATGTTCAAAAACATTGCATTGTGCATTCATTCTTAAAGAAAATTCTTGCACTTGCATAAGCATTGGTTTCAAAACTAAGTTATTGTGAAATACCAATGGAATTGAAACGTTAATTAGATCACCAACCAACAAGAAACCGATTAGTTAATGTTGTGTCATTGTTCGTTTTAGATCATTAAATATTGTAGTACCAAAATAGGTGATACATGTTTCATTATGGGACTAAATGTTGTAAATACACCCTGTAAAAGTTATGCAGTAGTAGAGAGAATACTACAGGACCAATGGAATCATGGAACAAAATCTGAAAAATATTGATGAAAAAAACAATTACCAGTCCGGTATAAAACATAAAATGCAGTGTTCCTCAAAAATTGGCTTGTATGTAAAAGCAAAAAATAGGAAGTGATTACTGTACGTCTACATTTTCATCAACTCTGTCTTGTGGTTTTCCCCCTCGGCTTCTAATCTCCTTCTCCTCTCTCGTCTCTCTCTCTCTCTCTCTCTCTCTCTCTCTCTCTCTCTCTCTATCCAGGACCTCTGTGGGGAACTCTTATTCCCATGGAGATACACAAGTAGGTGGGATTGGATGCTTAGGGACCTCTCTTCTCCCCCCCCCTCTCTTTCTCTGGATTGGGTGTTGAAGGATCCCTGTCTTGCCCAGTGACTGGATGAAGGGATGAAAAGAGGAGAGGATGTGATGATGAGAGGAGTGATGATGTAACAGGGGTTGCTGACGTGTGCAGATCAGAGAGAGAGAGAGAGTGTGTGTGTGTGTGTGTGTGTGTGTGTGTGTGTGTGTGTGTGTGTGTGTGTGTGTGTGTGTGTGTGTACGTCAACTGTAACTAGGGGAAGAGGGGTAGCAAAGCCTATCTAGGTCACATTAAAAACAAATGCAGCCCAGCGCCAAGGAGCCGTTCAGCAGGCGTGAGAATGTGTGTGTGTGTGCGTGAGTATGTGTGTGTGTGTGTGTGGTGTGTGTGTGTGTGTGTGTGTGTGTGTGTGTGTGTGTGTGTGTGTGTGTGTGTGGTGTGTGTGTGTGTGTGTGTGTGTGTGTGTGTGTGCGTGCGTGCGTGCGTGCGTGCGTGCGTGCGTGCGTGCGTGTGGTGTGTGCGTGCGTGCGTGCGTGTGTGTGTGTGTGTGTGTGTCTAGGATGCAGTCAGCAGCTTTCACAGTTTTAGTTAGAGTCAGAGGAAATATAATCAGTGAATCAGAGGCAAGGTAACACTGGGTAGGTAACACTGGGTAGGTAACACTGGGTAGGTAACACTGGGTAGGTAACACTGGGTAGGTAACACTGGGTAGGTAACACTGGGTAGGTAACACTGGTTAGGTAACACTGGGTAGGTAACTGATTCAATGAAATGCAATTCTATTCCTTTCAATTCAATTCCATTCAATTCCATTCCATTCAATTTGATTCAATTCCATTCCATTCAATTAAATAGGAATGGCAAAGTCATTCGCAGTTTAAATATTGCCACTAAAAAACCACAGTAACCCATGAAAAAACATTTTGGAATGTTCATTCAAATCGTTTAACCCTAAAAGCGCCGACACGGGTCAACTTTGACCCCAATTGGTCAAAAATGTCTTAATGTCTAAACCCTTTTTTTAATCCTTCTGAAATTTTTTGATTTTGTCAAGCAACTAGTTACCAACCTAAAAACACAATTTACGCTGATTTTTGTGTTAATATGAACGAATGAAAAAGAATCACTCTTTTGTATACTAGTGGTGCGTGGCTAAGCTGAAAATGTGGACTCAATAGTACAAATACAAAATTAAATCAGTTTGTGATAAAAGCACAACATTTTGCACAGAGGTAGATGTATTTACACTCGAAAGATATCGATATGGAGCCACCTCGGAGTTGGTCCCCTGTCGTTGGGGGGGGGGGGGGCCTGGCAAAATAAAATGTTATTTGCCACATGTGCCAAATACAACAGGTGTAGCCTTTACCATGAAATGCTTAGTTACAAGCCCTTAACCAACAATGCAGTTCAAGAAATAAGAGTTAAGAAAATATTTACTAAATAAAGTACTATAACAAAAGCATATTCCAAAACTCAAATACAATATATATTATATTAAAAATATATTTAGCTTCCAATGTCTCTGTACCAAGTCGAGAGTCTAATCTTTCAGATGCAACTGGAACTGAGTTGATAGCCCATAGCGTTCTAATGTTAGAGCTAAACGTCTGATGGCACCGGCGCCCATATCAACTATACTCCCATATCGGAGGCCATTGGTATGTCAGATTAGCTAAATCACCAATTTCTCAGCCTCTTGAGTATCAAAGAAACACAACACTTTGAATGAATAACAGATCATTGTTCATAACAAGTGCCTATGGATGAAATGAATCAAAAATATCTGTTAAAAACATATGAAAATGTTGAAACATCAAATTTGACTATAAATGTGTGAAAATGTTCAAATATATGCTTATTTGGGGGAATTGAAACCTTGGTTACTTGTGTTACAAAATGTTAAAATTAAAGTGTTACTGTTTGACAGTCTTTATGCTGCCATTTCTAATGTGGGTAAAAAATAAACCATGTTGGCGTTTTTAGGGTTCTAAATACGTTTTTTGTTTTTGTTTTTTTATTTGTCATTTAGCAGACGCTCTTATCCAGAGCGACTTACAGGAGCAATTAGGGTTAAGTGCCTTGCTCAAGGGCACATCGACAGATTTTTCACCTAGTCGGCTCGGGGCTTAGAACCAGCGACCTTTCGGTTACTGGCACAACGCTCTTAACCACTAAGCTACCTGCCAGCCCTGTTGGTGTTTTTAGGGTTCTAAATATGTTGGTGTTTTTAGGGTTCTAAATATGTTGGCGTTTTTAGGGTTCTAAATATGTTGGTGTTTTTAGGGTTCTAAATATGTTGGCGTTTTTAGGGTTCTAAATATGTTGCCGTTTTTAGGGTTCTAAATATGTTGGTGTTTTTAGGGTTCTAAATATGTTGGCGTTTTTAGGGTTCTAAATATGTTGGTGTTTTAGGGTTCTAAATATGTTGGCGTTTTTAGGGTTCTAAATATGTTGGCGTTTTTAGGGTTCTAAATATGTTGGTGTTTTTAGGGTTCTAAATATGTTGGCGTTTTTTAGGGTTCTAAATATGTTGGTGTTTTTAGGGTTCTAAATATGTTGGCGTTTTTAGGGTTCTAAATATGTTGGTGTTTTTAGGGTTCTAAATATGTTGGTGTTTTTAGGGTTCTAAATATGTTGGCGTTTTTAGGGTTCTAAATATGTTGGTGTTTTTAGGGTTCTAAATATGTTGGTGTCATATCAACTATATTGCCCATATCGGAGGCCATTGTAGGTTGTCCTGGTATGTCAGATTAGCTAAATCGTCAATTTCTCAGTCTATAGATACAGAAACACAACACGTTGAATGAATAACAGACAAAATGTTCATAACAAGTGGCTATGGATGAAATTGATCAAAAATATCTATAAAAAAACATGAAACACATACAAGAATGTCTATTTTGAAACATCAAATTTGACCATAAATATGTGAAGATGTTCAAATATATGCAAATTTGGGAGAATTTAAACCATTACAAAGTCAACTGTGGATCTACTTCTATCAGAAATCTCAATCTAAACTCCTGGATCGCCACTGGCACCAAATATAGGGCCCTATGAAATCTGTTTTATTCCCAAATACTGTTTTTCTGTTTTCTTTTTCCAGGTTTCTGATATTTCCCTGTTTTTTTTGTTTTTTTTTCAAAATCACACTTTTTAAATTAGAAAAACAAAACAAATTTGGAATTTTCTAAGTCCACAACAATTCTTAAATGTCACGCCCTGGCTCTGGGGACACTGTTATGTTGAGCCAGGGTGTGTATTCTATGTTTGTATTTCTATGTTGGCCTGAGTGACTCCCAATCAGAGGCAACGAGTGTCAGCTGGTTGTCTCTGATTGGGAGCCATATTTAACTGTCTGTCTTTCACTTTGTGTTTGTGGTTTTTTGTTCGTGTTGGTTTGTGTTTAAACCGTAGACGTCACGTTTTCGTTTGTTGTTTTGATCGTGTGATCATTTAATAAATATAAATATGTTCACCTTCAACGCTGCGCATTGGTCTCTCCCTGATGATCGTGACAGAAGAAACCACCAAAACCGGACCAAGCAGCGTGTCCAGGAGCCATCGCTAGCAGATCTCCGTGGCAACCTCGACTGGGTCAAGCCTAGTGAGGAGCAGAGAGGGTGGACTTGGGAACAGTTGAGGAAGAGCTTCGACTGGGTCAAGCCCATTGAGGAGCTGAATAGCGGGAGTTGGAGACAGAGGAGCGAGAGTTGGGCGAAAACGATAGAGGCCTGGCCCACGGGGAGGAGAGACCCCCAGAAAATTTTTAGGGGGGGGCTCACGACGTCGGGGCAGCAGGAGGCCGCGATAGAGCGGTCCAGCGGGTTGGCAGAGGAGGCCGCCAGGTTACGGGGGCCACTGGTCGAAGAGGGGATGGAAGGTGGAGAGGCACGGCGAGAGGTACTGGGGTGTGTTACCAGTCCGGTCCGGCCCGTTCCAGATCCCGGTGTAGGGCCAGTGGTGTGTGTCCCCAGTACGGTCCGGTCTGTTCCTGCTCCCCGCACCAAGTCTGTGGTGCGTTTCGTCAGCCCTGTCTGGCCCGTTCCTGCTCTCCGCACCAAGTCTGTGGTGCGCGTCGCCAGCCCAGTTCGGCCCATTCCTGCTCCCCGCACCAAGTCTGTGGTGCGTCTCGTCAGCCCGGCTCGGCCCGTTCCTGCTCCCCGCACCAAGTCAGTGGTGCGCTTCGTCAGCCCGGCTCGGCCCATTCCTGCTCCCCGCACCAAGTCTGTGGTGCGTTTCGTCAGCCCGGCTCGGCCCATTCCTGCTCCCCGCACCAAGTCTGTGGTGCGTTTCGTCAGCCCTGTCCGGCCCCGTTCCTGCTCTCCCGCACCAAGTCTGTGGTGCGCGTCGCCAGCCCAGTCCGGCCCATTCCATGCTCCCCGCACCAAGTCTGTGGTGCGTTTCGTCAGCCCTGTCCGGCCCGCTCCTGCTCCCAACACCAAGCCAGTGGTGTGCGTCGTCAGTCCAGCACGGCCCGTGCCTGTTCCCCACACCAAGCCAGTGGTGTGCGTCGTCGGTCCGGCACGGCCCGTGCCTGTTCCACTGGTGCCTGGTCCGGCACCGGTCAGATGCGTTACGCCGGAGCTAGAGCAATCCGCTCCATCAGTGTGCAGTCCAGCTCCGGCCAGCGGGGCCAGACCGGACCAGGGGTACTTTGGGGGGTTGGAGAGGGAGTGGGGATCAGGCCCGGAGCCGGATCCGCCGCCAAGGCGGAGTGCCCACCCGGTCCCTCCCCTGTGGTATTTAGTTGGCGCGGTCGGAGTTTCGTTTGTTGTTTTGATCGTGTGATCATTTAATAAATATAAATATGTTCACCTTCAACGCTGCGCATTGGTCTCTCCCTGATGATCGTGACATTAAACCACATCAAGAGATCACTTTTGAGGTCTGGGATAAAGATACAAAAATGGGGGGGGGGGGGTGTAGATATCCTTTAATTAAAGCTGCACACCAGCAAGACTTGTTTGGTTAGAGCTGTTTCATGTGATTGCAGAGTTTTCTAAATAAATCGCCACTGGATTGATGGAAATAATCATGATATCCTTCTGACAGGTAGGCATAGGCTACTTTGTAGTTAACGTTTAATTGAGAAGGTTTTTGGGTAAAGGCTTTCCATCTCTGCCAGAAGTGGTCCTCTGTAGCTCAGCTGGTAGAGCACGGCGCTTGTAACGCACGCATGACTGTAAGTCGCTTTGGATAAAAGCGTCTGCTAAATGGCATATTATTATCGTGCTCACTGTCTCTCCTCTCTTCTCTTCACCACTCTTCTTCTCTCTTCTCGTGGTCCTCTGTAGCTCAGCTGGTAGAGCACGGTGCTTGTAACGCCAAGGTAGTGGGTTCGATCCCCGGGACCACCCCATACACAAAAATGTATGCACGCATGACTGTAAGTCGCTTTGAATAAAAGCGTCTGCTAAATGGCATACTACGCTACCAGAATATGGTTGTCATTAGCATCAGCGCTAACGGCTACACAAAGTGGTAGACAAACTCACACACACAGACAGAAAGGGCTTCCTGTGCTGTTGCCTCTTCAGAAAGGAAAATATGAACCGCTAGCTAGGTTTCCATCCAATTGGTGACAGATTTTCATGCAAACATTCAAAAAATCCACATAAAGAAAATATATGCGCATTTTCCCACCAGTGGAGTGTTTCCACCAAAACGGACTGATGACGTAGCGCACACGAAACGGACTGATGACGTAGCGCACACGAAATGTACTGATGACGTAGCGCACACGAAACGGACTGATGACGTAGCGCACACGAAACGGACTGATGACGTAGCGCACACGAAATGTACTTTTTCGCTTAAGTTTTCATGTGCCGAATAAACATCTAAAGTTCAATGTGTTTCCAACCATTTTCAAAAAATCTACTACTAGTTTGTCACAAAAAACTGTCACTTTAAATAGCAAATGTGCCTACTCTGACCTTGCCACCTGTGCTCTCTAGCCGACAGCTGGCAGATACAGTGGGGGTAGACTGTGAAGGTAGGCTAGTCTACGTGAAGAGATTATTATGGAGAACAGCGAGAATGTTTATTTGTCAAACGGCAGTCAAGCATCGATCATCATGTCACCAGAATAAGACCATCGATATTTATTGGAAAGGAGCGTCAAGCTCATCACCATGGCACTTTCACCACCCCTGTGAAGTTCATCATAACTTATTTCATCTGTAGCCTGATAAACTGCATGCCAACCCAGTGGCCTTGTGGTTGGAGTGTCCACCCTGAGATTGGAAGGTTGTGAGTTTGATCCCTGGTCGAGTCATCCAAAGACTGTAAACAAACGGGACCTGATGTGTCTCTGCTTGACTCATCATTAAGGAGGTAAGGCCCTGAGATAGACTAGCATCATGTTTTTATTTATTTATTATATATATTTTTTCCCTTTATTTAACTAGGCAAGTCAGTTAAGAACAAATTCTTATTTACAATGACGGCCTACACCGGCCAAACCCGGACGACGCTGGGCCAATTGTGCGCCGCCCTACGGGACTCCCAATCACGGCCGGATTGTGATACAGCCTGGAATCGAACCAGGGGGGTCTGTAGTGACGCCTCAAGCACTGAGATGCAGTGCCTTAGACCGCTGCGCCACTCGGTCTGTAGTGACGCCTCAAGCACTGAGATGCAGTGCCTTAGACCGCTGCGCCACTCGGTCTGTAGTGACGCCTCAAGCACTGAGATGCAGTGCCTTAGACCGCTGCGCCACTCGGTCTGTAGTGACGCCTCAAGCACTGAGATGCAGTGCCTTAGACCGCTGCTCCACTCGGTCTGTAGTGACGCCTCAAGCACTGAGATGCAGTGCCTTAGACCGCTGCGCCACTCGGGAGTTCAGGGGGCGTACTGTGATTTTATAGGGCCCTACAAAGGGCTAGGTCCCAAATGGCACACTGTTCCCTATACAGTGATTCTATAGACACAACTCTTAGAAAACGGGGGTTCCAAAAGGGATATTCTGCTGTCCCCATAGGACACCCCTTTGAATAACCCTTTTGGGTTCCGTGTAGAAGGGTTCTACCTGAAACCCAAAAGCGTTCTTCAAAGGGTTCTCCGATTGGGTCAGCCGAAGAACCCTTACAGGTTTTAGTGTAGACACATCCTAGCTCAATCGGCCCTTTACAACCTTTCAGGAATGTCTGTCTATCTCACATAATCACCTGATGCATATTCAAATATTCAAATATGCCTGCTGTTAGTGGGAGTGGCTGAGAGCACAATGCTAAAACCCTCCATAACGAATGGAGAACTAAGAACTAAGAAAGCAGAGTGGTTCACACACGCACACGCACACACACACACACACACAGACACACACACACACACACACACACACACACACACCACACACACGCATCACCACACACAAGCACACACACACACACACCACCCACAAGCACACACACAAGCACACACACACACACACCACACACACACACACAAGCACACACACAATCACACACACACACACCCACACACACACCACAATCACACACACACACACACACACAACACACCAAGCACACACACAAGCACACACACACACACACACTCACACACAAGCACACACACACCACACACACACACACCACAACACACACACACACACACACACACACACACACCACAGGTAATCTACAGGCATTGAGAGTGTTAGACAGAGAGAAGTGTATTTTTATTTTGTATTTTTTTTAGGGGTAGATCAGCTTGAATATTGCAGATAGATTGTGGGTTCTATCAATGTAATTGTCTGTATCATTTCCAATCCCCCATATATGTTTTAAATATATATATTTGTAAACACATTTTTTTCCCATCTGTATTATTTTCCCCTAACCCTACCACCCCTCCCCTAATTGGAGTAAACTAATGGACAACAATACTTAGGCTTCTAGGCTTCTAGGCATCCAATCCTCCTTCACTCGAGCATCCCCGTCAACCCC
>LR778279.1:45225420-45267565 GCA_902810595.1 Coregonus sp. 'balchen' | reverse complement strand
CCAAAAAAGTTGGATGTGAAGGTAAAGGTTTTTTTTTTTTTTTCTATGTTGGGCAATAAGGTTAAAGAGTCTGCATCAATCAGTTTGTCATCATCAACATTGTGCCCTGGTGTTGGGCCTGATCTAGCTAAGGCTATGCAACTAAGTTGTAAAACACCAAACTTCTCCTGTAATGTAAAGTGTGTTTCACAGGGCGGCCGTTGAAACTTTTTACAGGTGGAAGGTCTCTGAAAACCTCTTTTTGAAGAGTATCTTAAATAACTCTCACGGCGAACCCATCACGCCCATGCTATGTGTTCCTTTACATTATAAAGACTGTATGTAACACAATGGTTAATGTGTCCCTTAATTCAAAGTAATTGGTTAATAAACTGTTTAACTGTAGTTATATCAGCGTGTCTGTCTCTCTCTGATTCTTTATTGTGTCTGTTGGACCAGGCTACCTTAGTGTTAATAGAACCAGGCTACCTTAGTGTTAATAGAACCAGGCTACCTTAGTGTTAATAGAACCAGGCTACATTAGTGTTAATAGAACCAGGCCTACAGTTTAAACAGGTACATTAGTTTAATAGAACCAGGCTACCTTAGTGTTAATAGAACCAGGCTACCTTAGTGTTAATAGAACCAGGCTACCTTAGTGTTAATAGAACCAGGCTACCTTAGTGTTAATAGAACCAGGCTACCTTAGTGTTAATAGAACCAGGCTACCTTAGTGTTAATAGAACCAGGCTACCTTAGTGTTAATAGAACCAGGCTACCTTAGTGTTAATAGAACCAGGCTACATTAGTGTTAATAGAACCAGGCTACCTTAGTGTTAATAGAACCAGGCTACCTTAGTGTTAATAGAACCAGGCTACATTAGTGTTAATAGAACCAGACCCATTACCCTGTAGACCAGCTTCCTGTGATCAGCAAGCTAAAGACTCTTATTAGGTTGTGTCAAATGGCACCCTATTCCCTATATAGTGCACTACTTTAGACCAGAGAATGGCACCCTATTCCCTATATAGTGCACTACTTTAGACCAAGAGGGGAGGGAAGGCTGTGGAGCAGAGCAGCATACACACACAGATGAACACACACACACACAAACACACACACACACGAACACACACTCATACACGAACACACACACACACGAACACACACACACACGAACACACACACACACAGAGGCTGGGAGCGTGGCAGCACGTGGTGTAACCCAGATTAGATTAGCCTGCTGTGTGGGTCATCAGTTAAATTAATGGATTAAACTTAACTGGGAGGAAACCTGAAGACGTTGACCTGGAGTAAATCAAATCAAATGTTATTTGTCACATGCTCCGAATACAACAGGTGTAGGCCTTACAGTGAAATGTTTACTTACGAGCCCTTAACCAACAATGCAGTTTTAAGAAATAGGGTTAAGAAAATATTTACTAAATAAACAAACGTTTTTTTTTTTTTTAAGTAACACAATAAAATAACAATACAGAGGCTATATACATGGGGTGCCGGTACCGAGTCAATGTGTGGGGGTACAGGTAAGTCGAGGTCATTTGTACATGTAGGTAGGGCTAAAAGTGACTAGACAATCAGGATAGATAATAAACAGTAGCAGCAGCAGTGTTGGTTGTTGAGGGTAGAGGAGACCCTTGTAGAGAACTGTATGTTACACACACACACAAAGACACACACACACACACACACACACACACACACACACACACACACACACACACAAAGACACACACACACAAAGACACACACACACAAAGACACACACACACACACACACACACACAAAGACACACACACACAAAGACACACACACACACACACACAAAGACACACACACACAAAGACACCACACACACACACACACACACACACACCACAGTACAATGCAGTGGAAGGAAGCTATGACACACAAAGTCAGGGTTGGGGAGTAACTGATTATATTTAATATATATATTAAATGTAATCAGTTATATGTCATAGTGTCTACACTGAACAACAATATAAACGTAACATGTAAAGTGCTGGTCCCATGTTTCTTGAGCTGAAATAAAAGATCCCAGAAATTGTCCATACGCACAAAAAGCTTATTTCTCAATTTTTTGGGGGGCACAAGTTTGTTTACATCCCTGTTAGTAAGCATTTCTCCTTTGCCAAGATAATCCATCCATCTGGCAGGTGTGGCATATCAAGAAGCTGATTCAACAGCATGATCATTACACAGGTGCACCTTGTGCTGGGGACAATAAAAGGCCACTCTAAAAAGTGTAGTTTTGTCATACAACACAATGCCACAGATGTCTAAGGTTTGAGGGAGTGTGCTATTGTATTTATTATGGATCCCCATTAGTTCCTGCCAAGGCAGCAGCTACTCTTCCTGGGGTTTATTATGGATCCCCATTAGTTCCTGCCAAGGCAACAGCTACTCTTCCTGGGGTTTATTATGGATCCCCATTAGTTCCTGCCAAGGGAG
The DNA here is from genome assembly GCA_902810595.1 of Coregonus sp. 'balchen'. Classification (NCBI taxonomy): domain Eukaryota; kingdom Metazoa; phylum Chordata; class Actinopteri; order Salmoniformes; family Salmonidae; genus Coregonus; species Coregonus sp. 'balchen'. Next base: position 45,265,091 of record LR778279.1, on the reverse strand, counting down.
CAGCTACTCTTCCTGGGGTTTATTATGGATCCCCATTAGTTCCTGCCAAGGCAGCAGCTACTCTTCCTGGGGTTTATTATGGATCCCCATTAGTTCCTGCCAAGGCAGCAGCTACTCTTCCTGGGGTTTATTATGGATCCCCATTAGTTCCTGCCAAGGCAACAGCTACTCTTCCTGGGGTTTATTATGGATCCCCATTAGTTCCTGCCAAGGCAGCAGCTACTCTTCCTGGGGTCCAAACACATTAAGGCACTTATATTACACATAAAACAAAAGATAAAACAGTACATCATATAACATTATTACACCACTACATATCTACAATACAAAATGTATAATACCACAATACAACAATATTACAATGTATGTGTGTGCATGCGTTTGTCTTTACCTGTGTAAAGCTGATTGAGAGAATGCCAAGAGTGTGCAAAGCTGTCATCAAGGAAAAGGGTGGCTACTTTGAAGAATCTCAAATATAAAATATATTTTGTTTAACACTTTTTTGGTTACTAAATGATTCCATACAGTGGGGAAAAAAAGTATTTAGTCAGCCACCAATTGTGCAAGTTCTCCCACTTAAAAAGATAAGAGAGGCCTGTAATTTTCATCATAGGTACACGTCAACTATGACAGACAAATTAAGATTTTTTTTCTTCAGAAAATCACATTGTAGGATTTTTAATGAATTTATTTGCAAATTATGGTGGAAAATAAGTATTTGGTCACCTACAAACAAGCAAGATTTCTGGCTCTCACAGACCTATAACTTCTTCTTTAAGAGGCTCCTCTGTCCTCCACTCGTTACCTGTATTAATGGCACCTGTTTGAACTTGTTATCAGTATAAAAGACACCTGTCCACAACCTCAAACAGTCACACTCCAAACTCCACTATGGCCAACACCAAAGAGCTGTCAAAGGACACCAGAAACAAAATTGTAGACCTGCACCAGGCTGGGAAGACTGAATCTGCAATAGGTAAGCAGCTTGGTTTGAAGAAATCAACTGTGGGAGCAATTATTAGGAAATGGAAGACATACAAGACCACTGATCATCTCCCTCGATCTGGGGCTCCACGCAAGATCTCACCCTGTGGGGTCAAAATGATCACAAGAACGGTGAGCAAATATCCCAGAACCACACGGGGGGACCTAGTGAATGACCTGCAGAGAGCTGGGACCAAAGTAACAAAGCCTACCATCAGTAACACACTACGCCGCCAGGGACTCAAATCCTGCAGTGCCAGACGTGTCCCCCTGCTTAAGCCAGTACATGTCCAGGCCCGTCTGAAGTTTGCTAGAATGCATTTGGATGATCCAGAATAGGATTGGGAGAATGTCATATGGTCAGATGAAACCAAAATATAACTTTTTGTTAAAAACTCAACTCGTCGTGTTTGGAGGACAAAGAATGCTGAGTTGCATCCAAAGAACACCATACCTACTGTGAAGCATGGGGGTGGAAAACATCATGCTTTGGGGCTGTTTTTCTGCAAAGGGACCAGGACGACTGATCCGTGTAAAGGAAAGAATGAATGGGGCCATGTATCGTGAGATTTTGAGTGAAAACCTCCTTCCATCAGCAAGGGCATTGAAGATGAAACGTGGCTGGGTCTTTCAGCATGACAATGATCCCAAACACACCGCCCGGGCAACGAAGGAGTGGCTTCGTAAGAAGCATTTCAAGGTCCTGGAGTGGCCTAGCCAGTCTCCAGATCTCAACCCCATAGAAAATCTTTGGAGGGAGTTGAAAGTCCGTGTTGCCCAGCGACAGCCCCGAAACATCACTGCTCTAGAGGAGATCTGCATGGAGGAATGGGCCAAAATACCAGCAACAGTGTGCGAAAACCTTGTGAAGACTTACAGAAAACGTTTGACCTGTGTCATTGCCAACAAAGGGTATATAACAAAGTATTGAGAACTTTTGTTATTGACCAAATACTTATTTTCCACCATATAATTTGCAAATAAATTCATTAAAAATCCTACAATGTGATTTTCTGGATTTTTTTTTCTCAATTTGTCTGTCCTAGTTGACGTGTACCTATGATGAAAATTACAGGCCTCTCTCATCTTTTTAAGTGGGAGAACTTGCACAATTGGTGGCTGACTAAATACTTTTTTTCCCCACTGTATGTGTTATTTCATAGTTTTCATGTCTTCACCATTATTCTACAATGTAAAAAATAGTAAAAATTAAGAAAAACCCTGGAATGAGTAGGTGTGTCCAAACTTTTAACTGGTACTGTATATATATATATACAGTTGAAGTCGGAAGTTTACATACACTTAGGTTGGAGTCATTAAAACTCGTTTTTCAACCACTCCACACATTTCTTGTTAACAAACTATAGTTTTGGCAAGTCGGTTAGGACATCTACTTTCTGCATGACACAAGTAATTTTTCCAACAGTTGTTTACAAACAGATTATTTCACTTATAATTCACTGTATCAAAATTCCAGTGGGTCAGAAGTTTACATACACTAAGTTGACTGTGCCTTTAAACAGCTTGGAAAATACCAGAAAATGATGTCATGGCTTTAGAAGCTTCTGATAGGCTAATTGACATCATTTGAGTCAATTGGAGGTGTACCTGTGGATGTATTTCAAGGCCTACCTTCAAACTCAGTGCCTCTTTGCTTGACATCATGGGGAAATCAAAATAAATCAGCCAATACCTAAGGGGAAAAAATGGTAGACCCCCACAAGTCTGGTTCATCCTTGGGAACAATTTACAAACACCTGAAGGTACCATATAAACACCATGGGACCACGCAGCCGTCATACCACTCAGGAAGGAGACGCATTCTGTTCCACCTGAGGGAGTCTGACCACCAATCAGAGACCACTATGATGACACACCAGATGATGACCACCAATCAGAGACCACTATGATGACACACCAGATGATGACCACCAATCAGAGACCACTATGATGACACACTAAATGATGACCACCAATCAGAGACCACTATGATGACACACCAGATGATGACCACCAATCAGAGACCACTATGATGACACACCAGATGATGACCACCAATCAGAGACCACTATGATGGATCCTTAAGGCCTCTTAAGGGGAAAGTCATCCAACAGTAACGGAAAGTAGTCAGATTATGATACTGAGTTTGGTAATACAAAAGTTACGTTACTAATTAAAATTCTGGACATGTAACTAGTAACTGTAATGTATTACATTTAGACAGTAACCTACCCAACCCTGACAACCATAGCCATGTAATGCTAACCAGTTAGACAGTAACCTACCCAACCATAGCCATGTAATGCTAACCAGTTGTAACTAGTAACTGTAATGCTAACCAGTTAGACAGTAACCTACCCAACCCTGACAACCATAGCCATGGAGACAGTAACCTACCCAACCCTGACAACCATAGCCATGGAGACAGTAACCTACCCAACCCTGACAACCATAGCCATGGAGACAGTAACCCTGACAACCATAGCCATGTAGACAGTAACCCTGACAACCATAGCCATGGAGACAGTAACCTACCCAACCCTGACAACCATAGCCATGGAGACAGTAACCTACCCAACCCTGACAACCATAGCCATGGAGACAGTAACCTACCCAACCCTGACAACCATAGCCATGGAGACAGTAACCTACCCAACCCTGACAACCATAGCCATGGAGACAGTAACCCTGACAACCATAGCCATGTAGACAGTAACCCTGACAACCATAGCCATGGAGACAGTAACCTACCCAACCCTGACAACCATAGCCATGTAGACAGTAACCTACCCAACCCTGACAACCATAGCCATGGAGACAGTAACCTACCCAACCCTGACAACCATAGCCATGGAGACAGTAACCCTGACAACCATAGCCATGGAGACAGTAACCCTGACAACCATAGCCATGGAGACAGTAACCTACCCAACCCTGCACACAGTACAGTGGCTCTGTTGTTTAAAGTTGCCCTTAGGCACAGATCTAGGATCCGTTTTCCTTCTCCAAATCATAACCTTGATTAGCAAAACAGACCCTAGGTCAGCATCTAGGGGTACCTCATCTGACTCTTATAGACTGACCCCTTTGTTCTCCTTATAGACTGACCCCTTTGTTCTCCTTATAGACTGACCCCTTTGTTCTCCTTATAGACTGACCCCTTTGTTCTCCTTATAGACTGACCCCTTTGTTCTCCTTATAGACTGACCCCTTTGTTCTCCTTATAGACTGACCCCTTTGTTCTCCTTATAGACATACCCCTTTGTTCTCCTTATAGACATACCCCTTTGTTCTCCTTATAGACAGACCCCTTTGTTCTCCTTATAGACAGACCCCTTTGTTCTCCTTATAGACTGACCCCTTTGATCTCCTTATAGACAGACCCCTTTATTCTCCTTATAGACAGACCCCTTTGTTCTCCTTATAGACAGACCCCTTTGTTCTCCTTATAGACTGACCCCTTTGTTCTCCTTATAGATTGACCCCTTTGTTCTCCTTATAGACTGACCCCTTTGTTCTCCTTATAGACTGACCCCTTTGTTCTCCTTATAGACTGACCCCTTTGTTCTCCTTATAGACTGACCCCTTTGTTCTCCTTATAGACTGACCCCTTTGTTCTCCTTATAGACATACCCCTTTGTTCTCCTTATAGACATACCCCTTTGTTCTCCTTATAGACATACCCCTTTGTTCTCCTTATAGACAGACCCCTTTGTTCTCCTTATAGACAGACCCCTTTGTTCTCCTTATAGACTGACCCCTTTGTTCTCCTTATAGACTGACCGCTTTGTTCTCCTTATAGACTGACCCCTTTGTTCTCCTAATAGACTGACCCCTTTGTTCTCCTTATAGACTGACCCCTTTGTTCTCCTTATAGACTGACCCCTTTGTTCTCCTTATAGACTGACCCCTTTGTTCTCCTTATAGACTGACCCCTTTGTTCTCCTTATAGACTGACCCCTTTGTTCTCCTTATAGACTGACCCCTTTGTTCTCCTTATAGACTGACCCCTTTGTTCTCCTTATAGACTGACCCCTTTGTTCTCCTTATAGACAGACCCCTTTGTTCTCCTTATAGACAGACCCCTTTGTTCTCCTTATAGACAGACCCCTTTGTTCTCCTTATAGACTGACCCCTTTGTTCTCCTTATAGACAGACCCCCACATTGATCTGGTCCTGGTACTCCCTGTATATAGATCCACATTGATCTGGTACTGGTACTCCCTGTATATAGCTCCACATTGATCTGGTCCTGGTACTCCCTGTATATAGCTCCACATTGATCTGGTACTGGTACTCCCTGTATATAGCTCCACATTGATCTGGTACTGGTACTCCCTGTATATAGCTCCACATTGATCTGGTACTCCCTGTATATAGCTCCACATTGATCTGGTACTGGTACTCCCTGTATATAGCTCCACATTGATCTGGTACTGGTGCTCCCTGTATATAGCTCCGCATTGATCTGGTACTCCCTGTATATAGCTCCACATTGATCTGGTACTGGTACTCCCTGTATATAGCTGCACATTGATCTGGTACTGGTACTCCCTGTATATAGCTCCACATTGATCTGGTACTCCCTGTATATAGCTCCACATTGATCTGGTACTGGTACTCCCTGTATATAGCTACACATTGATCTGGTACTTCCTGTATATAGCTCCACATTGATCTGGTACTTCCTGTATATAGCTCCACATTGATCTGGTACTGGTACTTCCTGTATATAGCTCCACATTGATCTGGTACTGGTACTCCCTGTATATAGCTCCACATTGATCTGGTACTGGTACTCCCTGTATATAGCTACACATTGATCTGGTACTTCCTGTATATAGCTCCACATTGATCTGGTACTTCCTGTATGTAGCTCCACATTGATCTGGTACTTCCTGTATATAGCTCCACATTGATCTGGTACTTCCTGTATATAGCTCCACATTGATCTGGTACTTCCTGTATATTCTGTAGCTCCATTCTTGTGTATTTTATTTTATTCCTCTTGTGTTACTATTTATTCATGTTGTTACTCTGCATCGTTGGGAACGGTTCCAAAGCATTTCTCTGTAAAGTCTACTCCAGTTGTAGTCGCTGCATGTGATACGGAAAATGTGATTTGATTTGTAACTATTCCCCAGGTCATTGCTGTAGATAATGTGTTCTCAGTCAATTTACCTGGTAAAATACATAACACACACACACACACACACAGAGTGTATAAAGTACACACACACACACACGTACGCACACAAATACACACACACACACACACACACACACACACAGAGTGTATAAAGTACACACACACACACACGTACGCACACAAATACACACACACACATACACACACAGTGTGTAAAACACACATGTACACACACAAATAAACACACACACACACACACACACACACACAGTGTATGAAGCTAGTCTGGTCCTCTGTGATCTTGTTGTGCCAGCGGGTGGAGTCTGTCATATAATCATATCATAACTGAGTGCTCCGGCCATTATTCAATAATGTCATTAAGGTACAGGAGGCAGTGTAGTTGCCCTGTAACCTCAGTCGATGGTTCACGCCCCGTTTCAGCTGTTCCCCCATCAAATCGCTACATTTAGGCCTATACGGCCACTGCCGGCTCCAGAATGATTTGTCTGGGTGGGCAGTCAGAAAATGTTTAGCTGTTTCAAAGCTTGTTTCAAAGCTTGCTTACTGCAATTTAACAGTTAAACCTGAGTCAGGCAGTGCCCTACCCTGCAACCCCCCCACTAGAGCCGGCCTCGGCCTGTCTGCTTTCCCTGGTGCCTGTGTGTGGTGTTGAACTCTATGACGGCCTCATGGGTTCTTAGATGATACTGGGACTTATAGTTAACGTATAGGGCTATAAATCTCTGTTAGTCAGTGTTGTATAACCCTGTTGGTATCTCTGGTACAGGTTATAGCCTGATGCTGCTCAGTGATTCAACGCCTAAACGTTTATCTGAAGTTTTCAGGTAGGCTTCTGCATTACTCTGCAGCGCTCAAGACATCCTAAAGGGGGGGGGAGTGCTTATTCTGTGTGCTGAGTATTTTCCTTGGAACTCAAAATGAGCTATGGGCATTTCTTGGGTACTTAATACAACCTACAGTATATTTCCTGCTTTTATTACCCTCATAAAATATGCACAAAAAAAAAAAAGCCTTTGTCATTTAAGTCATGTAGTCTGTTTTTGTATTCATCTTTAAACTTTTACTTCTGTTCGTGGCTCAAACTTTGAGCACTGTGTTTGATCTACACATGAATTTAAACACAACGGATTGAGCGCACGTAGGACCGCGTGCAGCCTCATAGGTTCTTAATACCGCAACGAGCCGTGGATAATCGGCGGTACAGAGGACGAGCGGCACCGGAATGCGCGGTCACCCTGGCTCTGCTCCGGCCGCTCACTGCACGGACGCGCGCAAAGGGATTGCCTTTGCTTTCCCTCTCCCTCCCTCCCTCCCTCCCTCTCTCTCTGTGCTGCTCCTTCTCTCTCTGAAGTTGATCCGCAATCGAACGGCTGATCTGACGTTAATCAATCATCTGTGGATGTTGATGATCAGAAATTGACGGAATGACGTTTCCATGGATGAGTCGAGACGTTTGATGGAGTTTTCGTTGAGAATAATCAATGCCTTGCTGAGTCTACAGGAAATGTAAGTACGCAAATGTGGTCATAGTCAATCGAGAATGACAGGTAGCCTACAAAGTGTCTGCCAACCCCTTTGGAATAAGCCTGACTTTTAATTTGAAAATGAATTAGCCTAACTGTGGTCATAATAGCCTGAGGGACAGAAAGCCTCACATTTCTAAATGTTTCTTCTATTAATTTGAGCAAACATTGAGAAAACATTAGGCTATATGTTATGTAGGCTAATGTCCTAATGAGCTTAAGGGGATAGTTCGGGATTTTGGCAATGACCCACTGGGCACACACTGGTTGAATCAACGTTGTTTCCACGTCATTGTTGAACCAATGGAGAACAGAAGTTGAATTGAGCAGTGGAGAGGCCCTTTATCTGCTTCCCCCAGAGTCAGATGAACTCCTGGACACCGTTTTCATTTAGACTATCTGCATCCAGTATGACTATCTGCATCCAGTATGACTATCTGCATCCAGTATGACTATCTGCATCCAGTATGACGGAAGACAGTTTCGCGAGCCAATGCTAACTAGTGTTAGCACAATGACTGGAAGTGTATAGGAACCACTAGCATGCTAGCCAGGGCTGTCACCAGAGTTTCATAATATTCGGGGCTCAGTCCTGAAGACCAGGGGTTTGTGGGTCCAAGGAAAAAAAATAGTTTCCTGCAATTCTACATGACTGGAGACATTACAATAATATTTTTTTATACCACAAAAATGATGAAAATGACAAGCTACTCTGTCATTTACATACTGAAATCAATACAACCAACGTGTCTTAAAAGAGTGGAGGAAAAGAGTGGATGCACAGATCTCAGGCCTACAATATGAGGAGGAAATTATAGCCAATCAACTCTCCAGTGGCACTCACCTGTTCAAACTGATTTTGTTTCCCGCAATTGTATTTTGAAATATTGCTAAATACCTTGTAGCTGCTGCCTGCTGTTCATTGACAGCCACAACTCAACAATCATCTGTTTTATATTTGTCTGCTCAATGACGGGATTCCAGACTGTAGACTAGGCCTTGTGACAAAACACTATCTACAGCAATGTTAAATACGCTATTGCTCCTCTGTGGCTAAATTATGCTGGTGTAGTATTTTCAATGATTTCATTAATTTTTCTATAGAGACAGGAGTAATTATATATTTATTTATCTGCACCTCTTCCCGCAGTGCTGTGTTTTCTTCCATGCACTGTGCTCTCCCCAAGGCCAAATAATCAACACTTCTTATTATTAATTCAATCGATTGTGGTCAGTAACCCCATATGAGGTTATAGTGTAGGTAGGCCTACTGTTAACAATACTATTTAAAATAATCTATCAGCAAGTAGCCTACAATTTACAAGAGAATAGATTCAGTAAGTCAATGAAGCTAATCTTGTGTACAAATGTGTATTCACCTCAATAGGCTAAGTGACTGAAATGCATCAGGGAAGCTCAGGAAAACATCAGGGAGGCTCAGGAAAACATCAGGGAAGCTCAGGAAAACATCAGGGAAGCTCGGGAAAACATCAAGGAAGCTCAGGAAAACATCAGGGAAGCTCAGGAAAACATCAGGGAAGCGCAGGAAAACACCAGGGAAGCTCAGGAAAACATCAGGGAAGCTCATCAGGTAGGCTATAGGCCTAATGCGTGTGTAAAGAATATCTGCATTGCTTTCAATTGTTAGACTGATGATCATGAGCACTCACCTCAACATAGCTAACATTTCCCAGCCAAATATCCAAACGGAGATTCAGTGAAAACAAAAATCTGACATTGATTGATTTATCAAGATGCGTTCCCATGCTTGACTCAAAGCAATGAAGCTGTCCCAATCAAAAACGGTGCTGGAATTATCAGTTGACCACACATGGAAATCACTTTACATTTATCATAGCCAGTGGTGTAGTGATATTTATTTACCACTACACCACAAAACGTGAGACAGCACCATTCTGAGAAGTGGCGGAGCGTCGCCCTGCAGTGCACCGGCAGCACTGCACCCCTGATTATAACGGTTGGATGCCTTCAGGAGTCGCCCCTGATTATAACGGTTGGATGCCTTCAGGAGTCACCCCTGATTATAACGGTTGGATGCCTTCAGGAGTCACCCCTGATTATAACGGTTGGATGCCTTCAGGAGTCACCCCTGATTGTAACGGTTGGATGCCTTCAGGAGTCACCCCTGATTATAACGGTTGGATGCCTTCAGGAGTCGCCCCTGATTATAACGGTTGGATGCCTTCAGGAGTCGCCCCTGATTATAACGGTTGGATGCCTTCAGGAGTCACCCCTGATTATAACGGTTGGATGCCTTCAGGAGTCACCCCTGATTATAACGGTTTGGATGCCTTCAGGAGTCACCCCTGATTATAACGGTTGGATGCCTTCAGGAGTCACCCCTGATTATAACGGTTGGATGCCTTCAGGAGTCACCCCTGATTATAACGGTTGGATGCCTTCAGGAGTCCACCCCTGATTATAACGGTTGGATGCCTTCAGGAGTCACCCCCTGATTATAACGGTTGGATGCCTTCAGGAGTCACCCCTGATTATAACGGTTGGATGCCTTCAGGAGTCACCCCTGATTATAACGGTTGGATGCCTTCAGGAGTCACCCCTGATTATAACGGTTGGATGCCTTCAGGAGTCAACCCCTGATTATAACGGTTGGATGCCTTCAGGAGTCACCCCTGATTATAACGGTTGGATGCCTTCAGGAGTCACCCCTGATTATAACGGTTGGATGCCTTCAGGAGTCACCCCTGATTATAACGGTTGGATGCCTTCAGGAGTCACCCCTGATTATAACGGTTGGATGCCTTCAGGAGTCACCCCTGATTATAACGGTTGGATGCCTTCAGGAGTCACCCCTGATTATAACGGTTGGATGCCTTCAGGAGTCAACCCTGATTATAACGGTTGGATGCCTTCAGGAGTCACCCCTGATTATAACGGTTGGATGCCTTCAGGAGTCACCCCTGATTATAACGGTTGGATGCCTTCAGGAGTCACCCCTGATTATAACGGTTGGATGCCTTCAGGAGTCACCCCTGATTATAACGGTTGGATGCCTTCAGGAGTCACCCCTGATTATAACGGTTGGATGCCTTCAGGAGTCACCCCTGATTATAACGGTTGGATGCCTTCAGGAGTCACCCCTGATTATAACGGTTGGATGCCTTCAGGAGTCACCCCTGATTATAACGGTTGGATGCCTTCAGGAGTCGCCCCTGATTATAACGGTTGGATGCCTTCAGGAGTCACCCCTGATTATAACGGTTGGATGCCTTCAGGAGTCACCCCTGATTATAACGGTTGGATGCCTTCAGGAGTCACCCCTGATTATAACGGTTGGATGCCTTCAGCAGTCACCCCTATTATAACGGTTGGATGCCTTCAGGAGTCGCCCCTGATTATAACGGTTGGATGCCTTCAGGAGTCACCCCTGATTATAACGGTTGGATGCCTTCAGGAGTCACCCCTGATTATAACGGTTGGATGCCTTCAGGAGTTTCAGCTAACCACAGCTCTATGAGCTAAGTGGCGCATTCAGTTGACTACATTATTATTTTTTTTTACACCATTGCAGCAGCGCAAAATATTCGGGGCTGTCCCAACATCATTCGGCGGCTAAAGCTCCGAAAGCCAGGTCCAGGTGACGTCCATGATGCTATCTGTTCCCAAAAACGTCCAGTCATTGCGTAACGCTAGTTAGCAATTGAGCTAACAGTAGTTAGCAAATGCCTTCAAAACTAAATGCAGAGACATGGTATCCACGAGTTCATCTGACTGAGGAAGTAGATAAAGGGCCTCGTTGGGGAAGGAGATAAAGGGCCTCGTTGGGGAAGGAGATAAAGGGCCTCGTTGGGGAAGGAGATAAATGGCCTCGTTGGGGAAGGAGATAAAGGGCCTCGTTGGGGAAGGAGATAAAGGGCTTCATTGGGGAAGGAGATAAAGGGCTTCATTGGGGAAGGAGATAAATGGCTTCATTGGGGAAGGAGATAAATGGCTTCGTTGGGGAAGGAGATAAAGGGCCTCGTTGGGGAAGGAGATAAATGGCTTCATTGGGGAAGTCCTGAACTATACCTTTAAGTTACAAAAGGTTGTACATGCCTCACCATGTAGGTTGTGATCAGCAACATTTAGCTCTACCAGCTGAGCTACAGAGGACCACTATAGACTGATGGGATGTTATAGTGGACATGGACAGTGATGTGTGTGTGTGTGTGTGTGTGTGTGTGTGTGTGTGTGTGGCAGGGGGAAACTTGGAGTCAGTGGGTTTTGTTGGACACACAACAGCAGAGTTGGCCTGTGAGCAGAGTTGGCCTGTGAGCAGAGTTGGCCTGTGTGTGTGTGTGTAGCAGGGGAGGCTGGTGGGAGGAGGTGTAGGAGGACGGGCTCATTGTAATGACTGGAATGGAATAATGGAATGGTATCAAACACATCAAACCAATGGAAACCACATGTTTGACTCCGTTGCATTGATTCCATTACAGCCATTACAAAGAGCCCTTCTTCCTATAGCTCCTCCCCCACCAGCCTCCTCTGTTGTGTAGAGTTGGCTGGCTCGCTCTGTTTCATACCAGACAACAGCCTTTACTCCTCATCTACTAGACAATGTGAGTGTTCCCAGGGCCTTGTAGATAAATATAATAGCAAAGTAAACAGCAATATGTGTTTCTGCTGCTGTTGTCATTGGGAATGTATGTAATATGATCAGTCCAACTAGGCTTACTAGTAGCAATGGTAATAACTTAGGCTACCTGAGAATAATTGTACCTGTCAACTCTGAATCTCTGATTCACCTCATAGACTTGTAGAAAAGTATTTGAGCAGGAGATAGAGATTGGGTGGGGTGGGGGTGGGGTGGGGGGTTGGAGGGGGGGGGCAGAGAATGAGATAGCTATAGGTCCCCAGGCTTCAACACCAGTTGGGCAGGTTTTTATAACTGCTGAATATGATTTGGCCTTCCGTTTTGTACATTCAGCCTGAACATGATCGTGACTTTCCACTTTCCAACAAGTACTGGCGCTGTACAACCAGCAGAACCATGACTTAAAGATGCACTCTCAAACTTTTGTATAATTTCAGTCAGTAGTTCTGAAGTAGCGCTCGAAAGCCTTAACCGGTCCCTGAAAATAAATCGCATTCTACGTCACGATGTGCAGATATATGTAGTGTAACACAGGGCAGGCCTCCTTCTTCTGCTGTGCAACTCGTCAATGTGCATCTTGCTAGCTGTCACTCAAATGCCGAAAATAAAAAAATTAATTAAAAAAAGTCACTTTCAAACTATGGATTTTGTGGCTAATCAAGGTAAAACAGTAATTCTGCTCATAGATTATTCATGTATGAACTACACATTGACACATCCAGCCCAAAGTGGGAGGTTTAACAAAAATACTTTATGTAGTCGCCAAAGTTCCAGAGAATGTCTTTAATCAATTCCCTTGGGTTACTGAGATACAGACACCGTGCTCAGCCCCCTCCTGTACTCCCTGTTCACCCATGACTGCGTGGCCGCGCACGTCTCCAACTCAATCATTATATGCCATTTAGCAGACGCTTTTATCCAAAGCGACTTACAGTCATGTGCGCATACATTTTTACATATGGGTGGTCCCGGGGATCGAACCCACTACCCTGGCGTTTACAAGCGCCACGCTCTACCAATTGAGCTACAGAGGACCACATCAAGTCTTCTGATGACGCAACAGTGGTAGGCCTGATTACCGACGAGACCGCCTACAGGGAGGTGGTGAGAGTCCTGGCGGAGCGGTGCCAGGAAAATAACCTCTCCCTCAATGTCAACAAAACGAAGGAGCTGATCATGGACTACAGGAGACAGGAGAGAGAACCCCTATCCACATCAACGGGGCCGCAGTGGAGAGGGTCAAAAGCTTCAAGTTCCTCGGCGTGCACATCACTGACAAGGTGAAATGGTCCCTTGTCTTGGCTCATAAGACCCTCACAGACTTCTACAGATGCACCATTGAGACCATCCTGTCTGGCTGTATCACCGCCTGGTATGGCAATTGCACCGTCCGCAACAGCAGGGCTCTTCAGAGGGTGGTGTGGTAAGCTCAACGCATCATCGGGGTCACACTGCCAGCTCTCCAGGACATCTACAGCACCTGGTGTCACAGGAAGGCCAAGAAGATCATCAAGGACCGCAGTCCCCCAAGCCACGTCCTGTTCATCCTGCTACTATCTAGAAGGCGGAGACAGTACAGGTGCATCAAAGCTTGGACACAACAATTACATAATTATTTAATTTATTTCATAAACAAAGTTATGCAACACCCAATTCCCCTGTGTGAAAAAGTAATTGCCCCCTTACACTCAATAACTGGTTGTGCCACCTTTAGCTGCAATGACTCCAACCAAATGCTTCCTGTAGTTGTTGATCAGTCTCTCACGTCGCTGTGGAGGAATTTTGGCACACTCTTCCATGCAGAACTGCTTTAACTCAGTGACGTGTGGGTTTTCAAGCATGAACTGCTCGTTTCAAGTCCTGCCACAACATCTCAATTGGGATTAGGTCTGGACTTTGACTAGGCCTTTCCAAAACTTCAAATGTGTTGCTTTTTAGCAATTTTTTGCTATGTAGACTTGATTGTGTGTTTTGGATCGTTGTCTTGCTGCATGACCCAGCTGCGCTTCAGCTTCAGCTCACAGATGGATGGTCTGACATTCTCCTGTAGAATTCTCTGATACAGAGCAGAATTCATGGTTCCTTCTATTAAGGCAAGTCGTCCAGGTCCTGAGGCAGCAAAACATCCCCAAACCATCACACCACCACCACCATGCTTGACCTTTGGTATGATGTTCTTACTGTGGAATGCAGAGTTTGGTTTTCGCTAGGCACAATGGGACCCATCTCGTCCAAAAAGTTGACTCAAGTTTGCCAAAAAGCACCTGGATGATCATCAAGACTCTTGGAAGAACGTTCTATGGACAGATGATTCAAAAGTATGAAATTGAGGCGAAGAGAAAACCGAACGGCGCTCCCCTCCGTTCTATTGGCAAATGTCCAGTCACTCAAGAATAAGATAGGAGACACTCGAACGAAGCTCATAGAGACTTGAAAAGCTGCAATATTATATGTCTTACTGAAACGTGGCTGGATGATGATGCTATGCACGTAGTACTTGGTGCAGCGACAGGATCGGACGGCTACTTCTGGGAAGTCGAAAGGAGAGGGAGAGTGTTTTTTCAGAAGTAACAGCTGGTGTACTGCTTCAAGTGTGACAGAAATCTTGAGCTTTAGCTCACCTGATGTAGAATACCTAATGTTAAGCTGCATATCCTTCTATCTATCAAGAGAGTTCTCAATCTGTAATTATCACAGCTGTCTACATCCCTCCCCAAGCCAACAGCACTCTGGCACTCAACAAACTGTATGAAGCCATAAACAAACAAGAAACCGCTCACCCAGAGACTGCGTTTCTGGTGGGCGGAGACTTTTAACTTCACATCTACTGACATGTCTCCTGCGCCACTAGGGGCGCTAAAACTCTAGACCACTTTTATTCTACCCACAGAAACGCATACAAGGCCCTCCCCTTGGCAAATGTTACATTTTAGTCATTTAGCAGACGCTCTTATCCAGAGCGACTTACAGGAGCAATTAGGGTTAAGTGCCTTGCTCAAGGGCACATCGACAGATTTTTCACCTAGTCGGCTCAGGGATTAGAACCAGCGAGCGACCTTTCGGTTACTGCCACAGCGCTCTTAACCACTAAGCTACCTGCCGCCCACAAATCTGACCATGACTCCATTCTCCTGCTTCCTATTTACAAACAAAAGCTCAAACAGGAAGTACCAGTGATGTGCCCAATACGGAAGTGGTCAGATGAAGCAGACGCGAGGCTACAAGACTGTTTTGCTGGTACAGACTGGGATATGTTCCGAGATTCATCCGATAGCATTGAGGAGTTAACCACAACAGTCACTGGCTTCATCAAAAAGTGCACAGATGATGTTGTCCCCACAGTGACTATAAGAACGTATCCAAACCATGGATTACAGGCAATATCCACGGTGGGCTAAAGGCTACCGCTTACAAGGAACGGGACACGGACACATACAAGAAATCCCGCTACGACCTCCGGACGAGACATCAAACATGCAAAGGGAAAATATAGGACTCAGACTCTGACAGTCTTCGTACAGCGAGCGAAACAACTACTTCAAGGTCTCGGAGCGAGTGACGTTACCGATTGAAATGCTACTAGCATGCACTGCTACCTAGCTAGCCATTTCACACCGCTTACACATACAGCGCATTCGGAAAGTATTCAGACACCTTGACCTTTTCCACATTTTGTTACGTTACAGCCTTATTCTAAAATGGATTAAATTGTTATTTTTTCCCCTAATCAATCTACACACTACCCCATAATGACAAAGCAAAAATAGGTTTTTAGATTAAAAAAAAACAGAAATATTACATTTACATAAGTATTCAGACCCTTTACGCCACTCCTGTGTTGTCTTGGCTGCGTGCTTAAGGTCGTTGTCCTGTTGGAAGGTGAACCTTCGCCCCAGTCTGTGGTCCTGAGCGCTCTGGAGCAGGTTTTCATCAAGGATCTCTCTGTACTTTGCTCCGTTCATCTTTCCTTCGATCCTGACTAGTCTCCCAGTCCCTGCCGCTGAAAGACATCCCCACAGCATGATGCTGCCACCACCATGCTTCACCGTAGGGATGGTGCCAGGTTTCCTCCAGACGTGACGCTTGGCATTCAGGCCAAAGAGTTCAATCTTGGTTTTATCAGACCAGAGAATCTTGTTTCTCATGGCCTGAGAGTCCTTTAGGTACCTTTTGACAAACTCCAAGTGGGCTGTCATGTGTCTTTTACTGAGGAGTGGCTTCCGTCTCGCCACTCTACCATAAAGGCCTGATTTCCTTCTGGAAGGTTCTCCCATCTCCACAGAGGAACTCTGGAGCTCTGTCAGAGTGACCATCGGGTTGTTCTCCTTGACCAAGGCCCTTCTCCCCTGATTGCTCAGTTTGGCCAGGCGGCCAGCTCTAGGAAGAGTCTTGGTGGTTCGAAACTTCTTCCATTTAAGAATGATGGAGGCCACTGTGTTCTTGGGGACCTTCAATGCTGCAGACATTCTTTGGTACCCTTCCCCAGATCTGTGCCTCGACACAATCCTGTTTCGGAGCTCTACAGACAATTCCTTGGACCTCATGGCTTGGTTTTTGCTCTGACATGCACTGTCAACTGTGGGACCTTATATAGACAGGTGTGTGCCTTTCCAAATCATGTCCAATCAATTGAATTTACCACAGTTGACTAACTTTAAGCGTCAGTTGTCAGAGCAGCTTACCGATCACTGCACCTGTACACAGACCATCTGTAATTAGCCCACCCAACTACCTCATCCCTATATTGTTATTTATTTTGCTCATTTGCACCCCAGTATCTCTATTTGCACATCATCTCTTGCACATCTAGCATTCCAGTGTTAATACGAAATTGTAACTATTTTGCACTATGGCCTATTTATTGCCTTACCTCCATAACTTACTATATTCGCACACACTGTATATATATCTATATATATATGTTCTGTTTGTATTTTTGACTTTATGTTTTGTTTACCTGGTTAAATAAAGGTGAAATAAATAAATAAAAACAGTTGGACTCCAATCAAGTTGTAGAAACATCTGAAGGATGATCAATGGGAACAGGATGCACCTGAGCTCAATTTCGAGTCTCATAGCAAAGGGTCTGAATACTTATGTAAATATGGTATTTCTGTTTTTTTATTTGTAAAAAATAAAAAATAAAAATAAACACTGTACCATGTGTGATAGCCTGTTTTTCAAGTTTGCTGACGACACAACGATAGTAGGCCTGATCACCGACGACGATGAGTCAGCCTATAGGGAGGAGGTCAGAGACTTGGTGTGTTGCCAGGACAACGACCTCTCCCTCAACGTCAGCAAGACAAAGGAGCTGATCGTAGACTACAGGAGAAAGAGGGGAGCGCACGCCCCCATCCACATCGACAGGGCTGTTGTGGAGCGGGTTGACAGCTTCAAGTTCCTTGGACTTAACTAAGGACTTAACATGATCCACACACACCCGCGCAGTTGTGAAGAGGGCACGGCAGCGGGTCTTCCCCCTCGCGAGGTTGAAAAGATTTGGCATGGGTCCTTCGGATCCTCAAAAAGTTATACAGCTGCACCATTGAGAGCATCTTGACTGGCTGCATCACCGCCTGGTATCACGAACACTTGAGAAAAGTCGATATCCGCCTTCTAGGTGGTAGCAGGGTGAACAGCATGTTTTGAATTTCCGAGGGAGGGAGGGAGGGAGAGGGAGAGAGAGGGAGAGAGAGATAGAGGCTCCATTGTGCTTTGTGATTGAAACTTACAGGCAGTTATGTTTATTTCTTGGTGTGCACACACACGTGGAGAGAGTGTGACTGAGCTGAGGGTCATACTGAGAGTGACTGAGCTGAGGGTCATACTGAGAGTGACTGAGCTGAGGGTCATACTGAGAGTGACTGAGCTGAGGGTCCTACTGAGAGTGACTGAGCTGAGGGTCATACTGAGAGTGACTGAGCTGAGGGTCATACTGAGAGTGACTGAGCTGAGGGTCATACTGAGAGTGACTGAGCTGAGGGTCATACTGAGAGTGACTGAGCTGAGGGTCCTACTGAGAGTGACTGAGCTGAGGGTCATACTGAGAGTGACTGAGCTGAGGGTCATACTGAGAGTGACTGAGCTGAGGGTCATACTGAGAGTGACTGAGCTGAGGGTCATACTGAGAGTGACTGAGCTGAGGGTCATACTGAGAGTGACTGAGCTGAGGGTCATACTGAGAGTGACTGAGCTGAGGGTCATACTGAGAGTGACTGAGCTGAGGGTCATACTGAGAGTGACTGAGCTGAGGGTCATACTGAGAGTGACTGAGCTGAGGGTCATACTGAGTGACTGAGCTGAGGGTCATACTGAGAGTGACTGAGCTGAGGGTCATACTGAGAGTGACTGAGCTGAGGGTCATACTGAGAGTGACTGAGCTGAGGGTCATACTGAGAGTGACTGAGCTGAGGGTCATACTGAGGTGACTGAGCTGAGGGTCATACTGAGAGTGACTGAGCTGAGGGTCATACTGAGAGTGACTGAGCTGAGGGTCATACTGAGAGTGACTGAGCTGAGGGTCATACTGAGAGGTGACTGAGCTGAGGGTCATACTGAGTGACTGAGCTGAGGGTCATACTGAGTGACTGAGCAGGATGAGGATCATACTGAGAGTGACTGAGCTGAGGGTCATACTGAGAGTGACTGAGCTGAGGGTCATACTGAGAGTGACTGAGCTGAGGGTCATACTGAGAGTGACTGAGCTGAGGGTCATACTGAGTGACTGAGCTGAGGGTCTACTGAGAGTGACTGAGCTGAGGGTCATACTGAGAGTGACTGAGCTGAGGGTCATACTGAGAGTGAACTGAGCTGAGGGTCCTACTGAGAGTGACTGAGCTGAGGGTCATACTGAGAGTGACTGAGCTGAGGGTCCATACTGAGAGTGACTGAGCGGAGGGTCCTACTGAGAGTGACTGAGCTGAGGGTCCTACTGAGAGTGACTGAGCTGAGGGTCCTACTGAGAGTGACTGAGCTGAGGGTCCTACTGAGAGTGACTGAGCTGAGGGTCCTACTGAGAGTGACTGAGCTGAGGGTCATACTGAGAGTGACTGAGCTGAGGGTCCTACTGAGAGTGACTGAGCTGAGGGTCCTACTGAGAGTGACTGAGCTGAGGGTCCTACTGAGAGTGACTGAGCTGAGGGTCCTACTGAGAGTGACTGAGCTGAGGGTCCTACTGAGAGTGTGACTGAGCTGAGGGTCCTACTGAGAGTGACTGAGCTGAGGGTCCTACTGAGAGTGACTGAGCTGAGGGTCCTACTGAGAGTGACTGAGCTGAGGGTCCTACTGAGAGGTCCTACTGAGAGTGTGACTGAGCTGAGGGTCCTACTGAGAGTGTGACTGAGCTGAGGGTCCTACTGAGAGTGTGACTGAGCTGAGGGTCCTACTGAGAGTGACTGAGCTGAGGGTCCTACTGAGAGTGACTGAGCTGAGGGTCCTACTGAGAGTGACTGAGCTGAGGGTCCTACTGAGAGTGACTGAGCTGAGGGTCCTACTGAGAGTGACTGAGCTGAGGGTCATACTGAGAGTTTGACTGAGCTGAGGGTCATACTGAGAGTGACTGAGCTGAGGGTCATACTGAGAGTGACTGAGCTGAGGGTCCTACTGAGAGTGACTGAGCTGAGGGTCCTACTGAGAGTGTGACTGAGCGGAGGGTCATACTGAGAGTGACTGAGCTGAGGGTCATACTGAGAGTGACTGAGCTGAGGGTCATACTGAGAGTGACTGAGCTGAGGGTCATACTGAGAGTGACTGAGCTGAGGGTCCTACTGAGAGAGTGACTGAGCTGAGGGTCCTACTGAGAGCGTGTGTTGTTTTTCCTCCTAGCTAGAGGGGGGATCAGAACAGTGTAAATCAAACCAATCAGACAACAGTCTTTGCTAGTTGACTTCTACATGTTCTTTCCTCGTGTTTTTGACATGCTAGCTCAGTGAGTGTGTTACTGTGCTGTCATGCCTTTTAACAAACTTTACATTACACAGTGATGCTGTATGCTTAACACTTTGCATTACACAGTGATGCTGTATGCTTAACACTTTGCATTACACAGTGATGCTGTATGCTTAACACTTTGCATTACACAGTGATGCTGTATCCTTAACACTTTGCATTACACAGTGATGCTGTATGCTTAACACTTTGCATTACACAGTGATGCTGTATCCTTAACACTTTACATTACACAGTAACAACAGAATAACCTATGTCCATTACTTACTGTATTCAGTACTTAGCCCACTGAGATAAAGCCGAAGGCATTAGCACTGGGAGCTAACAGGAGTTTTCATTTCAGACCCAGACACTCAAACGAACCCAAAGCAAATTCCTCTGTCTGTATTCTGTCTCTACATGTTGTCTATACTAGCAGCACCATATCACCAGGTAACATTCTGGGTATGTTGTCTCTCACTAGCAGCACCATATCACCAGGTAACATTCTGAGTATGTTGTCTATACTAGAAGCACCATATCACCAGGTAACATTCTGGGTATGTTGTCTATACTAGAAGCACCATATCACCAGGTAACATTCTGGGTATGTTGTCTATACTAGAAGCACCATATCACCAGGTAACATTCTGGGTATGTTGTCTATACTAGAAGCACCATACCACCAGGTAACATTCTGGGTATGTTGTCTATACTAGAAGCACCATATCACCAGGTAACATTCTGGGTATGTTGTCTATACTAGAAGCACCATATCACCAGGTAACATTCTGGGTATGTTGTCTATACTAGAAGCACCATATCACCAAGTAACATGTCACCAGGACCATTTCATTTGACTATTCGTGCACTACGTTTTGACCAGGGCTAGTGCTTAGTGTAGGGAATAGGGTGCTATCTGGGATGTAGACATGGACTGGACCACTCTTCTGAACTAAACAGCTATTTGGTTGGTTGTTTTTGTATTGGTGTCGTCCTGATTTTGGTCTGTGTGTGTTTCCTCAGAGCCGTTGGGATGTGGGAGGTGGAGTGTCATGTGGTGTGAGACTGCGGGGGTTTCCGGGGCTCACGCATCGGAATGCCACAGGGTTCCACGCCGACACCGCTGCTCTCCTTCCTATTGGCCACGCTGGGATACGGTGAGTGGGAGGGGCTTGAGGGTTTTAGTGCAGGCCTGGAACAAAACCTTGACACAGGGTTCCGCGCTGCAGCTCCCTTTCCAATTGGACATGCTGGAATGGAGGGGCATTTCAATCAATCAATCAAATGTTATTTATAAAGCCCTTTTTACATCAGCAGATGTCACAAAGTGCTATACAGAAACCCAGCCTAAAACCCCAAACAGCAGCAATGCAGATGTAGAAGCACGGTGGCTAGGAAAAACTCCCTAGAAAGGTAGAAACCTAGAGAGGAACCAGGCTCTGAGGGGTGGCCAGTCCCCTTCTGGCTGTGCCGGGTGGAGATTATAACAGTACATGGCCATTAAGGCCAGAAACCAGATCGTTCTTAGATGAACAGAAGGGTCAATATATATTTATATTTATACATGCTCGAGGGGGGTACAGGGGTGGACGTAAGGTGTGTTAGTGTTGGGCTGGAGTGAAACCTTGCACACCATGCAGGCCCTCATTGAACCAGAGTCTTTTAATTGAGTCTTTTAATGTCAGTGACCTGTAAGTAGATATGTACTTTCTTTGCTTTGCATATTAACTGTGCACACACACACACACACACACACACACACATACATACCGTGCATTCAGAAAGTATTATTCCACATTCTGTTGTGTCACAGCCTGAATTCAAAATGGATTACATTTATATTTTTTCTCACTCATCTTCACACAAGACCCCATAATGACAAAGTGAAAACGTTTTTTTAGAAATGTTTGCCAATGTATTGAAAATGAAATACAGAAATATGTAATTGACATAAGTATTCACACCCCTGAGTGAATACTTTGTACAATCACCTTTGTCAGCGATTACAGCTGTGAGTCTTTCTGGGTAAGTCTCTAAGAGTTTTCCACACCTGGATTGTACAACATTTGCACATTATTCTTTTAAACATTCTTCAAGCTATGTCAAGTTGGTTGTTGATCATTGCTAGAGAACCATTTTCAAGTCTTGCTGTAGATTTTCAAGCAGATTTAAGTCAAAACTGTAACTCAGCCACTCAGGAACATTCACTGTCTTCTTGGTAAGCAACTCCTGTGTACAGTGGGGAAAAAAAGTATTTAGTCAGCCACCAATTGTGCAAGTTCTCCCACTTAAAAAGATGAGAGAGGCCTGTAATTTTCATCATAGGTACACGTCAACTATGACAGACAAATTGAGATTTTTTTCTTCCAGAAAATCACATTGTAGGATTTTTAATGAATTTATTTGCAAATTATGGTGGAAAATAAGTATTTGGTCAATAACAAAAGTTTCTCAATACTTTGTTATATACCCTTTGTTGGCAATGACACAGGTCAAACGTTGCACAATTGGTGGCTGACTAAATACTTTTTTACCCCACTGTATTGTACAATCCAGGTGTGCAAAGCTCTTAGAATAAATAAATAATATGCCATTTAGCAGACGCTTTTATCCAAAGCGACTTACAGTCATGCGTGCATACATTTTTGTGTATGGGTGGTCCCGGGGTTCGAACCCACTACCTTGGCGTTACAAGCGCCGTGCTCTACCAGCTGAGCTACAGAGGACCACAGAGACTTACCCAGAAAGACTCACAGCTGTAATCGCTGCCAAAGGTGATTTTAACATGTATTGACTCAGGGGGTTGAACATTTATAATCAAGGTATATATATATATACACACTGCTCAAAAAAATTAAGGGAACACTAAAATAACACATCCTAGATCTGAATGAATGAAATAATCTTAATAAATACATTTTTCTTTACAAAGTTGAATGTGCTGACAACAAAATCACACAAAAATTATCAATGGAAATCAAATTGATCAACCCATGGAGGTCTGGATTTGGAGTCACCCTCAAAATTAAAGTGGAAAACCACACTACAGGCTGATCCAACTTTGATGTAATGTCCTTAAAACAAGTCAAAATGAGGCTCAGTAGTGTGTGTGGCCTCCACGTGCCTGTATGACCTCCCTACAATGCCTGGGCATGCTCCTGATGAGGTGGCGGATGGTCTCCTGAGGGATCTCCTCCCAGACCTGGACTAAAGCATCCGCCAACTCCTGGACAGTGGTGCAACGTGGCGTTGGTGGATGGAGCGAGACATGATGTCCCAGATGTGCTCAATTGGATTCAGGTCTGGGGAACGGGCGGGCCAGTCCATAGCATCAATGCCTTCCTCTTGCAGGAACTGCTGACACACTCCAGCCACATGAGGTCTAGCATTGTCTTGCATTAGGAGGAACCCAGGGCCAACCGCACCAGCATATGGTCTCACAAGGGGTCTGAGGATCTCATCTCGGTACCTAATGGCAGTCAGGCTACCTCTGGCGAGCACATGGAGGGCTGTGCGGCCCCCAAAGAAATGCCACCCCACACCATGACTGACCCACCGCCAAACCGGTCATGCTGGAGGATGTTGCAGGCAGCAGAACGTTCTCCACGGCGTCTCCAGACTCTGTCACGTCTGTCACATGTGCTCAGTGTGAACCTACTTTCATGTGTGAAGAGCACAGGGCGCCAGTGGCGAATTTGCCAATCTTGGTGTTCTCTGGCAAATGCCAAACGTCCTGCACGGTGTTGGGCTGTAAGCACAACCCCCACCTGTGGACGTTGGGCCCTCATACCACCCTCATGGAGTCTGTTTCTGACCGTTTGAGCAGACACATGCACATTTGTGGCCTGCTGGAGGTCATTTTGCAGGGCTCTGGCAGTACTCCTCCTGCTCCTCCTTGCACAAAGGCGGAGGTAGCAGTCCTGCTGCTGGGTTGTTGCCCTCCTACGGCCTCCTCCACGTCTCCTGAGTACTGGGCCGTTCCTGGAGCGCCTCCATGCTCGGAACTCGACGAACAGCAACTTTGCCACAGCTCGCACTTGATGTGTGAGACCGCACACACACACACACACACCACACCACACACACAGACAACCGTGCATTCAGAAAGTATATTCCACTTCTGTTGTGTCACACCTGAATTCAAAATGGATTACATTTATATTTTTTCACTCATCTTCACACAATACCCCATAATGACAAAGTGAAAACGTTTTTTAGAAATGTTTGCCATGTATTGAAAATGAATACAGAAATATGTAATTGACATAAGTATTCACACCCCTGAGTGAATACTTGTACAATCACCTTTGTCAGCGATTACAGCTGTGAGTCTTTCTGGGTAAGTCTCTAAGAGCTTTCCACACCTGGATTCTACAATATTTGCACATTATTATTTTAAACATTCTTCAAGCTCTGTCAAGTTGGTTGTTGATCAAGACGTTTTCAAGTCTTGCCGTAGATTTTCAAGCAGATTTAAGTCAAAACTGTAACTAGGCCACTCAGGAACATTCACTGTCTTCTTTGTAAGCAACTCCAGTGTACAGTGGGGAAAAAAGTATTTAGTCAGCCACCAATTGTGCAAGTTCTCCCACTTAAAAAGATGAGGAGGCCTGTAATTTTATCATCAGGTACACGTCAACTATGACAGACAAATTGAGAATTTTTCTCTCCAGAAAATCACATTGTAGGATTTTTAATGAATTTATTTGCAAATTATGGTGGAAAATAAGTCTTTGGTCACCTACAAACAAGCAAGATTTCTGGCTCTCACAGACCTGTAACTTCTTCTTTAAGAGGCTCCTCTGTCCTCCACTTGTTACCTGTATTAACGGCACCTGTTTGAACTTGTTATCAGTATAAAAGACATCTGTCCACAACCTCAAACAGTCACACTCCAAACTCCACTATGGCCAAGACCAAAGAGCTGTCAAAGGACACCAGAAACCATCAGTAACACACTACCCACAACCGTCCTTTATTGGGGGTGTTCTTGCTTAATTGCCTATAATTTCCACCTGTTGTCTATTCCATTTGCACAACAGCATGTGAAATGTATTGTCAATCAGTGTGCTTCCTAAGTGGGACAGTTTGATTTCACAGAAGTGTGATTGAC
Source organism: Coregonus sp. 'balchen' (assembly GCA_902810595.1). Classification (NCBI taxonomy): domain Eukaryota; kingdom Metazoa; phylum Chordata; class Actinopteri; order Salmoniformes; family Salmonidae; genus Coregonus; species Coregonus sp. 'balchen'. The sequence goes on along the minus strand of LR778279.1, from coordinate 45,239,751 downwards.
TTGGAGTTTACATTTTGTTGTTTAAGTGTTCCCTTTATTTTTTTGAGCAGTGTATGTGTATATATATATATATATATATAATATATAATATATATATATTATATATATATATATATAATATATATATATTTTTTTTTTTTATAATTGTTCTTCTACTTTGACATTACAGAGTATTTTGTGTAGATCGTTGAAAATGACAATTCAATCCATTTTAATCCCAATTTGTTACCCAACAAAACGTGGAAAAAGTCAAGGGGTGCGAATACGTTCTGACACACAACAAAGTTGATTTCTATAAATACTTTTTTTTATCTCAGTTCTCTTTGTTCTACTCCTCTATTGAGTTACGTCCCAAATGGCACCCTATTCCCTATGGGTCCTGGTCAAAAGTAGTGCACTAAATAGGGACATACCTTTAGTATGAAGGTCAACCAGACCCATTCAAACCTGCTGAGAGAGGGAAGGCCACTGGGAGAGGAAATACAGGGAGGGAGATGGTTGAATTGAGGGTCAGTCTCTGTTCCTCCACCCTCTTCCCGTCGTAGGGTGTTTCTGTGACAGGATGTGACCTATTCACAGTGGCATTCATCACATCACAATGCCACTGCAGCCCTGTACTACCCAGATACAGATACAGAGACCGAGACTGAGAGACACAGACCGAGACAGACAGACAGACCGAGACAGACAGACAGACCGAGACAGACAGACAGACAGACAGACAGACCGACCGACCCAGACAGACAGACCGAGTCAGACAGACAGACCGAGACAGACAGACAGACCGAGACAGACAGACAGACCGACCCAGACAGACAGACAGACAGACCGACCGACCCAGACAGACAGACAGACCCAGACAGACAGACTGAGACAGACAGACTGAGACAGACAGACAGACAGACTGACTGAGACAGACTGACTGAGACAGACAGACTGAGACAGACAGACAGACTGAGACAGACTGACTGAGACAGACAGACAGACAGACTGACTGAGACAGACAGACTGAGACAGACTGACTGAGACAGACTGAGACAGACAGACTGAGACAGACTGACTGAGACAGACAGACTGAGACAGACTGACTGAGACAGACAGACAGACAGACAGACTGACTGAGACAGACTGACTGAGACAGACTGACTGAGACAGACTGACTGAGACTGACTGACTGAGACAGACTGACTGAGACAGACTGACTGAGACAGACAGACAGACAGACAGACAGACAGACAGACAGACAGACAGACAGACAGACAGACAGACAGAGACAGACTGTCAAATAGACAGACCGAGTGACAGACAGAGACTGACAGAGAGAGAAACAGAGACAGAGAGAGAGAGAGAGCGAGAGAGACACAGACCGAGACAGGCATAGAGAGACATGTTATGTTTTGTTTACCCCATATGTAACTCTGTGTTGTTGTTTTTATCGCACTACTTTGCTTTATCTTGGCCAGGTCGCAGTTGTAAATGAGAACTTGTTCTCAACTGTCTTACCTGGTTAAATAAAGGTGAAATAAAATACAAATAAACATACAGAGCGAGAGACAGACAGACAGACAGTAAACATTCACTGTCTTAGGTCAGTTAGGATCACCACTTTATTTTAAGAATGTGAAATGTCAGAATAATAGTAGAGAGAATGATTTATTTCAGCTTTTATTTCTTTCATCACATTCCCAGTGGGTCAGAAGTTTACATACACTCAATTCGTATTTGGTAGCATTGCCTTTAAATTGTTTAACTTGAGTCAAATGTTTCGGGTAGCCTTCCACAAGCTTCCCACAATAAGTTGGGTGAATTTTGGCCCATTCCTCCTGACAGAGCTGGTGTAACTGAGTCAGGTTGGTAGGCCTCCTTGCTTGCACACGCTTTTTCAGTTCTGCCCACACATTTTCTATAGGATTGAGGTCAGGGCTTTGTGATGGCCACTCCAATACCTTGACTTTGTTGTCCTTAAGCCATTTTGCCACAACTTTGGAAGTATGCTTGGGGTCATTGTCCAATTGAAAGACCCATTTGCGACCAAGCTTTAACTTCCTGACTGATGTCTTAAAATGTTGCTTCAATATATCCACATAATTTTCCTTCCTCATGATGCAATCTATTTTGTGAAGTGCACCAGTCCCTCCTGCAGCAAAGCACTCCCACAGCATGATGCTGCCACCCCCGTGCTTCACGGTTGGGATGGTGTTCTTCGGCTTGCAAGCCACCACCTTTTTCCTCCAAACATAACGATGGTCATAATGGCCAAACAGTTCTATTTTTGTTTCATCAGACCAGAGGACATTTCTCCAAAAAGTACGATCTTTATCCCCATTTGCAATTGCAAACCGTAGTCTGGCTTTTTTATGGCGGTTTTGGAACAGTGGCTTCTTCCTTGTACACTTCCACAGGTACACCTCCAATTGACTCAAATGATGTCAATTAGCCTATCAGAAGCTTCTAAAGCCATGACATCATTTTCTGGAATTTTCCAAGCTGTTTAAAGGCACAGTCAACTTAGTGTATGTAAACTTCTGACCCACTGGAATTGTGATACAGTGAATTATAAGTGAAATAATCTGTCTGTAAACAATTGTTGGAAAAATTACTTGTGTCATGCACAAAGTAGATGTCCTAACCGACTTGCCAAAACTATAGTTTGTTAACAATACATTTGTGGAGTGGTTGAAAAACGAGTTTTAATGACTCCAACCTAAGTGTATGTAAACTTCCGACTTCAACTGTACATGATTTTTCTTACTGTCTACCTAACTACCTACTATTTTAAATAAATCTACATGATTTTTCTTATTGTACATAACCTGTCTACTATTTAAATAAATCTACATTATTTTTCTTTGTGTACATAACCTGTCTACTATTTAAATACATCTACATGATTTTTCTTAGTGTACATAACCTGTCTACTATTTAAATAAATCTACATGATTTTTCTTAGTGTACATAACCTGTCTACTATTTAAATAAATCTACATGATTTTTCTTAGTGTACATAACCTGTCTACTATTTAAATAAATCAGCATGATTTTTCTTAGTGTACTAAATCTATTAAAATAAATCTGCATGATTTTTCTTAGTGTACTAAATCTATTAAAATAAATCTGCATGATTTTTCTTAGTGTACTAAATCTGTCTACTATTTAAATAAATCTGCCCCCTCGTCTGACTGTAGCAATGGCTGGCCTCCACCTGTGGCCCTCCGTCCATGTTGCCCTTAGCAACAGCAGTGTGTTCGTCAACTACAACGCCACGGACCGCAACGCTTCCTCCGACTTCCGGAACATGACCCTATCTCTGGTTGACACGGAAACCAACGCCACCCTGCTCACCAGATCCCTGCCAGCCAACCAATCAGAGGGGAGATTAGGTTAGTGCTCTTTTGTACTTTTTAAGGCAGGGTTTTACTTGGTCTAACGACGTGTCTGTAGACAACACTTGTCTCATTCTAATTGTCTACAGACACGTCATTAGATGAAACCAGCCTTTTTACTTTTTTACTGAATGTCAGAGCTGTGTATTTAGCGAGGACATTGAGGTTTCTGCATAATGATGCATTTGCATGACACTACATTTCATGGCGACCATGTTGGCTCCCCACGGCCAATATTGACCAATAGCACTGAATTTTATGAATTCTAAACAATGCTATGTACAAGATTCCAAATTCTCGTCATGAATGGATAAATAGAATGCTCAAAAGCGCTAACCTGGCATCCATTCTAAAAGTTGGCCCAACTCTCTATATACTGAATATGTGCTCTGTTGTAGGTAAGCATTACATTGAACTGTGTACACTACGCTGTATCCCATATTACAAATACACTTTGATCTGACATGATTTTAGAGTTCAACTGCTCCTGCTTCCTGTACGCTGGAACATTCCGCTTCCACCTGGAGCAGATTGACTACGCAACCGCCAATTCTAATGCTAATGGTAATGCTAATGCTAGCATAACGGATGGAGATAGGGATGTTACTACTACTAGCACCTGGTGGTGGAGCTCTGAACTGCAGGTGGAGTGGCCGACCTTTCACATTGCTGTGGACCGGGCCAGCAACCAGTCAGGATCCTTCCAGGTGAGGAAAGGGTCTGTGTGTGTGTGTGTGTGTGTGTGTGTGTGGGTGGTTGTTCAACTAAATGATAGCCGTAACACCATAGCTGCTATTTATCACGTTAGGTATCATTGGAGTGAGCCACTGTCTAACCCTCGTCCCCTTTGCCACTCCCAGGTGGGGATCTCGACCAATGAGCTGTTCCAGTCCTGCTCCTCTGGCGTTGGCTCTGCCCTCTTCCTGGAGGTCAGCTACCTGGAGTTCAACCAGATTGGTCGAAACAGCATTGACAAGGTCCGCGCCCGCACCCGGCACCCAATCAAAGCGCTGCATTCTCAGAAGGTGGATCTGTCGTGTGCATTCCATTTCACAGAGCGAGACTTCATCAGGTACACTGCCGTTTTACCATCAATTTTTATTTTTAAGGAGTGGGGCAGTTTATTGGATAGAGAGAGTTAGGCTGCGTTTACACAGGCTGCCCAATTCTGATCTTTTTTTCACTAATTGTTCTTTTGATCAATCACACCTTGATCAAACCAAAGCGTGCATCCGCGTGCCCCATCGAAAGACACATGAAACATTCATGGAGATTTAGCTAGCATTCTGTTGACTCAAACGATGTCAATTAGCCTATCAGGAGCTTCTAAAGCCATGACGTCATTTTCTGGAATTTTCCAAGCTGTTTAAAGGCACAGTCAACTTAGTGTATGTAAACTTCTGACCCCACTGGAATTGTGATACAGTGAATTATAAGTGAAATAATCTGTCTGTAAACAATTGTTGGAAAAATGACGTGTCATGCACAAAGTAGATGTCCTAACCGACTTGCCAAAACTATAGTACATACAGATCAGTTGATAGAGGCGTTTGCAACGCCAGGGTTGTGGGTTCGATTCCCACGGGGGGCCAGTATGAAAAAAAAAATATATATATATGTATTCACTAACTGTAAGTCGCTCTGGATAAGAGCGTCTGCTAAATGACCTAAAATGTAATGTACGGTATAAATAAAGTTGTATTTTATTCTACCACAGGGTGGCGCTGCGCTCCCCTCACACAAACCAGGATGTCAAGTCATCTGGCCCTCTCTACCTCTCTAGGATCTTCTCCTATAAACTACTGGTGGACAACGTCAACTCCTACAGGTACGATCTCTCACACACACACGCGCACACAGCACACACACACACACACACACACACACACACACACGCGCGCGCACACACACACACACACGCACGTGCACGCGCACACACACGCACGCACGCACACGCGCGCACACACACACACACGCGCGCACACGCACACACACACACACACACACACACACACACACACACACACACATGCATACCTCACACACACACACACACACACACAGAGAGATGGGCAAAGATACTATCTTGTTTACAAAGACCAATGCATCAAAATAAAATATCAAATACTTTTGCAAAGTATTGTATTTTACCTAAATTCAGTGGGGCCATACTTGGGAACCAAAGCAAGCATTTAAAGTTAAACAGGTTTCTCTGCATAAAATGCATATCAGCCAATTAAAATGTTTGATTTACCTGCATGTGACAGAAAGCAAAAATTGTAGCTGGACCCATAAGATAACATGGCACATGTTAGCCCTATGCTAACCTCACCAGGTGGCAGTGATTACATCCTGGTACAACTTCTGCAGCCAGTTAAAATTGTAGACGTACATTTACATTTCAGTCATTTAGCAGACGCTCTTATCCAGAGCGACTTACAGTTAGTGAGTGCATGTTTATTTTTATTTTTTATTATACTGGCCCCCCGTGGGAATCGAATCCACAACCCTGGCGTTGCAAACGCCATGCTCTACCAACTGAGCTACATCCCTGCCGGCCATTCCCTCCCCTACCCTGGGCCAATTGTGCGCCGCCCCATGGGTCTCCCGGTCACGGCCGGCTACGACAGAGCCTGGATACGAACCAGGATCTCTAGTGGCACAGCTAGCACTGCGATGCAGTGCCTTAGACCACTGCGCCACTCGGGAGGGACGTGTTCCAACACTTGTTCATGGAAGTGTCCTTAACGTACCTCAGTCCAACAGCACGTTCTGATCATCAAAGCAACCTAAAGCCTATTATGTGTATTTGAGTGACTGTGTAAAGTGTCCAGTCGAATTTAACATGAGTTCCACCCCCCCCCCCCCCCCACCCCCCCCTTCCCTTTGAAAAGCAAAACAAACAAAAAAACATGTATGCACTCACTAACTGTAAGTCGCTCTGGATAAGAGCGTCTGCTAAATGACGTAAATGTGAATGTAGGCTATTGGGTTAGTGTGTTGAAAAGGGACATAGCCAACAGCTTCAAAATGAAAAAGGAATAAAACGTTAGCCTTGCACACAAACACACTGCTATTGCCTAATAATCATATTACATTAAAAGACTGCTATGATGTCACTGCGACAACTGTCGATAGACGTAGCTGGTAAATTCGCTCTGGCCATCTACTCCGATTTCAGAGCACTCTCGTCTGAGTGTGCCAGAGCGCAGAATAACTGACGAACGCTCAACACCCGTTGAATATGGCCGGTGTCAGTAAACGTAAGGGGAAAAAAGCGTAATTAAATTGTTGCCAGCAGCACAGTTGAAGTCGCCAACGCTCTGGATAACATGAAAACAGCCTAACCAGCTCTGCTATGGCGAGTAAAATGGTCAGTGAGTGAGGTGTTCTCTCATTTGTGTCTGGAAGTAGCTAGCTAGCTAGCCAACATTAGCCAGTTAGCTTGGGTGCTTGACTACTGTTGTTACGTCAGAACGCTCGGATCAACCCTACTCCTCGGCCAGAGCGTCCAGTGTGCGCTCTGAACGCTCCGAGAGCGAAACGCTCTGAATTTCTGAACGGCCAATCTGACAACGCTCTGAGTTTACGAACGGCCAGAGCACACTTTAGTATAAGCCAGCCTTCAGTCTTGAAATCTTTGGTTGTTTAGTACATGGCCTCATGTGAATCCTTAAAGAGATGGGTGGGGCTAAAGCTTAAGAGGGTGTGAACGATGCTGAATGGGTGTAGACAAAGAAGAGCTCTCCAGTAGGTACCAAAACATTCAAGGGCCATTTTCCTCAAAAGTGAGGTTACAAGTTTATCAACTTTCAAAGCAGAATTACTTTCCCATTGTTCCTCAACTGTAGTGTATAATATACACTTTTCTAGCTCTGAGTCTCTACTTTTATCCAATGTAAAAAAAACACAATTTCAAATTTTGCTACATAAGACCGAATCGAGACGGTCGGTCACATCTTGGCACACAAACCGTTTAATAATACCCCTCTAGTGGCCATTTTAAGAAATGCCATTGGTTGGTGGATAGAAAGAAATGCCATTGGTTGGTGGATAGAAAGAAATGCCATTGGTTGGTGGATAGAAAGAAATGCCATTGGTTGGTGGATAGAAAATCTAAGATCTTTGATAAGCTGAAGCAGAAGTTGTGGCAGGATGTAATCACTGCCACCGGGTGAGGTTAGCATAGGGCTAACTTGTACCATGTTATCGGATGGGACCAGCTACAATTTATAATTTTAATTTTTGTATTTTTTAGGTGGTAGATCAGCTTTAATATTGCAGATAGATTGTGGCTTCTATCAGTGTAATTGTCTGCATCATTTCCAATCCCCCTTATATATTTTTGTAAATATATACAGTACCAGTTAAAAATGTGGACACACTTACTCATTCAAGGGTTTGCTCTAACGCATTAAAAAGGAAAGAAATTCCACAAATTAACTTTGAAGAAGGCACACCTGTTAATTAAAATGCATTCCAGGTGACTACCTCATCAAGCTGGTTGAGAGAATGTCAAGAGTGTGCAAAGCTGTCATCAAGGCAAAGGGTGGCTACTTTGAAGAATCTCAAAAATAAAATATATTTTGATTTGTTTAACACTTTTTTGGTTACTACATGATTCCATATGTGTTATTTCATAGTTTTGATGTCTTCACTATTATTCTACAATGTAGCAAATAGTAAAAATAAAGAAAAACCCTTGAATGAGTAGGTGTGTCCAAACTTTTGACTGGTACTGTATACATTTATTTTTAGTACATTTAGCAGACGCTCTTATCACACCATAGTGCCATCAGACTTCTGATACCAATGCAGGGTGAAAGGGGCCACAAAATGGTGAACCGTAAAATAAAAAAATATAGTGTATAGAGAAGTATTTTGTATTTGGCACACAAAAAAATTACTAATTATAAGTCTCAAGTATCTTTGTTACAAATGACATTGGATTGTAGTTCAGGCCTGTGAAATACAAATGAAAAAATACTCAAGTAATTGAAATACGTATTTAAAATACATGTAAACAGATATCTCTGCGCACGCACACACGGACATAGCAGCCGTATCTCATATTAACTCCTACAGGTGCCCTCTCATTCAAAACAAATCTTTATTGACATAGAAGGTCACAAATGTGTGTGTGGGAGAGACAGAAGTACAGATATGAATGAAGGCACAAATGGGTTTTGAACACATGCTGCAAGGGGCCACCGACTCCAGCGCCTACAGGGGCCCTCTTGACCCCTCGATGACATCCAGGATGGAATATTGATCAGTCTCCGTCCGTTCGTTAGTGAGTGCGTCCCCACGCGATATCTCCGACACCAATGGCCCGATTTTTGTTGTTGACAAAACTTGTGTGAATGATGCGGATTGCCATAGAGATCCCGCATTTACACTGATTGGCCCAAGGGGGGGGGGGCACACTGCATCATTCGTGGGGGACGACATGTTTACTGTTGCCCTGTTTATATTTACATTTTAGTCATTTAGCAGACGCTCTTATCCAGAGCGACTTACAGGAGCAATAAGGGTTAAGTGCCTTGCTTAAGGGCACATCGACAGATTTTTCACCTAGTCGGCTCGGGGATTAGAACCAGCGACCTTTCGGTTACTGGCACAACGCTCTTACCCACTAAAGCTACCTGCCGCCCACTGTTCTTACTAGTGCTGACTTTGCTGATCGCTGCTTTTTAGTTACTATGACTGTGATTATGTGGTTGTCCAATGCACTGTAAGTCGCTCTGGATAACAGCGTCGGCTTAAATGACTCAGAGGTAACTGTAGTGTGTGTTACAGAAGGGTAATTACAGCAGAGGCCTAGTAAGGATTCTTCTTCTCCTTCTCCTCCTCCAGGTCAGGCTGTGAGGGAGTGGTATCTGTGCGCCTGGTGACCCCTCCCTGTGCTCTGATCTACGGCAAGGTCCTTTTATTCCGGGACGGAGGTGTGGGGTCGGAGGGGAAGGGGGGCGCAGGTGGAGGGGTGATGGGGGTGGAGGGGGGTGGAGGGGCAGAGGGCTCGACTCCCTCCGCTCCCTGGCTAGGCTCCAACGGCGATTAACTTGGCTTGACCAGGAAGGAATAACGAGAGCCAATTCACGTCAGTGTTGACCGCTGGATGGAATAAATATGCAGGTGGCTCACTTCCCGACCTTTATCCACACAGACCTGCCTGGTGACTACACACTACATGCAGTGAGAACTACAACTGACCTACCTGACCTACACCCTAACCCACCATGACCCCTAACCCTACCCTGACCCTACACCCGCTAACCCACAGACCCCATGACCTACACCACTACCCTGACCCCATACCCTAACCCTGACCACTCCCCCTAACCCAACCATGACCCCCTAACCCTAACCCTGACCCTACACCCCTAACCCAACCATGACCCCCAACCCTAACCCTGACCCTACACCCCTAACCCAACCATGACCCCTAACCCTACCCTGACCCTACAACCCCTAACCAACCATGACCCCCACCCTAACCCTGACCCTACACCCCAACCCACCATGACCCCAACCCTACCCTGACCTACACCCCTAACCCAACCATGACCCCTAACCCTAACCCTGACCCTACACCCCTAACCCAACCATGACCCCCAACCCTAACCCTGACCCTACACCACCTAACCCAACATGACCCAACCTAACCCTGACCCTACACCCCTAACCCAACCTGACCCCAACCTAACCCTGACCCTAACCCTACCCAACCATGACCCCAACCCTAACCCTGACCCTACACCCTAACCCAACCATGACCCCAACCCTAACCTGACCCTACACCAACCACAACTGACCCCACACCTAACCGACCCTACACCCTAACCCAACCATGACCCCACCAACCTAACCTGACCTACACCCCTAACCCAACCATGACCCCCAACCCTGACCTGACCCTACACCCTAACCAACCATGACCCCTAAACCTAACCCTGACCCTACACCCCTAACCCAACCATGACCCCCAACCCTAACCCTGACCCTACACCCCTAACCCAACCATGACCCCCAACCCTAACCCTGACCCTACACCCCTAACCCAACCATGACCCTCAACCCTAACCCTGACCCATAAACCCCTAACCCAACATGACCCCACCCTAACCCGAACCCTACACCCGACCACAGACCCCACCCCTTACCATGATACACCCCGAACCAACCATACCCCCAACCCTTGACCTAGCCATCAACCCAACCATGACCCCAACCAAACTTAACCACTAGCCACATGACCCACATCACCCTGACCCTACACACCTAACCAAACATGACCAGAATCAGACCGCTTGACCAGCATAACGACGCACCAGCTATGACCAGCTATTAGACCCAGCCAGCAACCAGCATCAGACCCTTGACCAGCATCAGACCAGCACTGCAAACCAACAGACCGCACTCCAGACTGACAGCTCACCAGCATGACCAGCATCAGACCAGCTTGACCACATCAGACCAGCTTGACCAGCATCAGACCAGCCTGACCAGCATCAGACCAGCTTGACCAGCATCAGACCAGCATCAGACCAACTTGACCAGCATCAGAACCAGCACTGACCAGCATCAGACCAGCACTGACCAGCATCAGACCAGCTTGACCAGCATCAGACCAGCACTGACCAGCATCAGACCAGCACTGACCAGCATCAGACCAGCATGACCAGCATCAGACCAGCTTGACCAGCATCAGACCAGCTTGACCAGCATCAGACCAGCTGACCAGCATCAGACCAGCACTGACCAGCATCAGACCAGCTGACCAGCATCAGACCAGCACTGACCAGCATCAGACCAGCACTGACCAGCATCAGACCAGCATGACCAGCATCAGACCAGACTGACCACAGCATACAGACAACATTTTTTCAGCAGCTATGAGAGAGCTAGACTGAGATGAACTTGACCACATCACCCTCTGACGCATCAACCAAAATGACTTCCATCTCCTCCCCTCTCTCGCCTACATCACCACTACAATCAACCACATCTCTCTCGCCTTCTACTCTGCTCCCCCTCTCCTCTCTCCTCTCCCTCTCTCTCTTCTCCCCCCTCTCATCTCTCTCCTCCCCCCTCTCTCTTCTCTCCTCTCTCCCCCATCTCTCTCCTCTCTCTCGTAGAGTCCTGGGGTGCGTGGCAGGCGTGGAGTGTGTGCAGTGTGAGCTGTGGAGAGGGGGTGAGGGAGAGAGTGCGAAAGTGTCTGCTGCCCTCCGGTGGTGGAAGTATGCAGTGCACCGGCATGGTCAAGGAACAGTCTCTCTGCTCACTGGAAGACTGTACAGGTACTTCTTCTGTCAACTCTCTCTCCTTTCCACTCTGTTGGTATTATTATCTTCAGTCATGAAGTATCTCCCTCCAACCTCTCCTCCTTTCCCTTTTCATCACTCCAGTTTTTACTTCCCCAAAATACGTATTTTCAACATCTTTTCATTGTCTTGTGCTCATAGGGTTATTCTCAATTATGTCATATTGATTTCCTCAATCATCTAACTTAACCTTGTTTCTCTTCTCCCCACCCCCTCATCTATTTATCTTTCTGCTCTCCCGTCCCCTTTCTCACTTCCTCTCTTTCCATCTCTCTCGGTCTCCCAGTCCTCCCCGCTCCCCCCCCGTCCCTCCCCCCTCCTCCAGCCTCCTCCTCTCTCGGTGGTGGTAACCTGGTAGCCGTAGCCGGTATATCCCTGTGTCTGGCAGTCATCCTAGCTACCCTCCTGGTCACCCTGTGGCGTAAACTCTGCCGGACACCCCACTGTAGCTCCGTCCGCCGCGGATCTATGCACTCACCTGGGGGACGTAAACTCTCTGACGAGGCCTCCATCTGTGGGCACAGTCTCCAGAGACCCAGCCTCTCCGACAACCAGGGGGGCACAGGGCCGGGGCTAACCCAGAACGAAAGGCCTAACCTGGGGTGCAAGCCTCTGCCTCAGCCCCCTCCTCTGGTTATTCCCCTGGTTCAGGACCCAGATAGACTGTCTCCATCGGGACAGAAGGTGCTACCGCCCATCTTTGGGTAGGTAGAATGTGTTTGTTTATTTCACATCTATGTTTTAATTGAATGTATTACTATTATTAATATACAGTACCAGTCAAAAGTTTGGACACACCTACTCATTCAAGGGTTTTTCTTTATTTTTACTATTTTCTACATAGAATAATAGTGAAGACATCAAAACTATGAAATAACACATATGGAGTCATGTAGTAACCAAAAAAGTGTTAAACATTTTAGATTCTTCAAAGTAGCCACCTTTTGCCTTGAAGACCGCGTCGCACACTCTTGGCATTCTCTCAACCAGCTTCACCTGGAATGCTTTTCCAACAGTCTTGAAGGAGTTCCCACATATGCTGAGCACTTGTTGGCTGCTTTTACTTCACTCTGCGGTCCAACTCATCCCAAACCATCTCAATTGGGTTGAGGTAGGGTGATTGTGGAGGCCAGGTCATCTGATGCATCACTCTCCTTGGTCAAATAGCCCTTACACAGCCTGGAGGTGTGTTTTGGGTTATTGTCCTGTTGAAAAACAAATGATAGTCGCACTAAGCGCAAACCAGATGGGATGGAGTATCGCTGCAGAATACTGTGGTAGCCATGCTGGTTAAGTGTGCCTTGAATTCTAAATAAATCTCAGACAGTGTCACCAGCAAAGCACCATCACACCTCCTCCTCCATGCTTCACGGTGGGAACCACACATGTGGAGATCATCCGTTCACCTACTCTGCGTCTCACAAAGACATGGCGGTTGGAACCAAAAATCTCAAATTTGAACTCATCAGACCAAAGGACAGATTTCCACCGGTCTAATGTCCATTGCTCGTGTTTCTTGGCCCAAGCAAGTCTCTTCTTCTTATTGGTGTTCTTTAGTAGTGGTTTCTTTGCAGCAATTCGACCATGAAGGCCTGATTCACGCAGTCTTCTCTGAACAGTTGATGTTGAGATGTGTCTGTTACTTGAACTCTGTGAAGCATTTTATTTGGGCTGCAATCTGAGGTGCCGTTAACTCTAATGAACGTATCCTCTGCAGCAGAGATAACTCTGGGTCTTCCTTTCCTGTGACGGTCCTCATGAAAGCCAGTTTCATCATAGCGCTTGATGGTTTTTGCGACTGCACTTGAAGAAACTTTCAAAATTCTTGACATTTTCCGTATTGACTGACCTTCATGTCTTAAAGTAATGATGGACTGTTGATTCTCTTTGCTTATTTGAGCTGTTCTTGCCATAATATGGACTTGGTCTTTTACCAAATAGGGCTATCTTCTGTATACCACCCCTACCTTGTCACAGCACAACTGATTGGCTCAAACACATTAAGAAGGACAGAAATTCCACAAATTAACTTTTAACAAGGCACACCTGTTAATTGAAATTCATTCCAGGTGACTACCTCATGAAGCTGGTTGAGAGAATTCCAAGAGTGTGCAAAGCTATCATCAAGGCAAAGGATGGCTACTTTGAAGAATCTCAATTATAAAATTGTTATGTGAATTATTTAACAAACTATTTCAGTGTCTCTGTGCGTCTCCCAAAATCAAGAAACGGACAGAGTCCCGGCCTGCATAGTCAGAGATTTATTCATTGAGAATTCTGCCATCACAATTTCAGAGTCCATCTTTTATACTCATACGTCATACAAAAATCCCTCCTCTCTGTAGGCGGGCTGTAGTTTTCCACTTTAAAACTAATCTCCTGACCATCAGTTCACACACATGCATACACACACACACACACATGCATACACACACACATACATACACATACACCACACACATGCATACACACACACATACATACACACTTCCAAGCCTAACAGTTTCTCTCCTCCTCCTTATCTTGGTTTCTCAGTTGCCTGTAGACAGTTCTCCTTGTCCTTTGTTGTCTGGTCTAACTCTTACCCACATTGCTAAATAGGTAGCTCAATGTCATAGGGCCTT
>LR778279.1:45192031-45225320 GCA_902810595.1 Coregonus sp. 'balchen' | reverse complement strand
AAAAAAGGAAAAAAAAAAGAGAAGAAATAAAGAAAAAAAAATTCCTCCCTATCCCTCTCCCTCTCTCCCTCTCTGCCAGCTCAGCAGTGCGTGCGTGTGTGTGTAAACTCTGGATGACCTCACTGAAGTATAGTTTTCACACAAACTTTTAAATACAGTAATTTTGCTTTACAGCAGAGCCTACTGTAATCAATACGGCAACACAGCTATATTATGTAAATACAGTAATTTGCTAGCAGTATAATGCTGTAAATCTACAGTACATCATGTTACTATAATCAATTTTACGGTACCAATGCTCTTACTGTAATATTTTTATGGTCATTGTAATTAATTAATTATTTAATGTGCACTGTAAAAAAATTGTCACATTTTTACAGTACGATACTGGCAGCACAGTCGCCAGTAGGTTACTGTAGACTTCAATTGTTTCAATATGTATTTTATAATTTGTATTTTACTGGCCTGAACTACAAATAATGTATTTTGTAACAGTTTAATTAAAATACATGTAGTAGCCTGCCTAACTATAACTGTCACGCTCTGGCTCCGGGACTCTGTAATTTGAGCCAGGGTGTGTTCATTCGTTGGGTGTATTTCTATGTTTGTATTTCTGTTGGGTTTATTTCTATGTTTGGTCAATGACTCCCAATCGGAGGTAACGAGTGTCAGCTGTCGGCTCGTTATCTCTGATTGGGAGCCATATTTAATCTGTATGTTTTCCTGTGGGTGTTGTGGGTTTTTGTTCCGTTTCGGTATGTTTAACCGTTGGACTTCACGAGTCGTGTTTTGGTTTGTTCGTTAATTAAAATAAAGTCATGTTTGTATCACACGCTGCGCCTTGGTCCGCTTCCTGTAACGACGATCGTGACAGAAAAACCCACCAAGATGGGACCAAGCAGCGTGTCCAGGAGCCATCGCCGGGGAGATCCCTCACAGATCTCCTTCGCCTCCTGGACTGGGTCAAGCCGAGTGAGGAAGAGAGGGGCTTGACATTATGGCAGAAGGGCGAGAAGCTGGCGAGGGACATGGAGACCTGGGCCACGGGTAGGAGAGAGCCCCGAAAATTTTAGGGGGGGGGCTCACGACGGCGGACCAGCAGGAGGCCGCGATTAGAGCGGGTCCAGTGGGTTGCCGGAGAAGGCCGCCGGGTTACGGGGGCCACTGGTCAAAGAGGGGATGGAGGAAGTAGAGGCACGGCGAGAGAGGTACTGGCGTGTGTTGCCAGTCCGGTCCGGGCCCGTTCCAGATCCCGGTTGTAGGGCCAGTGGTGTGTGTCCCCAGTACAGTCCGGCCCATCCAAGCTTCCCGCACCAAGCCAGTGGTGTGCGTCGTCAGTCCAGTCCGGCCCATTCCTGCTCCCCGCATCAAGTCTGTGGTGCGTCTCGTCAGCCCGGCTCTGCCCGTTCCTGCTCTCCGCACCAGATCTGTGGTGCGCGTCGCCAGTTCAGCCCGGCCTGTCCCTGCTCCCCGCATCAAGTCTGTGGTGCGTCTAGTCAGCCCGGCTCTGCCCGTTCCTGCTCCCCGCACCAGGTCTGTGGTGCGCTTCGTCAGCCCTGTCCGGCCCAGTCCTGCTCCCCGCACCAAGTCTGTGGTGCGTTTCGTCAGCCCTGTCCGGCCCGGTTCCGCTCTCCGCACCAAGTCAGGGGTGCGCTTCGTCAGCCCGGTCCGGCCCATTCCTGCTCCCCGCGCCAAGGCAGTGGTGCGCGTCGTCAGCCTGGTAAGGCCCGTTCGTCCTCCACGCCACCAAGCCAGGGGCGCCGTGTCGTCAGTCCGGCTCCGGCCAGCGGGGCTAGACAGGACCAGGGGTACTTTGGGGGTGGGAGGGAGAGGAGGTGGGGATCAAGGCCAGAGCCAGGAGCCACCGCCGAGGAGGTATGCCCACCCAGCCCTCCCTTGTTTAGCCCGTATTGAGGCGCGGTCGCAGTCCTAACCCTGGCTATGAGTTTTGGAGTGTGACCCTGGCTATCCGTAAATGATGTCTGAGTGTTGGAGTGTGACCCTGGCTATCCGTAAATGATGTCTGAGTGTTGGAGTGTGACCCTGGCTATCTGTAAATGATGTCTAAATGTTGGAGTGTGAACCTGGCTATCCGTAATGATTCTGAGTGTTGGAGTGTGACCTGGCTATCCCTAAATGTATTTCTGAGGTGTGGAGTGTGACCCTGGCTATCCGGTAAATGATTCTGAGGTGTTGGAGTGTGACCCCTGGCTATCGTAAATATGTCTGAGTGTTGGAGTGTGACCCTGGCTATCCCGTAAATGATGTCTGAGTGTTGGAGTGTGACCCTGGCTATCCGTAAATGATGTCTGAGTGTGGGAGTGTGACCCTGGCATCTGTAAATGATGTCTGAGTGTTGGAGTGTGACCCTGGGCTATCCGTTAATGATGTCTGAGGGTTGGAGTGTGACCCTGGTATCCGTAATGATGTTCTGAGTGTTGGAGTGTGCCCCATGGCTATCCGTTAATGATGTCTGAGTGTTGGAGTGTGAGCCTGGCTATCCGTAAATGCTGTCTGAATGTTGGAGGTGTGACCCTGGCATCCGTTAATGATGTCTGAGTGTTGGAGTGTGACCCTGGCTATCGTTAATGCTGTCTGCGTGTTGGAGTGTGACCCTGGCTATCCGTAAATGATGTCTGAGTGTTGGAGTGTGACCCTGGCTATCCGTAAATGTGTCTGAGTGTTGGAGTGTGACCCTGGCTATCCGTAAATGATGTCTGAGTGTTGGAGTGTGACCCTGGCTATCCGTTAATGATGTCTGAGTGTTGGAGTGTGACCCTGGCTATCCGTAAATGATGTCTTAGTGTTGGAGTGTGACCCTGGCTGTCTGTAAATGATGTCTGAGTGTTGGAGTGTGACCCTGGCTGTCTGTTAATGATGTCTGAGTGTTGGAGTGTGACCCTGGCTATCTGTAAATGATGTCTGAGTGTTGGAGTGTGACCCTGGCTATCCGTAAATGATGTCTGAGTGTTGGAGTGTGACCCTGGCTATCCGTAAATGATGTCTGAGTGTTGGAGTGTGACCCTGGCTATCCGTTAATGATGTCTGAGGGTTGGAGTGTGACCCTGGCTATCCGTAAATGATGTCTGAGTGTTGGAGTGTGCCCCATGGCTATCCGTTAATGATGTCTGAGTGTTGGAGTGTGACCCTGGCTATCCGTAAATGCTGTCTGAATTTTGGAGTGTGACCCTGGCTATCCGTTAATGATGTCTGAGTGTTGGAGTGTGACCCTGGCTATCCGTTAATGCTGTCTGAGTGTTGGAGTGTGACCCTGGCTATCCGTAAATGATGTCTGAGTGTTGGAGTGTGACCCTGGCTATCCGTAAATGATGTCTGAGTGTTGGAGTGTGACCCTGGCTATCCGTAAATGATGTCTGAGTGTTGGAGTGTGACCCTGGCTATCCGTTAATGATGTCTGAGTGTTGGAGTGTGACCCTGGCTATCCGTAAATGATGTCTGAGTGTTGGAGTGTGACCCTGGCTATCTGTCTGAGTGTTGGAGTGTGACCCTGGCTATCTGTCTGAGTGTTGGAGTGTGACCCCTGGCTATCCGTTAATGATGTCTGAGTGTTGGAGTGTGACCCTGGCTATCCGTTAATGATGTCTGAGTGTTGGAGTGTGACCCTGGCTATCCGTAAACCATTTACAACAAGAAAATTGTCCCGTCTGGTTTGTTTAATATAAGCAATTTGAAATGATTTATACAGCTAGCTAAGTTTACTAAACAGTGAGGAGAAACAATAATACAACCTTTTACTGTTGCAAATCTCTGAAACTGAGGATCTGGTTTTACCTAAACATAGAGATGTCTGTCTACCAAGGTACATTTGTACAGCCTGGTCACAAGTTGAGGGCTATGCCACATGTCTTTCTATTAAGCTAGATGTTTTTCTAAATGCAATCTATAGTCCATTCGGAAAGTATTCAGACCCTTTGACTTTTTCCACATTTTGTTACGTTACAGCCTTATTCTAAAATTGATTGAATTGTTTTTTCTTCTCATCAATCTAAACACAATACATCATAATGAGACAGCAAAAACGTTTTTTTTAATTATTTTTTTATGTTTGCAAATGTATTAAAGATAACAAGAAATATAAATATTCAGACCTTTTACTCAGTACTTTGTTGAAGCCACACCTGTATTTGGGGAGTTTCTCCCATTCTTCTCTTCTCAAGCTATGTCAGGTTGGATCGGGGAGCGTCGCTGCACAGCTATTTTCAGGTCTCTCCATAGATGTTCGATCGGGTTCAAGTCCGGGCTCTGGCCTGGCCACTCAAGGACATTCAGAGACTTGTCCTGAAGCTACTCCTACGTTGTCTTGGCTGTGTGCTTAGGTTCGCTGTCCTGTTGAAAGGTGAACCTTCACCTCAGTCTGAGGTCCTGAGCGTTCTGGAGCAGGTTTTCATCAAGGATCTCTCTGTACTTTACTCCGTTCATCTTTCCCTCAATCCTAGTCTCCCAGTCCCTGCCACTGAAAAACATCTCCACAGCATGATGCTGCCAGCACCGTGCTTCACCGTAGGGATGGTGCCAATTCCTCCTTGGCATTCAGGCCAAAGAGTTCAATTTTTAATACATTTGCAAAAATTTATAAAAACCTGTTTTCGCTTTTGTCATTATGGAATATCGTGTGTAGATTAATGAGGAAAACATTTTATTTTATCAATTTTAGAATAAGGCTGTAACGTAACAAAATGTGGAAAAAGGGTAGGGGTCTGAATACTTTCTGAATTCACTGCATGTGCCTGTGCCTGTATGCATGTTCAACTAGTGTACCCTAATGTTGATGTTATGCTGGCACAGTTCAACTGTAGTTCAAACTGTGTACAGAGTATCATCTATTTTATTTTTTGTCTTAGACAATACCGTGTCTTATATCGCCTGGGCTTCATCCTGGAGTGGTTTCTAGATACAGAAACAGAATTCCTTTGCCTGAGTGTGTCATTGGAGCAGAACTGTATCCCGTTAACTGTATCCCTCTCTAGATGGATTGGACATTATACTGGATTTCAAACAGTAGATGATTCAAGAGGAGCTGAATGGCACTTTGATCATGACAACACCCCTCCCATCATTTGCTGATAAACAGATGTCTGCGCTTTACACTTGTTTTATTACAGGGTAAAACCAGCCGTGTAGCCAGGCCCACCCAGTCAGATTGAGCAAAAAAATGAAAAAAGAAGAAGAAGAAGAAGAAGAAGAAGAAGAAGAAGAAGAGTCTGGTCCTCAGGATACATCTAACACAAACCCATACAAACACTACTGAAATTCATGTGTATGCCATGCTTACTGTAAAATTAGCTAACTTGGCCTTCAGAGCTGGAGATGGAAGCACATGCTGGTGGAATCAGAATCTGTAACACCTACAACCAAATGTGACCGACCGGCTCGAATCGGTCTTATGTAGCAAAATTTGAAATGTTGTTATTTACATTGGATAAAAGTAGAGACAGAGCTAGAAAATTGAATATCACACACTAAAGTTGAGGAAGAATGGGAAAGTAATTCTGCTTTGAAAGTTGATAAACTTGTAACCTCACTTTTGAGGAAATGGCCCTTGAATGTTTTGGTACCTACTGGAGAGCTCTTCTTTGTCTACACCCATTCAGCATTGTTCACACCCTCTTAAGCTTTAGCCCCACCCATCTCTTTAAGGATTCACATGTGAGGCCATGTGCTAAACAACCAAAGACTTCAAGACTAAAGGCTGGTTTATACTACGGGTATGTTCGTATATTTGATCTGGAGTGCCAGAGTGCGCTCTGGGCACTCGTAAACTCAGAGCGTTGTCTGATTGGCCGTTCGTAAATTCAGAGTGTTTCGCTCTCGGAGCGTTCAGAGCGCACACTGGACGCTCTGGCCGAGGAGTAGGGTTGATCCGAGTGTTCTGACCTAACAACAGCAGTCAAGCACCCAAGCTAACTGGCTAATGTTGGCTAGCTTGCTAGCTACACAAATGAGAGAACAGCTCACTGACCATTTTACTCGCCCTAGCAGAGCTGGTTAAGCTGTTTTTATGTTATCCAGAGCGTTGGTGACTGCAACTGTGCTGCTGGCAACAATTGAATTACTATTTTTTGCCAAAGTTTACTGACACCGGCCATATTCAGCGTCAGTTATTCTGCACTCTGGCAAACTCAGATGAGAGTGCTCTGAAATCGGAGTAGATAGCCAGAGTGAATTTAACAGCTACGTCTATCGACAGTTGTTGCAGTGACATCATAAATATTCTATTGAAATAGGTACTTGCATAGTGGAGTCTTTTGTTTAGACATGTAGCTAGTTAGCTAAACAATGAACCATAATCCCAATTTACAACGTTACTACCCTGCATGAATCTGCAGGTAGCTAACCATCCAGGTTCAATGTTAGCTAACTAACATTAGGCTATAACTAGCAATGCAAATGGCTCTGAGATACAAATAATATTACTTCACATATCATACACGTAACACTAGCTAGCTAGCCAGCCAGCTAATGTTAGCTA
This sequence comes from Coregonus sp. 'balchen', assembly GCA_902810595.1. Lineage (NCBI taxonomy): Eukaryota > Metazoa > Chordata > Actinopteri > Salmoniformes > Salmonidae > Coregonus > Coregonus sp. 'balchen'. Next base: position 45,218,830 of record LR778279.1, on the reverse strand, counting down.
GCTAGCCAGCCAGCTAATGTTAGCTAGCTAGCTAACAGTACACTTTAACTTTAAATGAAAACAACTTTCTGACAAAATTAGAAACATGTCATATCTGAAAATGTAGCTAGTAAGACTATCTTACCCGTATACATGGATGGACGCTTCTCCCTCTCTGTCACGGATGCTATGGTTGCCCTTAGTTTGAAGATGTAATCCGGAGACAGGTGTTTAATACAACAGCCTTCTGTGTTTTCTCTTTTCGACTCCGTCTGCACATTTGCAATCAAACGCCAACAATTTCTCCATCTCCTTAGCTATCATACTCTAATTCCTCTAATTTCAAAACGCGGTCCTCCAGAAAGTGGAGAGCAACACTTATGCAGTTCTACCAGGTGATATCTTTCAAAAAAGCTGCTTTAGAAAGGATTACCTATACATACTGACCAGCTCCGAACTCATCTCTCGACATGTCCAGCCCACTCATTATCTCAGCCAATCATGGCTAGCGGTAAGGTTGCTGTCTTTTTCCATGGGTAAACCAACTAGGCTCCTAATTTAACAATTGTATTCGTATTTACAGATGTCATACAAGTTTGTTATTAAGGCACATGAAAGTTCACATGTTCCAGAAGGCATTTCTGCCAAAAAAAGTTGACGTTCAAATGGCGCTTCTGTGAAGTAGTGAGGCACGACATACTCCTAGTTTCCTGAAACGAGTCACAAATACACAACAATACACAATGTAACCACCCCGCTAATTTTCTTGATCTCTATTTGGATAGCACAGGCTAATTTAGCACACCTACCAAGGACATTTCAACTGAAATATTGTTAGCTTGCTGTTAGCCAGCTAGCTAACTTTATTCAGCAGCAAGATTGCTAGCCAGCTGAGAACCAACCAATGAACTATAGACGTTTTTATACACATTTATCATTGCTACCGACACACAAACGGAGATGGAGTTAGCTAACAACGGAATGTTTTCCAGACAATACTCAGTGGAATAGATGGCTACCAGCTACTATCATTTACTAATGTTAGCGAGCTAGCTAATGTTAGTCAAGATAGAACTAACAAACACGTTTACGTTACTCTGCTGAAGTTAACTACCAGTCTAGCAGTGACTACCATAGTATACGCTAAATCAATGGTTCTGATAGAGGAATGTGTTAGGGTTAGGGTTAGGGTTAGGGTTAGGGTTAGGGTTAGGGCTAGGGTTAGGGTTAGGGTTAGGTTGCTTCTTCAAGCTTATAGAGAAATGTGATAGTTGCTAAAATATGGGCTAGGAGCTTTTTCATTGGCCCATTTAGGGGCGTCGTAAAGGTATAAACACATTGTGCATTGTATGATTTTCAGAGCGCTCTCAATGAATAAACGCTGACCATTGTAGAATTGGGTCTTTGCTTATTTTATTTGAACTAAGAGATTTACAACCTCTTGGGAAATATTCAAAGATTTAAGAAGTAGTTGACTTCAACCATTGAGATAACAAAATTCTTCGTGACAGGTTCTCAACTGGTTTTGCCTCGGGACATTTACCAATGTTAGCTAGCTAGCTAAGGATCGAACGAACAAGCATGTTTACGTTACTGTGCTGAAGTTAGATTCTAGCAGTGATGACCATAGCTAAATTAGTGGTTCTCAACTGGTTTTGCCTCGGGACACAAATTGAACCAGGTTGTCCGAGTCGCGACACAATGTTAGCATCACAAAAAAGAATCGGCAAAATACAATCTGGAAAACTATTTTTTTATGATATCTTGATTGAATATGTAGCAATTACATGACAAGGGAACAACATTCCCATCTCTTTCATTGTCAATAATGACATTTGTCCCATATTCTTGATGAAGAACAAAAATAAACTCACTGGCTTGAAACCACAAAATCAACCCAAATAGCATTGCTAATAGCTCTATATTGAAAAGACTGTGATTAAAGATCTTTTTTTGTTTGTTGATTAAACGATAAAAAAAAAAATGTAAATACATTATCACTTCTACACACTTTGTAGCTGGTTTAAGTTGTTTAAGTTCAGACTGGAGTATTTTTTTATAATACAAAAAATAAAATAATAAATTACTCAGACACCCGCGACCCATGTATCCAAAATATACACAGAGCATACCAAACATTAGGAACGCCTTCCTAATATTGAGTTGCCCTCAGTGATGAGTTGCCTTCACAAGAGCCTCAATTTACAGGGCATGGACTCTACAAGGTGTCGAAAGCATTCCAGAAGGATGCTGGCCCATGTTGACTCCAATGCTTCCCACAGTTGTGTCAAGTTGGCTGGATGTCCTTTGGGTGGTGGACCATTCTTGATACACATGGGAAAATGTTGAGCGTTAAAAACCCAGCAGCGTTGCAGTTGTTGGCACAAAACGGTGCGCCTGGCACCTACTACAATACCCCGTTCAAAGGCTCTTAAGTATTTTGTCTAGCCGATTCCCCCTCTGAATGGCACACACACAATCCATGTCTCAATTGAACAGATTCCCCCCAAAAAATACAGTGTGGTACTGTATTCTGCGGTACTGTATTCTGCGGTACTGTATTCTGTGGTACTGTATTCTGCGGTACTGTATTCTGTGGGAGTACCACTTCTTCTTCTTCTTACTCGTTTCCATTCCACTTTAATAGGAAACTATTCAAATGGTTCTTGTATCTTGAATTTGCCGTCATGTCGCATTGACTCTTCAAGCTCTCCCAGCCGCCATTGCTCCGCATCCCATGGTACAGCATTCTCGCACATCGGTCAAACAAATATAACCTCTTACAAGGCACGCCTAAAAATATGTTAATGAGCCAGAGATTATTTCCCTGCCCACAGAATTTACAGTATGCTGGAGTATATTTACAGCAAAACAGGTAATATAATATTTTATTGTAAAGCTAGAGTCATTAGAGTCATTTTACAAGAGGATTCCAATTACAGTATTTTTCTGCATTTTACCTATAATGCAGTGAAATCTACAGCACATTATTTCAGTAGAACACATTTCATGTATTTTACTGTGCATCCTACAGTGTTTTACTGTTGAAATTACAGAAAGGTCTTACAGTGTACCTGTTGGAGAGCGATCAGTTCCGGTTCTTAAATTAGTAACATCCCTGTTCTCAATCCTTGTTCCCTGCAGCCGAGGCACACACACTCACACACACACACACACACACACACACACACACACACACACACACACACACACACACACACACACACACAACACACACACACACACCACAACACACACACACACACACAGATACACACACACATACACACACTCGCACACACACACACACAGACACACACACACACACACTCGCACACACACTCGTACACACACAGACGCACACACACACATACACACAGACATACACACACACAGACAGACACACACACAGACACACACACACACACTCGCACACATAGACACACACACAGACGCACACACACACACACACACACACAGACACAGACACACACACACACACACACACACACACACACACACACACAGACACACACTTGCACACACACACTCGCACACAAACACACACACACACACACACACACAGACGCACACACACACACACACACACAGACACACACACAGACACACACACAGACACACACACACTCGCACATACACACACGCACACACAGACGCACACACACACAGACACACACGCACGCACACACAGACACACAGACGCACACACACACACACACACACAGACACCTTCTCCATCCTCATTCTTTTGAGGCTGGCCTTCATATCAGCACCCGTCACTGTGACACATTGAGCAGGCAAAAGAGGAGGGAAGATACCTTGAGACACTGTGTGAAGAGACACGTAGGACGGTTGAAGAAAACCTTGAGGACACTGTGAAGAGGAGAAGGCGGTGTGAGAACCTGAGGACACTGTGAAGAGAGAGGGAGGAGAGATACCCTTGAGGACACTGTTGAAGAGAGAGGAGGTGAGGAAACCTTGAGGACACTGTTGAAGGACAGCGGAGGGAGGGAGTACGGATACCTTGAGACAACGGTGGACGAGACGGAGGGAGGTGAGAAACCTTTGAGACACTTGTGAAGCGGAGAAGGCGGTGGATGAGACTCCCTTTGAGCATCCACTGTGAAGAGAGAGGAGGAGAGATACCTTGAGACACTGTGAAGAGAGAGGAGGTGAGAAACCTTGAGACACTGTGAAGAGAGAGGAGGAGAGATACCTTGAGACACTGTGAAGAGAGAGGAGGTGAGAAACCTTGAGACACTGTGAAGAGAGAGGAGGTGAGAAACCTTGAGACACTGTGAAGAGAGAGGAGGAGGGAAGATACCTTGAGACACTGTGAAGACAGAGGAGGAGAGATACCTTGAGACAGTGTGAAGACAGAGGCCTTGTGGGACAGTTTTACTAAGACAGAGTGATCAGAGGCATGGGGAGAAGTGAAAACGTTCCCTCTTATTATAAACAGAATAGTATTCTGTCAATCCTTCTTCGTTCCTCTGGGAGGGGTTGGGGGGGCGGGTAACTCTATGGAAGCACGGAGAGCGAGAGGAGAGAGAGAGAGAGAGAGAGCGGATCGAAGAGATAGAGAGAGAGAGCAGAGAGGATACGCTCTACTCTTTCTCTCTTCTATTTCCCCCCTCTCTCCACCTCTCTCGCCCCCCCCCCACCCCCCTCTGTCTCTCTCTATATATATATATCTGTCTCTCCATCGACCATACACTCAGAAAGCATAAAGGAGAGAACAGAGCAGGAGAGAGAGAATGAAAATAAGGGAAATAGAGAGGAAAAGAGAAGGGTAGACAGAGAGCACTGGAGAAAAGATCCCAGACCGTGGTAGCATTCAGACAGAGACAGAGAACACTGGAGAAAAGAACCCAGACCGTGGTAGCATTCAGACAGAGACAAAAAGAGAGAGAAAGAGAGAGAATGAACAAGAGCAATAGAGGAGAGGAAAGAAGTTCCTTGCTGAGTCAGGAAACAGTGTGATATTGCAGAGAGAAATAATTATATTGTGTTACCCTAGCAGGGGGTTAGAGAGGAGAGGAGAGGAGAGTGGGAGGGAGGGAGGTGAGCGAGGAGAGAGTCTCTAAGGTTTTCACTGTGCTTTGTGTACGTTCACCTTCAACCACCGTTTCATCCTTCTGAAAGGTGTGTTTGTGTTTGTGTTTGTGTTTGTGTGTGTGTGTGTGTGTGTGTGACAAGATTTTAAACCCTCAAAGAGGTTTAACCTATTCAAACAAAAGGCGGTTGTACCCCCAATCCCTAGGGAGGCTGTGTGCTCTTGACACTTGACAATAGGCTTTTCATATTATAGAGAAACCGTCTCGCTCCCTCCAGAGAGCACAGTAAGACCTGTAATATATGACATGAATGACATCAATGACATGGTAATGTGGCAGCGACATCACACCAGATAGACTTCAGCATTCGACTCTCTCCAGAACGTCGGGAGATGCCTTCAATACCGTCCACTAGGGGCAACGTGAACACATGCTGCCATCTAGTAGGCTGGCATCTAGTAGGCTGGCATCTAGTAGGCTGGCATCTTGCTAGGTTGTTGTGGATGGGGATAGATGAAGGGTTTAAACCGTGTGCTTCGTCTCCAAGGATCGTGGGTTAAATCCCAGTGCTAGGCACTTGTTTTTATTTTTTTTCAGTTTTATCTCCCTGTGTGAAGACAGAGGAGGAGAGAAACCTTGAGACACTGTGTGAAGACAGAGGAGGAGATAAACCTTGAGAGAGTGTGAAGACAGAGGCCTTGTGGGACAGTTTTACTAAGGCAGAGTGATCAGAGGCATGAGGAGAAGTGAAAACGTTCCCTCTCTCCATTCTGACAGAATAGTATTCTGTCCATCCTTCTCTCTGTTCCTCTGGAGGGGTTCTGTCTGTCCTCTGTCTCTCTCTCATCTGTCTATCCCTGTCTTTTTTGGGACGGATTACTTTTCTGTTGATCACTCTGTTTACTTGGTGACAGAGTTCTGGGGTCCTCTTTCTCTCAGGAGAGAGAAGAGAGAGAGAGAAGAGAGAGAGGAGAGAGAGAGCGAGAGAGAGAGAGAGAGAGAGAGAGAGAGAGAGAGCGAGGAGAGAGAGAGAGCGAGAGAGAGAGCGAGAGAGAGAGATGGGAGAGCGGGAGAGAGAGAGAGCGAGAGCGAAGATATCGCTGTCTACGAGCGATCTTCTCTCTATCTCGTATCTATCTCTCTGTCTCTCTATCTCTCTCTCTCTCTCTCTCTCTCACCACCTCTCTCGCCCCCCCCCCACCCCCCTCTGTCTCTCTCTATATATATATCTGTCTCTCCATCGACCATACACTTAGAAAGCATAAAGGAGAGAGCGAGAAAGAAAATAAGGGAAATAGAGAGGAAAGGAGAAGGGGAGACAGAGAACACTGGAGAAAAGAACCCAGACCGTGGAGCATTCAGACAGAGACAGAGAACACTGGAGAAAATATCACAAACCGTGGAGCATTCAGACACTTGTTTTTATTTTATTTTCAGTTTTATTTCCCCATAGCTCTATATAGCTCTGCATTGACATGATTGGTTGATGGTAGGTGGGGGCGATACATCCTGTATAACCACAAACTCACTTCCTTGACAACAAACATGGAGAACTTTGATGAAAGGCTCTCAGAACAAGTTCACAAATAAAAAATATATTTATGATACCTTGTGTAGGGATTTCTAATACATGAACATGAGTTTGAACTCCTGGAAAGAGATTGGGCGGTAATGGGGCTAGATGAGGTAAAGTGGTCAGTGGAATGCAGACCGAGGGGGATAGAAGAAGGATGCTGGATTGACGCACGTTCAACAAATCTGATATAACAAAGTGGATTCTTGTCAAATCTGTCTTGATTGATGTTTTGCAACAGGTCCTAAAACAATGTGGTTACTAAAATCCGATATGGATATATTCGTCTGTTTTCGCTGCATAACATTTAGAAGTTGTCCCTTTTCAGGTTTAGTGAATGCTAAATGCTAACTCCCATTCATATAAGCTGTTAGCATAGGTAACATACAGAAATTGGTGGCGGTAGTCAAAGTCGTTTTTTTAGCTGTAATGCAGTTGACTGATGACGATGACATGAACATGTATTGGGGTTGACGTCCATACAAGCATTATACTCCCATTTTTACCTCAACACATATAAACAACAGCCTAAAGGTAGGTTAATTTTGTTGGGGTGCAACGGGGACATTCGGGGGATGGGGATGCAGGTGGGAAAACGGTGCATTCCCTTCACTTCCATGCTATCTTGGCTGAGCTCCTATGTCAAGCACTGGGAATACGGACTCCATCATCTCAGAAGAGGTAAGGTCTTGTCTTTTCGTTTAGCCAGTTGCTTGTAATTAGCTGGGTGGTTATTGAGATTAGCCCTGAATCACTACGAGCGGTGCGGTGCGGGACAATTTATTGGACGTGCATGACAGCTCCCCGAAGCACAAGAAGTATGAATGAAAACATTGCGCAGGAAATGTTGCACGGCCACAGGAAATGTTGCACGGGCCACAGGAAATGTTGCACGGGCCACAGGAAATGTTGCACGGGCCACAGGAAATGTTGCACGGGCCACAGGAAATGTTGCACGGCCCACTGCAGACATTGGACTGACCATGCAGAGCTTTTTTAAAGAACAAGGATTGGTGGATCCAACATGTCTTCCAGTGGGATCAGAGTAAAAACCGTGGCTAAGAGGAAAGATTGGGTATTGTGGGTAAAATGGGACTCTTTACATTGTATAACTACTTTACTGTTTAACAGTAATCGGTTATTAAGAGGTTAGTAGAGTATTGGTTAAGCGTATTCTACAGTCTGCTCTGATGTAAAGGTGGTGGTGACCAACGCTGGTGTGATGACTGATCTTTCCTAAACCTGAAGCATTAGAGATTCTCTTCATTGCTTAATAATTCAACAGGAGCCACTGGGTTCATGGTTGTTGCTAACACTAGTCGGCTACCACCCGGTTACTCTACCCTGCACCTTAGAGGCTGCTGCCCTATATACAGAGACATGGAATCACTGGCCACATTAATAATGGAACACTAGTCACTTTAATAATGTTTACATACTGCTTTACTCATCTCATGTGTATATACTGCATTCTATTCTACTGTATTTTAGTCAATGCCACTCCGACATTGCTCGTCCTATTATTTATATATTTCTTAATTCCATTCTTTTACTTTTAGATTTGTGTGTATTGTTGTGAATTGTTAGGTACTACTGCACTGTTGGAGCTAAGAACACAGGCATTTCGCTACACCCGCAATAACATCTGCTAAATATGTGTATGTGACCAATAGAATTAGATTAGTTTTGTTGGTTATACTGATACCCTCCAACCGCTCCTTGGCTGACTGGCTGGCTGATTGACTGACCGACTGACTGGCTGGCTGGCTGGCTGGCTGATTGACTGACCGACTGACCGACTGACTGGCTGGCTGGCTGGCTGATTGACTGGTTGGCTGGCTGGTGAATGTCAGCCCTGCCATAGATCCCCCCCCCCCCCCCGCTGCAGTTCACCATGGTGTGACTTTATATCAGTGTGACCTTGACAAGAAGCTATCTGCTCCCATCTCATTAAAACACAATCACACTTCAGCCATCAGTCACACACACACACACACACACACACACACACACACACACATACACATACCCCTGTATATAGCCTCCTGCACATTGACTCGGTACCGGTACCCCCTGTATATAGCCTCCTGCACATTGACTCGGTACCGGTACCCCCTGTATATAGCCTCCTGCACATTGACTCGGTACCAGTACCTCCTGTATATAGCCTCCTGCACATTGACTCGATACCGGTACACCCTGTATATAGCCTCCTGCACATTGACTCGGTACCGGTACCACCTGTATATAGCCTGCAAATAGTCCGGGTAGCCATGATTAGCTGTTCAGTAGTTTTATGGCTTGGGGGTAGAATGTGTTGAGAAGCCTTTTGGACCTAGACTTGGCGCTCCGGTACCGCTTGCCGTGCGATAGCAAAGAGAACAGTCTATGACTATGGTGACTGGAGTCTTTGACAATTTTGAGGGCCTTCCTCTGACACCGCCTGGTATAGAGGTCCTGGATGGCAGGAAGCTTGGCCCCAGTGATGTACTGGGCCGTACGCACTACCCTCTGTATAAAATATAAAAGATATTTAGAATTTTTATTTTATTTTTATGGTTATTACATGATTACATATGTCTTATTTCATAGTTATGATGTCTTCACTATTATTCTACAATGTAGAAAATAGTAAAAAATTAAGAAAAACCCTGGTATGAGTAGGGGTGTCCAAACTTTTGACTTGTACTGTATATCACAAGTCCTTTCTTTGATGGCCTAGTTTCACCCTGTTTCAACCTGTTAATACAGTGGTGTTCGGAACCTCCTGGTTTACGGGCCACATCAGGCCTGCAAGTCACATTATGCGGGCTTGCAAAGTGATGTGAATCCAGACAGAGTCATGACATCCAACAGTTGGAATTTTTATTCACCTGCAACATGCATTCAGAATGACTGTCAGGGTTAGGAACAAATATCTCAGTAATGGATGCAATAAATCTAACTAACTGATTGGATTAGTTAAGAAAAAAATTATGTTATTTATTTTGTGTAGCATAATATTAATCAATCAATTTACATGTAAAAACAGATCCTGAGGGTTCGAGAGATAAAATATAGTGTAGTTTTGTTTGAAAAATCAATTTTATATTCAAATGTAGGAACTGGGTTCTACAGTTTGACCCAACTGGATTTTTGTATGTTCTCTATAGTTATGTAGATAAAAATGTATACATTTACCAATTCGGCACATTTGGGAAAAGTGTAGTGATGTAAATCTTCACTGGATCAGTCTGAAACTTTGCACACACACTGCTTCCATCTTGTGGACAACATCAAAATTACACCTAGGATCCTACATCACTGTCTGGCCTTTCTCTTGCATTTCAAAGATGATTCAACAAAAAACAAAATAGAAAACACATATGTTTCTGTTTGTATTATCTTTTACCAGATCGAATGTGTTATATTCTCCTAGATTAATTTCCCATTTCCACAAACTTCAAAGTGTTTCCTTTCAAATGACATCAAGAATATGCATATCCTTGCTTCAGGTCCTGAGTTACAGGCAGTTGGATTTGGGTATGTCATTTTAGGCGAAAATTGAAAATAAGTGTCAGATCCTTAAGAGGCTTTAACTCTCCACAGAGTAAAACGTACACAATCACACTCAACACTGGTTATTAACACCAACACTGGGGTTCTTTTACACCGGTGAGTGTTAAATTCACTCTTACAGAGTGAATTAAACTCCTGCATCAACACTAAAAATGGAACACTGGAAAATCAACACTAGGTAACACTGGCCAATATGCTGTGTACAATCAATGTGTGAATCAAAATGTGTGAATCAAATTGTGAACGTCTAAATTAACCTTTTGGCCATTTAAACAGCATGTCCACCCTATCGACAAGGGGAGATGCGTTGTGAAAATGGCGCTTTTTCCTTGGTTCTACTGATTTGCTTTTCTCCGATGTAAAAATGTCCTAGAACAATCTATTTATTTGTGTTCTAGCTTCTAAAATGGTGGGAAATCATATAATCAGTAACTACCAGTGAATCTAGTGCCGGAAATCTGAGTTTTGTAGTCTACCATCAGTTCCAGGTATCTTCTAAAGAGAATGTAATCAAACACAACGTGAGTGACGATGGTGCCAATATTAGAGTAATTGTCCAGAACTGTGGGCAGGATGGAGTTGGGTCTTCGAGCCAGGCTAGCCTGACTCCCCGCAGTGGATGGCGTCCGGAGGCGCGGTAGGCTGACGGTATGGACAGAGGTTTTAGCCAGTGTCCGGCTGCCAGCTATTTGTATAATCCCAGGATCAGAGCTGACTCCTGGAGCTGGTAGGTCCACCTCTGTTTGATAGCCGGATCGGATCTTCCAGGATAGATGGAGGCCAACCAGACTGCCTCTCTCCCGACCTCCTATGCCTGGCTAGCGACCGGTTTCCCAGGGGACAGCGGAGTTGAGCTTACCGTCTGTCCGGTGCAGCCCGACTCATCAACACCCTGGCTGTAGGAGGCACGTGAGACAGTGATGCAGCTAGCTCGGTGAAGTTTAATAGCAGGTCCAGCTGCTTGATGGTGAAGCGTTTAGGGCAGATCAGTCCATCGATCGGTTTCACCCTTTCTCCCTCCTCCTGCGTGGAAATCATCTCGCACGAATCGCATTTGGGCCCATCCATGTATAAAAGCACTGGTAGGCTAGCACTGTTAGCCTGCTAGCCAGTGGGCTCCAAGCTTCTAAAACAGTGTGTATAAAAAATGCTAATCAAAACGCCAAATGATACGAAGAAATAAAGGCGCCGTAGATTTTGTTTTTAAACGGACTAAAACAAACAAGGACAACACACCAGCCGGACGTGACGTGAGGGTAAATCAGGGCTGGTTCCTCCCTGGAATGAGACTTCCTCCCAGGGCTTATTATCCTCCGGTGGCCCCCAGTGTGTGTGTGTGTGTGTGGTGTGTGTGTGTGTGTGTGTGTGTGTGTGTGTGTGTGTGTGTGTGTGTGTGTGTGTGTGTGTGTTTGTGTGTGTGTGTGTGTGCGTCTGTGTGTGTGTGTGTGTGTATGTGTGTGTGTGTGTGTGTGTGTGTGTGTGTGTGTGTGTGTGTGTGTGTGTGAGGCGGAATTAATGACTGAAGTTTCAACCCTGTCCAAATCCTTAACTTAACCAGTCGGAATTAATGCCTAAACTTAACCCTAGAGTTGTTTCTGTGTGAGTTCTGTGTGCCTAGATTGTACACGTTTGTCACAGAACGTCATGGGAGATGAAGTCAGTTTACTCGTCAAAAATAGACTTTGTCCAAGGAAGTCGGGTCATGAAGTCAGACTGTAATATCCTGTTACCAACACACAACAAAAACTGTCATGTCACATCACAACAGAAAGGCGGAAGGATTATGTTTTTCCTACTCAAATCTCATCACAACAATCAATACCTTTATTTCCTACAGCCACCGCTCATCATCGTCTGGCTCTTACTTTCCTTTGTCAAGTTCATCCCCCTCTCCTCATCTCTTCATCTGGGAGGTAATCCATCCATTGTTGTCAAATTCATCCCCCTCTCCTCATCTCTTCATCTGGGAGGTAATCCATCCATTGTTGTTGTGATCAGGTCTGTCTGTCTGTCTGTGTGTGTGTGTGTGTGTGTGTGTGTGTGTGTGTGTGTGTGTGTGTGTGTGTGTGTGTGTGTGTCTGTCTGTCTGTCTGTCTGTCTGTCTGTCTTTCTGTGTCTCTGTCTGTCTGTCTGTGTCTGTCTTTCTGTCTGTCTGTATGTCCTATTTCATATATTCAAAGTCTAATTTCGAACTAACTTTACATTTCATACCTGTAGCTGTCCAACTCTTTTTTCTGGAGGTCTGTAGGTTATCCCCACCTCAGCTTATCACCTGATTAACCTGGGCCCGGTTTCCCAAAAGGTCTGTAGGTTATCCCCACCTCAGCTTATCACCTGATTAACCTGGGCTCGGTTTCCCAAAAGGTCTGTAGGTTATCACCTGATTAACCTGGGCTCGGTTTCCCAAAAGGTCTGTAGGTTATCACCTGATTAACCTGGGCTCGGTTTCCCAAAAGGTCTGTAGGTTATCCCCACCTCAGCTTATCACCTGATTAACCTGGGCTCGGTTTCCCAAAAGGTCTGTAGGTTATCACCTGATTAACCTGGGCCCGTTTCCCAAAAGGTCTGTAGGTTATCCCCACCTCAGCTTATCACCTGATTAACCTGGGCCCGGTTTCCCAAAAGGTCTGTAGCTTATCACCTGATTAACCTGGGCATGTTTCCCAAAAGGTCTGTAGCTTATCACCTGATTAACCTAGGCCTGTTTCCCAAAAGGTCTGTAGGTTATCACCTGATTAACCTGGGCCCGTTTCCCAAAAGGTCTGTAGGTTATCCCCACCTCAGCTTATCACCTGATTAACCTAGGCCCGTTTCCCAAAAGGTCTGTAGGTTATCACCTGATTAACCTGGGCCCGGTCAATTTTGCTACTTGTATGGTAGGATACTGTCTGTAATATTTCTCAATATAATTCATAATGTGTAGCCTAATATGTAGTGATGTGCTGAATTGGTGATTTAATGCATATTTACTGGGTAAGCATTAGAATAAGCTGAGTCAATATTTGCAGCCGTAGGTGGTAATACGAATTTCTCTAGGAGCTGATCCGTGGACAGTATTGTGAAAGCTGATCCGAGAGCAGCGCTTCCTTTCTTTTGATCATATCAGTATTGACACATGCTCCAACGATGCACTTAGCGACCGTTCTCTCTGCATGGTGTTTTGGGAAACGCACGTTACATATTCATCCTTTATAGGAAAGATGCATCGTTAAAACACTCCTAAGCCTGCAATTTTCCAAACTGACTTTACGGAATTCAAAAGAACAATTCTTGTCTTTCATAATTTGGTCAGATGTATTTGGATGTGTAGTGTCAGCGTTTGTTGCTGGCATGTCATGCCTAAGTTTGCTTATCTTGCCAATGAAGAAGTCATTAAAGTAGTTGGCAATATCAGTTGGTTTGGTGATGAATGAGACATCTGATTCAATGAATGATGGAGCTGAGTTTGCCTTTTTGCTCAAAATGGGTTCTGTCATTCTTTACATCAGTTATTTTTGTGTCATTTTGTGTATAATTTTTTTTTTTTTTTTCTTTAGTTTAGTCACATGATTTCTTAATTTGCAGTATGTTTGCCAATCAGTTGGGCTGCCAGACTTATTTGGCATACCTTTTGCCTCATCCCTCTCAACCATACAATTTTTCAATTCCTCATCAATCCACAGGGATTTAACTGTTTTTACAGTCATTTTCTTAATGGCTGCGTGCTTATTAGTAACTGGAATAAACAATTTCATAAATGTGTCAAGTGCAGCGTCTGGTTGCTCCTCATTACACACCACAGACCAGCAAATATTATTTACGTCATTAACATATGAATCACTACAAAACGTATTGTATGACCTCTTATACAATATATTAGGCCCAGCCTTTGGAACTTTGGTTTTCCTAGATATGGCTACTATATTGTGGTCACTACATCCTATGGATTTGGATACGTTGCAGCATTAGTAAAGATGTGATAAATACATGTTGATGATTTCATTCCTGTGCTATTTGTAAATATCCTGGTAGGTTGACTGATAACCTGAAACAGGTTGCAGGCACTGGCAACAGTTTGAAGTTTTTTCTTGAGTGGGCATCTTGATGAGAGCCAGTCAATATTTAAATCACCCAGAGAATATACTTTTCTGTTGATATCACATACATTATCAAGCATTTCACACAAGAATGGGCTTTAGGTGAGGCAGATGAACCTGTAGCCAAAAACCTTCAATAGTATTTAAAATGATAACGTCTCGAAGCAGGAATGTGGTTCTGAATATAAACCGCAACACCACCCGCGTTGGCATTTCTGTCTTTTCGGTAGATGTTATAACCATGTATTGCTACCACTGTATCAGCCTCATGGTCTGATGAGGGTGGGAGCTCTGAGGACCTGAACCTGAGGTAGAAGCCACTGGAGAGGGAGACAGAACAGAGGACAAAGACGCAGATTCTCGAAGGGGCAGGTACCTCCGGATCCGATCTTGAATGGGAAGCCCCTTAGGAAGAAGGCACCGGAACCTCTGGGTCCAGGGCGGCAAAGCCATTTCTGGCCTGTGTCAGGTCCGGGTTAGCGTCTCCAAGGAGACCCCTGTTGCCAGAGGACGCTTTCTTAGATTTCCACGGCGAGTGACGCATCTCCATGGCTGGTTGGTTGGGTCGAGAACAGCTCCGTTCTCCAGGGAAGGGGGATGGATCCCTGCTGAGCACCGGTCAGTCGGCTGTGGAGAGCCGACACAGCAGCGACACTTCCACCAGACCAGAGCGGCGTCAGCCTACTGGGGTGGAAGAAAAAGAAAAAGTAGGCGGCCGTGGATTCCCCAGTAGCTTGTGTCGGTTTGCTACTTGCTTGCTAAGAGTAGCCACTTCACCCCTGTAGTCCTCCGCAAGAAAACAGTTGCTACATTGAAGGTCAGCACGGTCCACATTGTCCCGGAAAAAAAACAAAGTAAACACAGCTCCTGCAGCGCTGGAAACGTTCAATATCAAGCCGAGCTGGCTTCCGTGTCCCCCTATGAGGAAGCTGGCAGGATCCAGGACAGACAGCAGCGCTGGGCTTCCGTGTCTCTCCCCCTATGAGGAATCTGGCAGGATCCAGGACAGACAGCAGCGCTCACAGCAGCCAATCCCAACATAGCCGCAGGATCCAAAATAAAAACACTGTCAGCTTTACAAAAACCAATAAACAAGTCTCTCGTTCAGCGTTCAACAACAAACAACTCAGATAACGTCAGGAGAACAACATTGGCAATTCAAGAATAGAAAATTAATACAATTGATTACAATTTTGGACAGGTAATTAGTAACTGTAAGAGATTACATTTAGAAAGTAAATGCACATGAACAGGAGTGACGTTTATTCTCATGGGTGGCCAATAAGATCTAGCTGAAAGCCACATCCCGCCGATCCATCACGACTGGTCTGCCGACGTAATCGTCTGATGGGGTTTCAACAGGCTTCCCATTGCGACGACCACAAAGATCCATCTGCTAGCCCCGGCCCGCTAGCACGCGCAATCAACAGCCATGCCTCCTGCTCGCCTGTGCTGTAGCAGCCTACGAACTGCTCCCGGACACACCTATTGCTGTTCACTGGACCTTATGATCACTCAGCTACACAGCTGATGCCTGCTGGACTGTTCCTTTACACGGTACCCTATCCTGTTTATCTGTTTAGCCTCAGCCCAAACTTTCGTCGCCATTACCAGTTGTTGTCTTAGCCCTCGCAAATAACACCTGTGATTGCGTTATGCTTCTCTCCCATGTCAATATCCCTAGCCTATTGCTGTTTGGGCTACTTCTTATTGTACTATTTCACTGTAAAGCCCCCAGTCCCGCTCAACCTGCCTCAGATAGCTTCTTTGTCCCACCCCCCATACACGCGGAGACCAGCTCAATCGGTACCTCCAGCAATGCTACCTCTTTCATCATTACCCAATGCTTAGGTGTACCTCCACTGTACTCATATCCTTCCATATCCTTGTCTGTACATAATGCCCTGAATCTATTCTTCAACGCTCGGAAATCTGCCTCTTTTATTCTCTGTACCCAACGCACTAGAAGACTAGTTCTTAAAGCCTTTAGCCGTATCCTTATTATATTCCTCCTCTGTAGCCCCCAGCATCACTCCTACTCCCCAGGCGCTATCATTTGTTGACTTCTGTAACCATAAAAGCCTTGGATTCTTGCATGTCAACATCAGAAGCCTCCTCCCCAAGTTTGAGTTATTCACTGCATTAGCACACTCTGCCAACCCTGATGTTCTAGCAGTGTCTGAATCCTGGCTTAGGAAGGCCACCAAAAATTCAGAAATGTCCATCCCAAATTACAACATCTTCCGTCTAGATAGAACTGCCAAAGGGGGCGGAGTTGCAATCTACTGTAGAGATAGCCTGCAGAGCTCTATCATACTATCCAGGTCTGTGCCCAAACAGTTTGAGCTTTTTCTTCTAAAAATCCACCTTTCCAGAAATAAGTCTCTCACTGTTGCCGCTTGCTAAAGACCCCCCTCAGCCCCCAGTTGTGCCCTGGACACCATATGTAAATTGCTTGCCCCCCATCTATCCTCAGAGTTCGTACTGCTTGGTGACCTAAACTGGGATATGCTTAACACCCCGGCCGTCCTACAATCTATACTAGATGCCCTCAATCTCACACAAATGATAAAGGAACCTACCAGGTACAACCCTAAATCCATAAACATGGGCACCCTCATAGATATCATCCTGACTAATTTACTTTCTAAATACACCTCCGCTGTCTTCAACCAGGATCTCAGCGATCACTGCCTCATTGCCTGCGTCCGTAATGGGTCCGCAGTCAAACGACCACCCCTCATCACTGTCAAACATTCCCTTAAACACTTCAGTGAGCATGCCTTTCTAATTGACCTGGCCCGGGTATCCTGGATGGATATTGACCTCATTCCATCAATAGAGGATGCCTGGATGTTCTTCAAAAGTGCTTTCCTCTCCATCTTAAATAAGCATGCCCCATTCAAAAATTTCAGAACTAAGAACAGATATAGCCCCTGGTTCACCCCAGACTTGACTGCCCTTGACCAGCACAAAAACATCCTGTGGCGTACTGCATTAGCATCGAACAGCCCCCGCGATATGCAACTTTTCAGGGAAGTCAGGAACCAATATACCCAATCAGTTAGGAAAGCAAAGGCCAGCTTTTTCAAACAGAAATGTGCATCCTGTAGCACTAACTCCAAAGGGTTTTGCGACACTGTAAAGTCCATGGAGAATAAGAGCACCTCCTCCCAGCTACCCACTGCACTGAGGCTAGGAAACACTGTCACCACCGATAAATCTACGATAATCGAGAATTTCAATAAGCATTTTGCTACGTCTGGCCATGCTTTCCACCTGGCTACAGTTATGGGGGTGCCACAGGGTTCAATTCTCGGGCCGACTCTATTCTCTGTGTACATCAGTGATGTCGCTCTTGCTGCTGGTGTCTCTCAGATCCACCTCTACGCAGACGACACCATTTTGTATACATCTGGCCCTTCATTGGACACTGTGTTAACAAACCTCCAAGCGAGCTTCAATGCCATACAACACTCCTTCCGTGGCCTCCAACTGCTCTTAAATGCTAGTAAAACTAAATGCATGCTTTTCAATCGAACGATGCTTGCACCCGTCTGCCCGACTAGAATCACTACTCTCGGCGGGTCTGACTTAGAATATGTGGACAACTACAAATACCTAGGTGTCTGGTTAGACCGTAAACTCTCCTTCCAGACTCATATTAAGCATCTCCAATCCAAAGTTAAATCTAGAATCGGCTTCCTATTTCGCAACAAAGCCTCCTTCACTCATGCTGTCAAACATGCCCTCGTAAAACGGACTATCCTACCGATCCTTGACTTCGGCGATGTCATTTACAAAATAGCTTCCAACACTCTACTCAGCAAATTGGATGTAGTCTATCAGAGTGCCATCCGTTTTGTCACCAAAACCCCATATACTACCCACCATTTTGACCTGTACGCTCTCGTTGGCTTGCCCTCACTACATATTCGTCGCCAAACCCACTGGCTCCAGGTCATCTATAAATCACTTCTAGGGAAATCCCCGCCTTACCTTAGCTCATTTCCATTGTGGTCACTATTTTAAATAAATGCATATAGAATGACATAGATACAGACACATTACATAGATACAGACACATTATACAGACACAGACACATTATATAGATACAGACACATTACATAGATAAACACACATTACAGAGATACAGACACATTACAGAGATACAGACACATTACAGAGATACAGACACATTACAGAGATACAGACATATTACAGAGATACAGACATATTACATAGATACAGACACATTACAGAGATACAGACACATTACAGAGATACAGACACATTATATAGAAACAGACACATTACATAAATACAGACACATTACAGACATACAGACACATTACAGAGATACAGACACATTACATAGATACAGACACATTACAGAGATACAGACACATTACAGAGATACAGACACATTACAGAGATACAGACACATTACAGAGATACAGACACATTACATAGATACAGACACATTACAGACACATTACATAGATACAGACACATTACAGAGATACAGACACATTACAGAGATACAGACACATTACAGAGATACAGACACATTACAGAGACACAGACACATTACAGAGATACAGACACATTACAGAGATACAGACACATTACAGAGATACAGACACATTACAGAGATACAGACACATTACAGAGATACAGACACATTACATAGATACAGACACATTACAGACACATTACAGAGATACAGACACATTACAGAGATACAGACACATTACAGAGATACAGACACATTACATAGATACAGACACATTACAGACACATTACAGAGATACAGACACATCACATAGATACATACACATTACAGACATATTACATAGATACAGACACATTACAGAGATACAGACACATTACATAGATACAGACACATTACATAGATACAGACACATTATAGAGATAGACACAATACATAGATACAGACACATTACAGAGATACAGACACATTACAGAGATACAGACACATTACATAGATACAGACACATTACAGAGATACATACACATTACAGAGATACAGACACATTACAGAGATACAAACACATTACATAGATACAGACACATTACAGAGATACAGACACATTACAGAGATACAGACACATTACAGAGATACAGACACATTACAGAGATACAGACACATTACATAGATACAGACACATTATATAGACACAGACACATTATATAGATACAGACACATTACAGAGATACAGACACATTATATAGACACAGACACATTATATAGACACAGACAATAAAAGGTTACACTGTCCACACATTAGCCAGCTGTTGACATTCTCTTTAAAAGTCGTTATGGTTGGTTTAGCTTTGAGTTGCTGTGGTAGTTTTGTTCCACTCAACAGAGCCGGTAAATAAAAATGTGTTCTTACCAGATAGACTCTTATATTTAAAACAGTGAATATTAGAATCTCTGGCTCTGGTGTTATGCTGGTGGACAAATATAACTAATAAAAAATGTTGGATAGGTACCTGATAATTCTATGGACATTTTTTGCAGACGCTCTTATCCAGAGCCACTTACAGTTAGTGAGTGCATACATTTTTCATACTGCCCCCCGCCGTGGGAATCGAACCCACAACCCTGGCATCGCAAACGCCATGCTCTACCAACTGAGCTACAGGGGACCAGACCATGTATAATTAATACTACTCTTTTTCCCCACAGATAGCCATCCTAGCCGCTTAAAACACTTGACCTCCAGATGAGTGTGAGGGGGGAATTTTAAGTACAACCTTCACCAGCTTGTTTTGGCTGGTAGCTTATTCTTTAGATGTTTGGGGTCTGCTGGTAAACTATGATGTGCAGGCATAATCGAATTGACACTGGACTAGCGCACTTGCTACAGTCTTTATAGTGTCTATAGCTAGGTTTCCATCCAATTTGTGACAGATTTTCGTCAGAATATTCTAAAATCTGTATAAAAACAATACGCACATTTTTCCATTAGAGTTGTGTGTCACAGCGACGTGTACGCGGTAGGCGAAGTCAAGAGCAGAACACCGAGCTACTGGCAGATACTTTACTGGATGCAGTGCAAATACAAAGTACAAAGGCAACCTCAATCAGAGAGGAAATAATATGACCCGCACACATGGGCACCTGCCGCAAAGACCAAAACAATTACGCACAATACACAATGAGAAACAGAGGGTTATAAAGGGAACACAATAAATCATAATGGGAAACAGGTGTAAACAATCAAGACCAAACAAGACAAACACAGAAACATCAATCGGCAGCAGCTAGTACTCCGGGGACGACAAACGCCGAAGCCTGCTCGAGCAAGGAGGAGGAGCAGTCTCGGCTGAATCCGTGACAGTACCCCCCCCCTTGACGCGCGGATCCAGCCGTGCGCCGACCCCGGCCTCGGGGACGGCCAGGAGGACGCGGAGCAGGGCAAGTCAGATGACTCCGGTGGAAATCCCTCAACATGGAGGGATCTAGGATGTCCCTCCTAGGGACCCAGCACCGTTCCTCCGGACCGTAGCCCTCCCACTCCACGAGATACTGCAGCCCCCCCATCCAACGCCTCGAATCCAAGATGGAACGGACTGAGTACGCCGGAGCCCCCTCAATGTCCAGCGGGGGCGGAGGAGCCTCTCGTACCTCACTCTCCTGGAGTGGACCAGCTACTACCGGCCTGAGGAGAGACACATGGAATGAGGGGTTAATGCGGTAATTAATGGGCAGTTGTAACCTATAACATACCTCGTTCAATCTCCTCAATACTTTAAATGGCCCCACAAACCGCCGACCCAGCTTCCGGCAGGGCAGGCGAAGGGGCAGGTTTCGGGTCGAGAGCCAGACCCGATCTCCCGGTGCATACACCGGAGCCTCACTGCAGTGGCGATCGGTGCTCGCCTTTTGCCGCCTGATCGCTCGCTGTAGATGGACATGCGCAGTGTTCCAGGTTTCCTCCGAGCGCCGGAACCACTCGTCCACCGCAGGGGCTTCGATCTGGCTCTGATGCCAAGGTGCCAGGACCGGCTGATAACCTAGCACACACTGAAAAGGCGTAAGGTTAGTTGAGGAGTGGCGAAGAGAGTTCTGGGCAATCTCTGCCCAAGGGATATAACCCGACCACTCCTCCTGCCGGTCCTGGCAATAGGACCTCAGAAACCTACCCACATCCTGGTTCACTCTCTCCACCTGCCCATTACTCTCGGGGTGAAACCCTGAGGTAAGGCTAATCGAGACCCCCAAGCATTCCATAAACGCCCTCCAGACTCTAGAGGTGAACTGGGGACCCCGATCAGACACTATATCCTCAGGTACCCCGTAGTGCCGGAAGACGTGTGTAAACAGGGCGTCAGCAGTTTGTAGGGCTGTAGGGAGACATGGCATAGGAATGAGACGGCAGGCCTTTGAAAGCCGATCCACAACGACCAAGATCGTCGTATTCCCCTGGGAGGGGGGAAGGTCCGTGACGAAATCCACCGAGAGGTGAGACCACGGTCGTTGTGGAAGGGGTAGGGGTTGTAATTTCCCTCTGGGTATGTGTCTAGGCGCCTTACACTGAGCGCACACAGAGCAGGAGGAAACATAAACCCTCACGTCCTTAGCCAAAGTGGGCCACCAGTACTTTCCACTAAGGCAGTGCACTGTCCGTCCAATACCAGGATGGCCAGAGGAAGGTGACATGTGAGCCCAATATATTAATCGATCACGAACCTCGAGTGGCACGTACTTCCAACCCTCTGGACACTGTGGGGGAGTAGGATCGGTATGTAACGCCCGCTCGATGTCCGCATCAACCTCAGACAAGACTCCGGAAGTATGGGAGTAGGCTCAATGGACCTCTCCTCTGTGTCATATAGTCAGGATAGGGCGTCTGCCTTAGCGTTCTGTGACCCTGGTCTATAGGTGAGCGTAAATAAAAATTGGGTGAAAAACATAGCCCACCTAGCCTGGCGAGGGTTCAGCCTCCTCGCCGCCCGGATGTACTCCAGGTTACGATGGTCAGTCAAAATGAGAAAAGGGTGTTTAGCCCCCTCAAGCCAATGCCTCCACACCTTCAGGGCTTGCAGGGAGGTAATGGGAGCTGCTACCTGCCCAAAGCCAAGGTTAACCTCTGGTAGTAATTGGCAAAACCCAAGAACCGCTGCACCTCCTTCACCGTGGAGGGAGTCGGCCAATTGCGCACGGCTGAAACACGGTCAATCTCCATCTCCACCCCTGACGCGGACAACCGGTGTCCCAGGAAGGAGATGGACTCCTGGAAGAACAGACATTTCTCCGCCTTTGCATACAGGTCATGCTCCAACAGTCTACCAAGCACCCGACGAACCAGGGACACATGCTCTGCGCGGGTAGCGGAGTATATTAGAATGTCATCAATATACACCACTACACCCTGTCCATGCATATCCCGGAAAATCTCATCCACAAACGATTGGAAGACTGAAGGAGCATTCATTAAACCGTATGGCATGACGAGGTACTCATAGTGACCTGAGGTGGTACTGAATGCTGTCTTCCACTCATCTCCCTCCCTAATGCGCACCAGGTTGTACGCGCTCCTGAGATCCAATTTTGTGAAGAATCGCGCCCCGTGTAATGACTCCGTCATATTAGCAATCAGAGGGAGAGGATAGCTGTATTTAATTGTAATCTGATTGAGACCACGGTAATCAATACACGGGCGTAAATCCCCATCTTTCTTCTTCACAAAAAAGAAACTCGAGGACGCAGGGGAAGTGGACGGCCGGATGTATCCCTGTCTCAGCGATTCGGCGACATATGTTTCCATAGCCGCCGTCTCCACCTGAGACAGAGGATACACATGGCTACGGGGAAGCGCAGCACCTACTTGGAGGTTTATCGCACAATCGCCCTGTCGATGTGGTGGTAATTGAGTCGCCTTATTTTTACTGAAGGCGAGAGCCAAATCGGCATATTCAGGTGGAATGTGCATGGTGGGAACTTGGTTCGGACTTTCCACCGTCGTGGCCCCTATGGAAACACCCACACACCTCCCGACACACTGATCAGACCATCCCTTGAGAGCCCTCTGTTGCCATGAAATGTTGGGGTCATGAGACGTCACCCAGGGAAGCCCCAACACCACGGGAAACGCAGGAGAGTCAATCAAATACAACCGAATTATGTCCTCATGGCCCTCCTGCGTTTTCATCCTGAGCAGCGCCGTGACCTCCCTAATCAACTCAGACCCCAAAGGGCGACTATCTAGGGCATGGATAGGGAAGGGCAAATCCACTGGAACTATAGGAATCCCTAACTTATGGGTGAAATGGCGATAGATAAAATTCCCAGCTGCGCCTGAATCGACTAGCGCCTTATGCTGGGAATGAGGAGAAACCTCGGGAAACACACAACTTTAATACACATATGCGCAACAGGGAGCTCTGGGTGAGTTGGGCGCCTTACTCACCTGGAATGACTCATCAGTGCGCAGTGGCGGGTGAACTCCGCATCGTTGACTGTAGCGGCGTCTATTCCCCCCCCCCACTCGGCGTTGGCCCACTCCAGCACCTTGCCGGACAGACAGGAGATGAGGGCGGACATTTTGTTATTCAACATGTACTTTACTCACCTAAAAAGGTTGGATGGAAACCATACATACATACATAAACACATATATATACACATATACACATATATATACACATATACACATATATATACACATATACACATATATACACATAGTAGTGTGGTTGATGGTTGACCTGGTTTTCATTTTGAGGATGCTGGAATTCTATTTTGGACGAATGTGTACATGCCTACAGGAGACTTTTGAAGTAGACTAATCAGATTAAAACATTGTGACTGGTTGTGATTATGCCACATATAAAAGGTCATCCATTTTAAAAGTTAAATGACAAATATTTAGGCTATATTGAAGCGTTGGGTTCTAGGTGCGTGAGGAATATGAAAATGTATGCACTCACTAAACTGTAAGTCGCTCTGGATAAGAGCGTCTGCTAAATGACTAAAAATGTCAATGTAAAATGAATAGCCATTCGGATTTGGAGAGGAGGCAGAGCGTGCACGAAGCTTTTCTGAGTAACTGGGACTGCCGCGGGGGATACAGTTCCTTCAGAAGGTATTCACACCCCTTGACTTTTCCCAAATGTTGTTGTGTTACAGCCTGAATTTAAAATGGATTAAATTGAGATTTTGTGTCTCTGGCCTACGCGCGATACCCCATAATGTCAAAGTGGAATTATTATATTATTATTATGTTCTTAGAAAGTTTTACAAATTAATTAAAAATGAAAAGCTGAAATGTCTTGAGTCAATAAGTATTCAACCCCTTTGTTATGGCAAGCTTCAATAAGTTCAGTAGTAAAAATGTGCTTAACAAGTCACATAATAAGGTGCATGGACTTTGTGTGCAATAATAGTGTTTAACATGATTTTTTTATGACTACCTCATCTCTGTACCCCACACATACAATTATCTGTAAGGTCCCTCAGTCGATCAGTGAATTTCAAACGCAGATTAAACCACAAAGACCAGGGAGGTTTTCCAATGACTCGCAAAAGAAGGGCACCTATTGGTAGATGGGTAAATATACGAAGAGCAGAAGTTGAATATCCCTTTGAGCATTGTGAAGTTTTTAATTACACTTTGGATGGTGTATCAATACACCCAGTCACTACAAAGATACAGGCGTCCTTCCTAACTCAGTTGCTGGAGAGGAAGGAAACCGCGCAAGGATTTCACCAATGGTGACTTTAAAACATTTACAGAGTTTAATGGCTGTGATAGGAGAAAATCGGGGATGGATCAACAACATTGTAGTTACTCCACAATACTAATCTAAATGACAGAGTGAAAAGAAGGAAGCCTGTACAGAATAAAAAATATTCCAAAAACATGCATCCTGTTTGCAATAAGGCACTAAAATAAAACTGCAAAAAAATGTGGCAAAGAAATTAACTTTATGTCCTGAATACAAAAGCGTTATGTTTGGGGCAAATCCAACACAACACATCACTGAGTACCACTATTCATATTTTCAAGCATAGTGGTGGCTGCAGCATGTTATGGGTATGCTTGTCATCTGCAAGGACCAGGGAGTTCTTTTCAGGACAAAAATAAATGGAATAGAGCTAAGCACAGGCAAAATCCTAGAGGAAAACCTTGTTCAGTCTGCTTTCCAACAGACACTGGGAGACAAATTAATCTTTCAGCAGGACAATAACCTAAAACACAAGGCCAAATATACACTGGAGTTGCTTGCCAAGATAACATAGAATGTTCCTGAGTGGCCTAGTTACAATTTGGACTTAAATTGGCTTGAAAATCTTTGGCAAGACTTGAAAATGGCTGTCTAGCACTGATCAACAACCAATTTGACAGAGCTTGAAGAATTAAAAAAAATAATGGGGCAAATATTTTACAATCCAGATGTGCAAAGCTCTTAGAGACTTACCCAGAAAGACTCACAGCTGTAATCTCTGCCAAATGTGATTCTAACATGTATTGTCTCAGAGGTGTGAATACTTACATACTTAAATGTGATATTTCTGTACTTCATTTTCAATAGATTTGCTAAAAAGTCTAAAAACATGTTTTCACTTTGTCATTATGAGGTATTGTGTATAGCTAGGTGAGATAGTTGAGAAGAACATATATTTAATGCATTTTCAATTCAGGCTGTTACACAACAAAATGTGGAATAAGTCAAGAGGTATGAATACTTTCCGAAGGCCCTGTACGTGGCCACATTATCACAGGACGACTTGGGAATGGAATAAGTCAAGAGGTATGAATACTTTCCGAAGGCCCTGTACGTGGCCACATTATCACAGGACGACTTGTGAGAATGATGGTCTGTAACAGACGGTATCAGAAGTCAAAATACAGCCACACTGGTCTGCTACCGTACCTATGTAGACCTAAACTGTCCAGAGTAGACCCACAACATTGTATAATTGTGTAACTGCCTTAATTTTGCTGGACCCCAGGAAGAGTAGCTGCTGCCGTGGCAGGAACCAACGGGGATCCTTAATAAATACAAAAATACAATATTCAAATCACAGGGTTTTTGAGCTGCTATTAAAATGACATTTTCCCTAGAGTAGAATTTTGAACTCGCTTGAAAACAATAATGCAATTATTCATTGCATTGTGTGTTGTCGTAGGCTAGTCTAGGGAGGATAATTCTATTGTCCCTAAACAAGATCAATAGGGGAGGATTTTGAGCTGCGTGTCTCATGTATTCACTGATGCACCTGGCCTCTCCGCTGCCTATCAGCTATTCCTATTTGTTCTTGTGGATTAATATTGAAAAGTGATGCAGCTATTTAATGCTTTTATGTGTGGTATGATTGTTAGTTAGCCTATTGCAGATCTGGACACACGATCCAACCACCACTATTGTCACTGTGAATGGTGGATAGCGGGCAGGCTAGACAGTTAGACTGGTAGACTATATTGATCTGTGGTATAAATAAAGGTTAGCGTGCGGAAAAGCGTAGGGAAGTACCAAAACACCTTGATATAGGGGAGG
>LR778279.1:45174531-45187031 GCA_902810595.1 Coregonus sp. 'balchen' | reverse complement strand
CAAAATTTGAAATTGTGTTTTTTACGTTGGATAAAAGCAGAGATACAGAGCGACAACATGGTATATCAGCACTGCATTTAAGGGAACAGTGGGAAAGTAATTCTGCTTTGAAAGCTGATAAACTTGTAACCCCACTTTTAAGAAAATGGCCTTTGAATGTTTTGGTACCTACTGGAGAGCTCTTCTTTGTCTACACCCATTCAGCATCGTTCACACCCTCTTAAGCTTTAGCCCCACCCATCTCTTTAAGGATTGATTCGAGCGTTCTGACCTAACAACAGCAGTCAAGCACCCAAGCTAACTGGCTAACGTTGGCTAGCTTGCTAGCTACTGTCTAGTAGCTACTGCTAGCTACTAGACACAAATTAGAGAATAGCTTATTGACCATTTTACTCACCCTAGCAGAGCTGGTTAGGCTGTTTTTATGTTATCCAAAGCGTTGGTGACTGCAACTGTGCTGCTGGCAACGATTTACGCTTTTTTTGCCAACGTTTACTGACACCGGCCATATTCAACGGGTGTTGAGCGTTCGTAAATTTGTCAGTTATTCTGCACTCTGGCACACTCAGACAAGAGTGCTCTGAAATCGGAGTAGATAGCCAGAGCAAATTTACCAGCTACGTCTATCAACAGTTGTTGTAGTGACATCATTAACATTCTGTTGAAATGGTTACTTGAATAATGGAGTCTTTTGTTAAGACATGTTAGCTAGCTAGCTAGGTAAACAATGAACCATAATCCCAACTCATGACGTTACTACCCTGCATGAATCTGCAGGTAGCTAACCAACCAGGTTCAATGTTAGCTAGCTAACATTAGGCTATAACTAGCAAAGCAAATGGCTCTGAGATACGAATAAGAAGATCATACACGTAACGTTAGCTAGTGAGCTAGCAAGCTAACGTTAGCTAGCTAGCAAACAGTACACTTTAACTTGAAATGAAAATGACTTTCTGTCTAAATTAGAAACGTGTAATATCTGAAAATGTAGCTAGCTAGACTATCTTACCCGTATACATAATGGCTGGACGCTTCTCCCTGTCAAGGGTGCCATGGTTGCCCTTAGTTTGAAGATGTAATCCAGAGACAGGTGTTTTCTCCATCTCATTAGCTATCATACTCTAATTCCACTGATTTCAAAACTCGGTCCTCCAGAAAGTGGAGAGCAACACTTATGCAGTTCTACTATGCGATATATATTTTTTAAAAGCAACGTTAGACAGGCTTACCTACACATACTGAGCAGCTCAAATAGACAGAAGCGTGCTATTTGGCAGACCAATCCGAACTCATCTCTCGGCATGTCCAGCCCACTCATTATCTCAGCCAATCATAACTAGCGGGATGGTTGCTGTCTTTTTCTGTGGCTAAACCAACTAGGCTCGTAATTTAACAATTTTATTCGTATTTACCGATGGCATACAAGTTTGTTATTAAGGCACATGAAAGCTCACATGTTCCAGAAGGCATTTCTGCTAAGAAATGCATTTTGATTAAAAAAAAAAAAAAAAGTTTATGTTCAAATGGCGCTCCAGTGAAGTAGTGACATTTTCATGGTAGGACAACACATCTGTTAACACCAGAACATTCTCTCTCCCATCACTAGCTGGGTCAGTGAAATAGAAAGACACATCTGGATTCAGAATGTCAGGATATGGTGCATATTCACAAATTCCAAATACAGTGCATTCGGAAAGTATTCAGACCCCTTGACTTTTTCCACATTTTGTTAAGTTAAAGCCTTATTCTAAAATAGATTAAATTGTTTTTTTTCCCCCTTATCAATCTACACACAATACCCCATAATGACAAAGCAAAAACAGATTTTTAAACACTTTTGCAAATTTATAAAAAATAAAACACTGATATCACATTTACATAAGTATTCAGACCCTTTACTCAGTACTTTGTTGAAGGACATTTGGCAGCGATTACAGCCTCGAGTCTTCTTGGGTATGACGCTACAAGCTTGGCACACCTGTATTTGGGGAGTTTCTCCCATTCTTCTCTGCAGATCCTCTCAAGATCTATCAGGTTGGATGGGAATCGTTGCTGCACAGCTATTTTCAGGTCTCTCCAGAGATCTTCGATCGGGTTCAAGTCCAGGCTCTGGCAGGCCCACTCAATGACATTCAGAGACTTGTCCCGAAGCCACTCCTGTGTTGTCTTGGCTGTGTGCTTAGGATCATTGTCCTGTTGGAAGCTGAACCTTCGCCCCAGTCTGAGGTCCTGAGCACTCTGGAGCAGGTTTTCATCAAGGATCTCTCTAGGATCATTGTCCTGTTGGAAGCTGAACCTTCGCCGGGGAAGCTTGATTTGGGGCAAAGTTTTAATAAGGAGTACAGGTTAGGGGGAGCTTGTTTTTGGGGCTACGAGTTAAAGGATAGCCAATACTAAGTATGGAGGGTAGTGGCCAGGGTGTATAGACGTCCTGGGGGACCGACACGCTGCTTACTGGACTAAATCCTTTCAGCTTATAATGCTTCTCCAGCAGACTCTGTTCAGTTTTCTTGATCAGATGGTGAACGCCCTCCTCATCCCTTCCTTGTTCATGCCTCTCCCTTGGGATTTAAAAGTGCCATGACATTGATTCATACTACTGCTATAGAAACACATAAAGAGGTAGAGGAGGAAGGTGACGAGGAGGAAGAGGAGGGAGGTGATGAGGAGGAAGAGGAAGGTGACGAGGAGGAGGAGGAAGGTGACGAGGAGGAGGAGGAAGGTGACGAGGAGGAAGAGGAGGGAAGTGATGAGGAGGAAGATGAGGAAAGTGAATAGACAGAGGAGGAGGAAGGTGCAGATACAGAGGAGGAGGAAGGTGAAGAGACAGAGGAGGAGGAAGGTGAAGAGAGAGGAGGAGGGTGGAGAGTGAGTATCATGAATAACATGGTATCAGTAGAGACGGTGGGAGGGAGGAGGGTGGTAGGCTATGTGAACTGCAAGAGCAAGGACTTCCAGAAGTGTGTGTGTGTGTGTGTGTGTGTGTGTGTGTGTGTGTTTGTGTGTGTGTGTGTGTGTGTGTGTGTGTTTGTATGTGTTTGTGTGTGTTTGTGTGTTTGTGTGTGTGGTGTGTGTGTGTGTGTGTGTGTGCGTGTGTGCGTGCGTGCGTGCGTGCGTGTGTGTGTGTGTGTGTGTGTGTGTGTGTGTGTGTGTGTGCGTGCGTGCGTGTGACCATAGTTCTGTGAACAAGGCCTACTAGAAATCAATATGAAGAATACAAAGAGAAGAGAACCTTAGAAGAGCCTCAAAGAGAGAGAGAACATACGTGAAATAATCTCAGTGTCAGCTCATATAGATTTTCCTCATCTCCCTCTCTCTCCTTCTTTCTCTCTCTCTCTCTCTCTCTCTCTCTCTCTCTCTCTCTCTCTCTCTCTCTCTCTCTCTCTCTCTCTCTTCATATGATCAGATTAGAATTGCTATCAATAGAATAGCCTCTCTCATGAATGTGTGTGTGTATGTGTGTGTGTGTGTGTGTGTGTGTGTGTGTATGTGTGTGTGTGTGCGTGCAAGCATGCGTACGTGTGTGTGTGTGATCAGTAATAAAGGCGGTTTGACTAATTATAGATACTAATTAACCTGTTTCATCCACACTCCTAAATGACACTTATTGAAAGGCAAAAACCCCAGCAGGTGTTCCATTTCTCTCCTTCTTTCTTCCCTCTTTCCCTTCCTTTTTCGCTGTCTCCACACCTTTCCAGCTTGTTCCTATCTCCACCCTGACTTTTTCCTTCAGTTATTATTTTCGTTCTGTCATTCCACTGGGAGCGAGGGAGGTAGTCTGGAGATGACGAGAGGAGTCTGACGAGTCAGATAAGAGATACCGCGGAACAACGTCTCCTCTCTGAAGAGTCTCATCTTTCCATAGAGGGGTCATAGTAGTTTTTAGAGCAAACCGTTCGGACGCTACAGACGATTTTGTGATGGTCTGACTAACAACGCTCTAGCTCTGTCATCTTTCATCGCAGATGCGGAAGTGTGACATCGGAGGATGATGTGGATTGAGATGCCTGGTACTTCCTGTATATATCCATGTTATTACCTGGTACTTCCTGTATATAGCCATGTTATTACCTGGTACTCTCTGATTGAGATGCATACAATACAAAAAAAAATCCAATGTAGGTATGTCTAGCTTAAACGGACAGATTTTTTATGGGGATTCATTTATCAGGCTAATTAGGACAATGCCTCTAGAGGGTTAAAATTCAAAACATGTATCTTTCTAATAATGCGTGAGTGAGATTTAGGTATTTTAACATCTCATATGCAGGCAACAGGACAATGGTCACTGACCTCATTAGCAAATATCCCATTGGCTGTAAACTTGTGAGGAGCATTTATTAGAATAATGTCTAAAAGAGTAGATTTTTCAGGGTGTTTGACGTTGGGGTGAGTTGGTTTTAGTCATCAGCTGTTAGATTTAGCTCAGCACAAATATCTTTCAGCCCATCAGACACTGGCATGAACCAGTCCAGATTAAAGATCACCCACTATTAATAATTTATATGTATCATAGTTCGAAAGCAATGTCAGACAATTAGTTAAGACTATGTTTGAGAAGCAATAAAACACATTTTAGAAATCAAAACTTCTGGCATTTACATGAATCAATCCAAGGCCCCAGCTGCGGGATTTCAGATCAGACGGAGTCTCTAATACCAACATCCCCCAGTTTAGAAAATACCATAGGGTTGGCTTGAATTTAAATAGATACAAGAACTGGAACTAAACCATCAGGCATATGCCTCGAAACGAGGACGTGGATTTAAAACAGGAGTCAATGAGGAATTAATTACCTGTTGCAGGCAAGGACTGATATCGTTTTTGTTGTTGTTGTTGTTGTAATTCTTTGATACTAGCACTCAGCATCCTAGCTACTCTCCTGTTCGGGTGCAAGCCGTTCCTTTTCAAGAACTGAGGACATTCCCAAAACAATTCTAAAATTGTCAGTAAAATCCTACGGTCTTTTCTGGGCCAAAGTTTTGACTTCATCCAAAGAGTCCAGCGAAAAATAGCCGGGATAAACGATCAACTCCACAGCTGTGGGTAGAAATAGGGCTGGAAAAGATAGTCCACTTGCCGGTAGCCTGTCCCTCAGATATTCTAAATCTCGTCTCAATTCCCGCCATTGCCGCAGCCTGATGTCGTTAGTACCGGCATGCGTGACCACCCATGTGCAGCTTCTGGGTTTCGGTCTAAGATGACCGGTAAGCTCCCGGGTAATGTTACGCACCCTGGCTCCAGGGAAGCAGAAAGTCTTTGCCACGGCAACCATCACATCCTGGACAATGGAACTCTTGATGATGGCTACCTTGGTATGAGTGGGTCGTGGATTCCCAGGTCACACAGGACCAGCTATCCTGGATGGCTGAGGTACGGCGGGGGTGGAAGGGGAGTCTGTGGGACGTGGTCTGGAGGGCTGCTCCAGGGGATTCCCAGGTCACACAGGACCAGCTATCCTGGATGGCTGAGGTACGGCGGGGGTGGAAGGGGAGTCTGTGGGACGTGGTCTGGAGGGCTGCTCCAGGGGATTCCCAGGTCACACAGGACCAGCTATCCTGGAGGCTGAGGTACGGCGGGGGTGGAGGGGGAGTCTGTGGGACGTGGTCTGGGGGGCTGCTCCAGGGGATTCCCAGGTCAGCTCATAACCCAGAAGTTTGAGTGGAAGGACGGGGGGGGGGGGGGGGGGGGGGGAATGGGGGGCGGGATGTATTGGAATTATCCTTCTCTCTCCATTCCAATTTGCTTCCGATGGTGTAAAGCAAAAACGCAGTAGATCTCCGGTTCGCGTCAGTGGGATGTGTTAATACGGGAAAGTGGTCCAAGGTAGTATCCTCAGTAACTACTGTAGAGGAGACCAGTCTCATCAGGTAGTATCCTCAGTAACTACGTAGAGGAGACCAGGGTAGTCTCTTCAGTAACTACTGTAGAGGAGACCAGTCTCATCAGGTAGTATCCTCAGTAACTACTGTAGAGGAGACCAGTCTCATCAGGTAGTATCCTCAGTAACTACTGTAGAGGAGACCAGTCTCATCAGGTAGTATCCTCAGTAACTACTGTAGAGGAGACCAGTCTCATCAGGTTAGTATCTCAGTAAACTACTGTAGAGGAGACCAGTCTCATCAGGTAGTATCCCAGTAACTACTGTAGAGGAGGACCAGTCTCATCAGGTAGTATCCTCAGTACAACTACTGTAGAGGAGACCAGTCTCATCAGGTAGTATCCTCAGTAACTACTGTAGAGGAGACTAGTCTCATCAGGTAGTATCCTCAGTAACTACTGTAGAGGAGACCAGTCTAATCAGGTAGTATCCTCAGTAACTACTGTAGAGGAGACCAGTCTCATCAGGTAGTATCCTCAGTAACTACTGTAGAGGAGACCAGTCTCATCAGGTAGTATCCTCAGTAACTACTGTAGAGGAGACCAGTCTCATCAGGTGTATCCTCAGTAACTACTGTAGAGGAGACCAGTCTCCATCAGGTAGTATCCTCAGTAACTACTGTAGAGGAGACAGCTCTCATCAGGTAGTATCCTCAGTAACTACTGTAGAGGAGACCATTCTCATCAGGTAGTTACCTCAGTTAACTACTGTAGAGGAGACCAGTCTCATCAGTAGTATCAGTAACTACTGTGAGGAGGACCAGTCTCATCAGGTAGTATCCTCAGTAACTACTGTAGAGGAGACCAGTCCCATCAGGTAGTATCCTCAGTAACTACTGTAGAGGAGACCAGTCTCATCAGGTAGTATCCTCAGTAACTACTGTAGAGGAGACCAGTCTCATCAGGTAGTATCCTCAGTATACTACTGTAGAGGAGACCATCTCATCAGGTAGTACCTCAGTACCTACTGTAGAGGGAACCAGTCTCATCAGTAGTATATCAGTAACTACGTAGAGGAGATCAGTCTCATCAGGCGTATTCAGTAAAATACTGTAGAGGAGACCAGTCTCATCAGGTAGTATCTCAGTAACTACTTTTAGAGGAGACCATTCTCATCAGGTAGTTATCAGTAACTACTGTAGAGGAGACCAGTCTCATCAGGTAGTATCCTCAGTAACTACTGTAGAGGAGACCCGTCTCATCAGGTAGTATCCTAGTAACTACTTTTAGAGGAGACCAGTCTCATCAGGTTTGATACAGTAATACTGTAGAGGAGACCAGTCTCATCAGGGGAGTATCAGTAACTACGTAGAGGAGACCCGTCTTACAGGTAGTATCCTCAGTAACTACTGTAGAGGAGACCAGTTCATCAGGTTTGTATCCTCAGTAACTACTGTAGAGGGGACCAGTCTCATCAGGTAGTACTCAGTAACACTGTAGAGGAGACCAGTCTCATCAGGTAGTTTTCAGTAACTACTGTAGAGGAGACCAGTCTATCAGGTAGTATCCTCAGTAACTACTGTAGAGGAGACCAGTCTCATCAGGTAGTATCCTCAGTAACTACTGAGAGGAGACCAGTCTCATCAGGTAGTATTTAGTAAAATACTGTAGAGGAGACCAGTCTCATCAGGGAGTATCCCCGTAAACTACTGTAGAGGAGACCAGTCTCATCAGGTAGTATCCTCAGTAACTACTGTAGAGGAGACCAGTCTCATCAGGTAGTAATTCCTCAGTAATACTGTAGAGGAGACCAGTCTCATCAGGTAGTTTTCCAGTAACTACGTAGAGGAGACCAGTCTCATCAGGTAGTATCATCAGTAACTACTGTTTGAGGAGACCAGTCTCATCATGTATTCAGTAACTACTGTAGAGGAGACCAGTCCATCAGGTAGTATCCTCAGTAAATATGTAGAGGAGACCAGTCTCATCAGGTAGTATCCCAGTAATACTGTAGAGGAGACCAGTCTCATCAGGTAGGTATCTAGTAACTACTGTAGAGGAGACCAGTCATCAGGTAGTAATCAGTTTAAATACTTAGAGGACGGGACCAGTCGCATCAGGTAGTATCCTCAGTAACTACTGTAGAGGAGACCAGTCTCATCAGGTAGTATCCCAGTAAACTACTGTAGAGGAGACCAGTCTCATCAGGTAGTATCCTAGTAACTACTGTAGAGGAAGACCAGTCTCATCAGGTAGATCTCAGTAACTACTGTAGAGGAGACCAGTCTCATCAGGTAGTATCCTCAGTAACTACTGTAGAGGAGACCAGTTCATCAGGTGTATCCTCAGTAACTACTGTAGAGGAGACCAGTCTCATCAGGTAGTATCCTCAGTAACTACTGTAGAGGAGACCAGTCTCATCAGGTAGTATCCTCAGTAACTACTGTAGAGGAGACCAGTCTCATCAGGTAGTATCCTCAGTAACTACTGTAGAGGAGACCAGTCTCATCAGGTAGTTCCTCAGTAACTACTGTAGAGGAGACCAGTTCATCAGGTAGTATCCTCAGTAACTACTGTAGAGGAGACCAGGTCTATCAGGTAGTATCCTCAGTAAAATACTGTAGAGGAGACCAGTCTCATCAGGTAGTATTTAGTAACTACTGTAGAGGAGACCAGTCTCATCGGTAGTGCCTCAGTAAAATACTGTAGAGGAGACCAGTCTCACAGGGAGTATCCTCAGTAAAATACTGTAGAGGAGGCCCCGTCTATCAAAGGGAGTATTTAGTCTACTGTAGAGGAGACCAGTCTCATCAGGTAGTATCCTCAGTAACTACGTAGAGGAGCCCAGTCTCATCAGGTTGTATTTTGGGAACTCTTTTCCTAGTACTACTGTAGAGGAGACCAGTCTCATCAGGTAGTATCCTCATAACTACTGTAGAGGAGCCAGTCTCATCAGGGAGTATCAGTATCTACTGTAGAGGAGACCGTTCTCCATCAGGTAGTATCCTCAGTAACTCTTGTAGAGGAGACCAGTCTCATCAGGTAGTATCATAGTAAATTACTGGGAGAGGAGACCAGTCTCATCAGGTAGTATCTCAGTAACTACTGTAGAGGAGACCAGTCTCATCAGGTAGTATCCTCAGTAACTATGTAGAGGAGACCAGTCTCATCAAAAGGGAGTATCAGTAACTACGTAAGGAGACCCGTCTCATCAGGTAGTATCCTCAGTAACTACTGTAGAGGAGACCAGTCCATCAGGTAGTACCTCAGTAACTATGTAGAGGGGACCAGTCTCATCAGGTAGTATCCTCGAATACGTAGAGGAGACCCGTCTCATCAGGTAGATCCTCAGTAATACTGTAGAGGAGACCAGTCTCATCAGGGAGTATTTAGTAACTACTGTAGAGGAGACCAGTTCATCAGGTAGTATCCCCGTAACTACTGTAGAGGAGACCAGTCTCATCAGGTAGTATTTAGTAACTACTGTGAGGGGACCAGTCTCATCAGGTAGTATCCTCAGTAACTACTGTAGAGGAGACCAGTCTCATCAGGTAGATCCTCAGTAAACTACTGTAGAGGAGACCAGTTTTCATCAGGTAGTTATCAGTAATACTGTAGAGGAGACCAGTCCATCAGGTTTGTATCAGTAACTACTGTAGAGGAGACCAGTCTCATCAGGTAGTATCCCCGTAACTACTGTAGAGGAGACCAGTCTCATCAGGTAGTATCCCCGTAACTAGTAGAGGAGACCAGTCTCATCAGGTAGTATCCTCAGTAACTACTGTAGAGGAGACCAGTTCATCAGGTAGTATCCTCAGTAACTACTAGAGGAGACAGTCTCATCAGGTAGTATTCAGTAACTACTGTAGAGGAGACCAGTCTCATCAGGTAGTATTTATTAACTACTGTAGAGGAGACCAGTCCCCATCAGGTAGTATTCAGTAACTACTGTAGAGGAGACCAGTCTCTCAGGTAGTATCCTCAGTAATACTGTAGAGGAGACCAGTCTCATCAGGTATATCCTCAGTAAAATAGTAGAGGAGACCAGTCTCATCAGGTGTATCCTCAGTAACTATGTAGAGGAGACCAGTCTCATCAGGTAGTATCAGTAACTACTGTAGAGGAGACCAGTCTCATCAGGGAGTATCCCTCAGTAACTACTGTAGAGGAGACCAGTCTCATCAGGTAGTATCCTCAGTAACTACTGTAGAGGAGATCAGTCTCATCAGGTAGTATCCTCAGTAACTACTGTAGAGGAGACCAGTCTCATCAGGTAGTATCCTCAGTAACTACTGTAGAGGAGACCAGTCTCATCAGGTAGTATCCTCAGTAACTACTGTAGAGGAGACCAGTCTCATCAGGTAGTATCTCAGTAAACTACTGTAGAGGAGACAGTCTCATCAGGTTTGTATCTCAGTAACTACGTAGAGGAGACCAGTCTCATCAGGGTAGTATCCTCAGTAACTATGTAGAGGAGACCAGTCTCATCAGGTAGTATCCTCAGTAACTACTGTAGAGGAGACCAGTCTCATCAGGTAGTATCAGTAACTACTGTAGAGGAGACCAGTCTCATCAGGTAGTATCCTCAGTAACTACTGTAGAGGAGACCAGTCTCATCAGGTAGTAATCTCAGTAACTACTGTAGAGGAGACCAGTCTCATCAGGTAGTATCCTCAGTAACTACTGTAGAGGAGACCAGTCTCATCAGGTAGTATCCTCAGTAACTACTGTAGAGGAGACCAGTCTCATCAGGTAGTATCAGTAACTACTGTAGAGGAGACCAGTCTCATCAGGTAGTATCCTCAGTAACTACTGTAGAGGAGACCAGTCTCATCAGGTAGTATCCTCAGTAACTACTGTAGAGGAGACCAGTCTCATCAGGTAGTATCCTCAGTAACTATGTAGAGGAGACCAGTCCCATCAGTAGTATCCTCAGTAAACTACTGTAGAAGAGACCAGTCTCATCAGGTAGTATCCTCAGTAACTACTGTAGAGGAGACCAGTCTCATCAGGTAGTATCCTCAGTAACTACTGTAGAGGAGACCAGTCTCATCAGGTAGTATCCTCAGTAACTACTGTAGAGGAGACCAGTCTCATCAGGTAGTATCCTCAGTAAACGTAACATACTGTAGAGGAGACCAGTCTCATCAGGTAGTATCCTCAGTAACTACTGTAGAGGAGAACCAGTTCTCATCAGGTAGTATCCTCAGTAACTACTGTAGAGGAGACCAGTCTCATCAGGTAGTATCCTCAGTAACTACTGTAGAGGAGACCAGTCTCATCAGGTAGTATCAGTAACTACTGTAGAGGAGACCAGTCTCATAGAGCATCCTGGATTTTCTCCTCGGTCATTTAGAATTGTTGCATCATAAACAGCATGCAGACTTGAAGTCTCCTTAGCCAGAGCGAGACGTTCTCTTAGGATCCTATTCTCTTCTGGTAGCTCAATAATCTTCTCTGTTGAGACACGGAGCTGTTTGCATTAATCACAAGTATATAAGGTCAGTATAATTTTCCTCTTTTACGACAATGAACATGTCACAGGTATCACATTATATGGCTTTACTGTGCATCTCCGGATCTGACTCCAAAATAGTCTGACAAGTTTATACTCAGGTCAGAAACAGCGGTTCCGGCTACAAGAGTCATACTATTTACCAAGTTTCTCGTGGCCGGTGATTTTAATGCAGGGAAACTGAAATCTGCTTTACCTCACTTTTACCAGCATGTCACCTGTGCAACTAGAGGCGACAAGACTCTAGATCACCTTTACTCCACACACAGAAACACATACAAGGCCCTCCCTCGCCCTCCCTTTGGCAAATCAGACCAGAACTCTATCCTCCTGCTTCCTGCTTTCAAGCAAAACCTCAAACAGGAGGTACCCTCAATACGGAAGTGGTCCAATGAAGCGGATGCTAAGCTACAGGACTGTTTCGCTAGCACAGATTGGAATATGTGACTCGCTTCAGGAAACTA
Source organism: Coregonus sp. 'balchen' (assembly GCA_902810595.1). Taxonomy (NCBI): domain Eukaryota; kingdom Metazoa; phylum Chordata; class Actinopteri; order Salmoniformes; family Salmonidae; genus Coregonus; species Coregonus sp. 'balchen'. The sequence goes on along the minus strand of LR778279.1, from coordinate 45,175,232 downwards.
GGCATATGTCTCGCGTCACTACTTCACATGAGAGCCATTTGAAAGTAGATTTTTTTTAAATCAAAATGCATTTTTTGGCAGAAATGCCTTCTGGAACATATGAACTTTCATGTGCCTAAATAACAAACTTGTATGCCATCTGTAAATATGAATACAATTGTTAAATTACGAGGCTAGTTGGTTTAGCCACAGAAAAAGACAGCAACCTTCCCGCTAGCCATGATTGGCTGAGATAATGAGTGGGCTGGACATGCCGAGAGATGAGTTCGGATTGGTCTGCCATATAGCACGCTTCTGTCTATTTGAGCTGCTCAGTCTGTGTAGGTAATCCTGTCTAACGTTGCTTTTAAAAAATATATATTGCATAGTAGAACTGCATAAGTGTTGCTCTCCACTTTCTGGAGGACCGAGTTTTGAAATCAGTGGAATTAGAGTATGATAGCTAATGAGATGGAGAAAACACCTGTCTCTGGATTACATCTTCAAACTAAGGGCAACCATGGCATCCTTGACAGGGAGAAGCGTCCATCCATGATGTATATGGGTAAGATAGTCTAGCTAGCTACATTTTCAGATATTACACGTTTCTAATTTTGACAGAAAGTCATTTTCATTGCAAGTTAAAGTGTACTGTTAGCTAGCTAGCTAACGTTTGTGGCGGTCGTAGCTAGCGTGTATGATCCGTCTAGCTAGCTAGCATG